>VMDO01001252.1:15899-27249 GCA_007922755.1 Pedetes capensis
AGACCGCCTGGGAACACCAGAAGCTGTAGGCTTGGGAGAAGGACCTGGCAACCCCCTCCCAAAAATCAATCTGCCATTGAAAACCCTATGAACAGCAGAGAAGCACTGACAATAGTGTTTCCCCTGTTGTACAGAGGGTCGCTATGAGTCGGATACCGACTCGACGGCACCTAACAACAACAACAACAAGGGTGTTGAACCCAGATGCCGGGCAAGTGCTCTTCCACTGAGTTGTACCCCTAGCCCCATTTTAATTTTTTTTTATCTTGAAACAAGGTCTTGCTAAGTTGCACAGACTGCCTCTGGCCTCAAACTCATGATCCTCTTCACTCAGCCTCCCAAGTTGCAGGTATCACAAGGCGTGTACCATGGTGCCTGGGTCATTTGTATTTTCTTAAATATGTGTGTAAATTGCTACTTTGTGTCCTGTGCCCATTTTCCTGTTTATGGGTTTGTTTTTAAAAAGTTATTGGTGGGCTGGAGATGTAGCTCAGTTGTAGAGTTCTAGCGAAGCACGTGCAAGGCCCTGGGTTCCATCCTCAGCACTGAAAAACAAAAATACACAACCTTTAAAGTGTTAATTGTAAGAACTCTTCATTCTAAAGAACGTTGTCCTTCTGTTTGTTGTCTTGATTTGCAGTGATTTCACTTGATTTTGTTTGTATTTTGACCCAAAAGTCTATAATTTTTTTCTAGTCAGACCTATGAAACCCTTTCTTCTTTGTGATTTCTGGTTGTTTTTGTCTGGTTGGTTCTTTTTTTTTTTTTTTTTCTTCCATGCTTAGAAGAATCTTCCCTGCTCTAAAATCATATAAGTACATGCTAACATTTCCTGCAGTGTTTGTGTGATCACATATGAAAATATTTGACTCCCCTGGGATTTATCTTGTGTGAGGAGTGCTGTTAGGACAGCTGATGGGCAGAGGAGATGTGAGACAAGAGTGCAGTGTGTGCTGGGATGCAGAGTGTGTGTCAGGGGAGGCCGGAGGGGGAACCTGCAGTTTGGTGTTAGGGAGATCAGAACAAGATGGGGCTTTGGAAACCGCATTGTATCGCTTCTGGCACAGCTAGGATAGAAGATGGCAGAGGTTGTGATTTGCACCTCCTTATCAGGCAGAAGCGTGGTCAGTATGTGCTTCAGTTATTACAGCTTGCTGCTTCTCCATGCAGAAAAGGATGCGGTTCTTAAAGAGAGCCCTTGGTGGCTTTTGACACAGGAAACACTGCATGTGAGCAACATGTGGGTCAAGAATAGGGTGTTCACCCCCAGAAGCTCCCCTTGACTTCTAGTCCATCGGTACCTTCATACTCCCACGCCGGTAACCATCACCTTGACTTCTAATAGTCCAATTCCTTTGAGGAGGCCCTTTTTTGTTGTTGTTTTGTTTTGTTGTTTTGTTTTTATTTTTTAGAGAAGGCCTTGCTGTGTAGCCTAGGCTAGCCTAGAACTCAAGATCCTCCTGCCTCAGCCTCCTGAGGGCTGGGATTGCAGGCGGGTGCCTCCCTGCCTGCTTTGAGGTGCTTGTTTTTATCTCCCCTGACGTGTCCATCCTTTTGGGTTCTGCGCTGGCAAGTTCCATTCTCCTTTGCATGCAGGAGACCTGGATTGAGCATTTGTTCCAAGCCAGAGACTGTTGCTGGTAGACTGTCAATCTTAATTTCAGAGACTAATGATAATAATAACTATTATTAATAATGAATTTTCTATCAGGCACTTTTCTAGAGTATTTTGCTGCCATTCTCTTTTTTGGTCTGGCAACATTAAATAAAGACATTTAATGGAACTTGCCCAAGGTCACACAGCCTCAGAGAGTCATCTCCTGTGGGAACCTGAAGGTGGAATAGATTTCAATCAATTCATGGGAAATGCATCATGGAGTTAAAGATGAATTTTCCCTTGCCTGGATTCCTCTTTCTGTGAGAAGAGCGAGCAAGCACTGATTCCATGATTCAATGAAATTGCCTGCTGTGTCCTTCGGCAGATGAATGTTTGAGGTTAATATGAGGATTTCCTGTGTCTTTAATTGGGCTCGGTTTCCCTGTATCCACTGGGTAGACACCTGAACATATTCTGATTCTGATGTGAATGTGGAGTTAGACGCAAACCATTTCCTTCTGGGGCTCAGCTTGAGGAACAGCCACAGGGGCGCTCTTAACTCTGAGACTCTGTTTCTCGTTCCTTTGCGAGTCCACCTCCTGCCTCATGGTCAGTCCACTGTTACCTAGTCCAAGCTAGAGTAAGAAATCTTGCCCAGCTGTGTTCAGGGTCCAGCTGCCTGCTGGCATCCATCGGTGGACGATGTAGTTGCCATGGCAACCCAGAACATGCCACAAGGCTAAGGAGGGAGGGCCTGCAGAGGAAATAGCCTGGATGTCACAGATCCCTGGAGATAGCCCAGTTTGCACACGCTCAGCGATGAGGGCCCAGCTTGTTGGGTTTTCCCAGTTGGTCTTAGGGTCCTATACTTGGGCATGACCTGAGCACCTGATTTAGGTACAGTGTTGTGTAAACTGATAATACCTGGCCAGTCTGTGCTCCGTTCAGTGCGCTTTAAAGTCCATGCTGGGATCTTGCAGCAATGTCAAAATGTTATAAAAGTTCCTGAACACCCACTTCCAGGGGCTTAACACATATTTTATGGTAGATGAGGAACCAGCAGGTTAAGGAGGATCTCGAAGTCCTAGCAGGTCCACACTTTCCTAGAGAGCTCATAAGAGCCTTGTGAAATGCCCGACTACAACCCTGTGGCCCATCAGAGAAGCCAGAAAGGGGCTCCTGGGGAAAATCTCAAGGGCGCCCTGGCCTGCAGACTGCAGAGGGGGATCCTGAGGAGGGTATTGAGAGCAGAGCAGGACTGGGAGGGTGGCATCATAGGAAGGGGTCAGAGGTCTGAAGGGGGAGAGATTCATTGGGTCAAGAGCTGCAGATTGGGCATGGGATGTAAATGAGTACCTGGGGCTGGAGGGGGCCATCGTGAGCTGAGAGGATGTGCCATCATTCTGCCCCAGCTGGTTATGCCACGAGGACTGTGGGCCCGGTGTCACCAGAGTGTCCCAGCAGAAGCCAGCCACTTACATCTCTTATGTGAAAGCTCTTGGATTTAAAAGTTGGAAACTAATTCACAACCTTGAAAACAGGGCACAGACTAAGCTAGCACACATCTGTGCCCCCTAAGCGAACATTCTTTCAATGATATTGCCTGCTGTGCCCTTTGGCAGATGAATGTTTGAGGTTAATATGAGGAGCTGGGCATTTCCTGTGTCTTTAACTGGGCTCTGTTTCCTAGTAGGAAAGCCCGTTTTTAGCAGTGCTTAGTGGGATCAGGCTTGGCTGGGCTAGTGTGGGGAACACGCCCTTCGGGTGGCCCTTGTTACCATGACCCTCTCTTACCCTGGGCTTCCAGGGTCCAGGCTGAGCTACATTTGCAGGGGGCTGAGTGCAGTGACCATGTGGCCACCCCCAGCTCAGCCCAGGCTCGCCTTCCACCTTGTGACCATCTGCTCTGGGCCGGGCTGAGGGTGGGGCACCTGCTGTCTGCTGAGGAGCCACCTGCTGATCTTCCACCCATGGGGCTGCATGGCAGGTGGGTGTTGCCACCCGGTCGGGGGAGGGACGGTGGGGGGGCCTTGGCCGTTGCCTCCCAGGGCTCTTTGTCCAAAGGCACAGTGGCGGCATCACAGATGTCTTTGACCCTCTTTGCGTGTCTGCCCCTCCCTCCAGCCGTGGTGACCTTGTATGGGGAGGGGAGAGAAGGGCGGGTGTTCTCTTTTCTCTGACTCAGACCACTTTGTTGTGTTCCTGGGATGTTCTCTGAGAGCACAGCAGGCCTAGCCCCGTCTCCTGGTCAAGTTTCCGCTCAGGTGTCCACTCAGCAGCCTCTCTGACTGCCCATGCACCCCACCCCCCTCTCGCTCCTGCCCCTCGGCCGATTTTCCTCTCGGCGCCCTCCCTTGCCTTGATGCTGCCATTTCTTGGCTTCCTGTATCCTCCACCTCCCTCACGACATGGAGCATTTTCTTGGCACACACCGGGAAGGGGAGACAAGTATATTTTTTGACAGATTTTGCCAAATTTCCCCTCAAAGTAGATGGTACCAGTTTACACTCCAGGCACCAGTGTGTATGACAGGACCCACTTTGCCACATTTTGGACATCGTCAGTCTTTCAAAGTTTTGCCAATAGAATAGGTGGGAAGATGGCTTAGTTTGCATTTCTTTGAGTATTCACTGGGTTGAACCTCTTTTTCTGGCCATTTGTATTTTTTCTATAAATAATAGTTTATTTTTAGAGGGAATGATACCTTTCTTTTTTTTGTAGTACTCGGGGTTGAGCCTAGGACCCCACCCAGGACCTCGCACTTGCATTCTCTGCAAGTGCTGCTCCACTGAGCTGCACCCCCAGCCCATTTTTTTACTTTTTGAGACAGGGTCTTGCTAAATTATGCAGACTGCCTCTGGTCTCGAACTTGCGATCCTCCTGTCTCCGCCTCCCGAGCCTCTGGGATTATAGGCGTGCGCCACCACGCCGGGCCCGGATTGATACCTTTCTTGGGTGCCTAGAGGATGGGCTAGAGGGAGGGAAGATCATGGGAAGGGGGTTTCCTTTGCACAAATGGCCAACCTAGACCTTGGCAGAAAGCAGCCGGACTCAGCAGGGAGAGTGTACTGGGAAAGCAGGGTGCGTGCTGAAGTGTCCATAATAGTGCACAAGGGTGGGAATGTTCCAGGCCCCTCTGGAAGCCTTTAAGTCTAGTGGCATGAAGGACAAGCCCCTTTCCCAACTCTCCTGCTTTTACAGGCTGCTGGGCCCCATCGGTCAGCACCACACGGTAGAACTTCTTGCGGTAATGAGAACCTCTGTCTCTTCACTGTTATGTGAGGGGGCTGCTTGCCTCCCCATGGCTACTGGACACTTGCACCGTGGCTGCTGAGAACAGGAAACTGAGGTTTAATGTGAATGGAATCGAAATTTAAGCAGTGGCACGTGGCAGGAGCACCCCACTGCTCAGTACTGCCGTGGGTCGCTGGCCGGCCCCAGTGTGAATACTGACACTTGTGTCGCAGCTGTCAGTGGGGCTTGGCAAGCATCCTCTCAAGCCGACTGGATGCCCCTGCTGCTGGACCTGCATTAACGTGTCTGTGCGTTTGGTTCTCTTATTGTAGGGACTGTTGTGGGTGTTGTTCTTTACACTGGCAGAGAACTCCGGAGTGTCATGAACACCTCAAATCCCCGAAGCAAGGTATGTGGGAGGTCACGGGAGCTATTGACCTCATGCATGTAGATGATCGCTGTGGGTGGATGAGGGACTAGATTCGAAACAGGAGAACTAGCAGTGTTACTTCATTCACAGCCACGTATTTCCTTTATGTGTGTATGTATGTGTGTGTATGTATGTATATACAGGTTGTTGTTAGGTGCTGTTGAGCTGGGTCAGACTCAAACCTGTGTACAACAGAATGAAACACTACCCAACACTGTGCCCTGCACACAGTCTTTTTATGTTTGAGCCCATTGTTGCAGCCACTGTGTTTCTTCTCATTTTGAGTCATGCCACATCAGCAGAAGGAGGTCCCAGGGATATTACCCCATTCCCATCATTAAAGTTGGCTCTACTTTGAGGAAGTAACTCTTCCCCAGTTGTTTCTTGAATGCTGTCCAGCCTGGGGGGCTCATTTTCCAGCGCTATATTTGGCAGTGCTTCTCTGTTATTCATAGGATTTTCAGTGACCGATTGCTTTTTTTTTTTCAGTACTGGAGGTTGAATGCAGGGCCTCACACTTACATGCGTTGCAAGTGTTGGACTCCTTAGCTGCTGCCTCTAGCCCATTTTTTAAAACTTTTTTGAGACAGGGTCTTGCTAAGTTACACAGACCGCCTCTGGTCTCGAACTTGCGATCCTCCTGTCTCTGCCTCCCAAGCCGCTGGGATTACAGGTGTGTGCCATGGCGCCTGGCTCGAGTGGCCGATTGCTTTGAGAGTGGGCTGCTGTGTCCTTCTCCCCAGTCTATCTTAGTCTGGAAGCTCAGCTGAAACCTGTCCACCATGGGTGGCCCTGCTGGTATTGGAGGTACTGGTGGCATAGCTTTCAGCACCACATCAACACACAAGCCCCTAGAATATGATAAGCTGACAGACATGTGCATGCATAGAGGATGTCTTGTACATGTGTATTCATGTGGACATGAATACATGAAAATGTACAGGCTGATAAGTTAAAATTAACAGCTAAGCAGTTGCTGTTGGCCATGCACGTGTGGGCTGCCTCATTCCCACACACCTCATTTCATCCTCACACTGGCCCCTGAGCATGGAGGTTTCCCTGGCCCTCCCTCTCATCCCAGGTGGGACACGCTCTGCTCAAGTTGTGCAGCAAGGAAGGTGCAGGCCCCGGGCATTCAGACCTCTGCCAAGCCACTGGCTGTGGCAGAGTATAGTCGGATATGCATTCTGTCCAATGCCCTGTTAGTAAGCAGCGTGACTCTCCCAGCCCCAGTGACCCCCAGTTTTTAACATTGCAGAATGATTTCTCTTGTCGTTAGCATGAATGAGTGCTGTGTTTGTCAAACGTCATGTTCACCCCATGGGTTCAGCCACCCTATTTGATATTTTAGCCTTATTCTGGCCATATTTCTATGAAGTTATGGATTTGACATGCTCATTGCGTTTTGGGGGGATACACGTGAATTTAAACACATAATTGTTGTTGTTGTTGTTGTTGTTAGGTGCTGTCGAGTCGGTATCCGACTCATAGCGACCCTTATAGGGTTTTCAATGGCTGAGTGCTTCGGGATTGCCTTGGGAGTGGATTGCCAGGCCCTTCTCCCATTTTTGCGGTGCTGGGAATTGAACTCGGGGCCTCAGAGACTGCAGTGCAGTGCTCTACCAACTGAGCTAAATCCCAGCCCACATAATTATTAAAGCAGTAATATTCACTAATGCGGCACCTGAAACTCAGGTGTTCCCAGTGGCATGGGCCCTGAACTTTCAGGCAATGCTGAATTAGCATGTGACATGGAGGTGGGAGTAGAGGACCCCTGTCAGGTATAAAGGGCTGCATAGCGCATAGTGCAAGCCACCCAGAGGTCACTTGCTTATATGCTTCCAGTATGGAATATTTGCAGTCAAGGTTCTCTGGGGTCCCTTGGGTGTGTATTGTGGACTCAGCCCATGGAGCCTGTGTTCTCAGCCCAAAGCGTTGAGGATGGATGCACTCCTGTGTCACCTGGGTGGGGTGTTCGTGGGTGAAGGACCTGCTCTCCAGGTAGGTCGTAAGTTGTACCAGGGAATCACCAGCTCCTCATGCTTTGTCTCCCAGATCGGCCTGTTTGACCTAGAGGTGAACTGTCTCACCAAGATCCTCTTTGGAGCCTTGGTGGTGGTCTCACTGGTCATGGTTGCCCTTCAGCACTTCGCTGGCCGTTGGTACCTGCAGATCATCCGCTTCCTCCTCTTGTTTTCCAACATCATTCCCATTAGGTAAGCAGGGCACAGGTTGTGTTTGGGTGCTGTGACATTCAAGAGCCTGGTCTTGCCTGGGGTTTGTAGTTCCGTGGATTGCCTCGCATGGGGCAAGGCCTTAGGTTCGATCCCCACCACCCCCTACCACCAACAAAGAAGACATTGTTGAAGCCCAGCCTGGTGGCGCACACCTGTAATCCCAGCACTTGGGAGGCTAAGGCAGGAGGATGACAAGTTCAGGGCTAGCCTGAGCTACAGTAGCAAGACCCTGTCTCTAAAACAAACAAACAAACAAATATAAACTTGGCTACAATAGTAAACTTTACGTATGTTTTACCATCATTTAAAAGTGAACATTATATCAAGAATATACTAACTCAGGGAACCAGTAATTAAAAAGTAACTTTGGAACAACTCCTCTTTCTCTATTTCGTCTGACTCTGGTCCAGATAGAATAGCTTCACAGAAGCACTGATGTGTCACGTGTGCTCCTGAATCATGATCCTGACTTTCCTTAGCCTGTGACCTCAGCCCCAGCAGGTGCTTCTGTAGGGAGCGAAGCCACATGGTGTGGCACAAATGTATTTACAGAGCCCACCCTGATCACACAAAGGCATCCGAAGACCTTGTTTATGTCCTGTTAATCCATTTGCTATGGTTTCCTACCTAGTCTGCGTGTGAACCTGGACATGGGCAAGATCGTGTACAGCTGGGTGATTCGCAGAGATTCCAAAATCCCAGGCACTGTGGTTCGTTCCAGCACAATTCCTGAGCAGCTGGGCAGGATTTCTTACTTACTCACAGACAAGACAGGTGAGCGCCTCTGGGCCTGCGTTCCCTGGGGATTCCCTTGAGAGGGCTCTGGGAGCTGTGACCAGAGCTCTGGGGCTCTCCCTGGAGGTGGGAGAGATGCCTGCCACCGCCTTCCCCTTGCCTTTGATGCAGTGAGACTGGCGGTGGTGACAATGTGACCATGGCAGCAGAGGCTTCCGTAGACTTATTATTGTGAGGCACTGGGCTGGGTGTTCACAAACAGTTGCTCAGTTAATTCCCACACTAAACTTTCAAGTCAGGTGGGATTTTACAGACGAGGAAAGGGGCACAGAGAGATTAAGTGCTTGTCACAGGCTGAGGGGCTGAGTCAGGCACTGAACCTAGGCAGTCTGGCCACAAGTCCTGTCTCATGATCGCATCCTGATTCTGCTCCCCAGTTGATGAGGAAGCTTATGATACTGGGGAAGACCAAGTATTGTAAGTGTGAGACCTTGGGTCTCTGCTTCCTTCTTCCATAGTTGGTGGCTTTGGGGTGGGAGGGAAGCTATTGGAAAGATCCTGGGGACCTCCCCAAATGAGTGAAAACTAGCTTTCAGGAAGGAGAGGGATCAGGGAAGTTCTGGACATGTGAGCATCAGGCTCTGCCATGGGGGTGATGTAACTACTCACTTTCCATCCATCCATCTTCTTTCCCAGGGTCCAGGCTTCTCTAAGATAGAATCTGATTGGCCCCATGTATGTCATGTGCAACCCTCTTGGCCAATGACACGAGTCTGGCACCCTGATTGACAGTCCCTCTGGGACTCCTGGGGAATGGGTATAGTCCTGTCCCTATGGCAGCGTAGGATGCCATTTCCAAAAGGTGGAGGAAGTTCTACACAGACAAACCGCCTCACTGGTCTACTCCGGCAGGGGCAGTACTGAAGTCAGTGTGTGATGCGGAGTACCTCTCAGAAAATAGCAACTGCTGTTACTGTTAATAGGAGCTAACACCCAGATGTAGGCACAGTCACTCAGCCAATCTGTATTTCAGGAACTCTGACCCAGAACGAGATGGTTTTCAAAAGGCTGCATCTGGGCACGGTGGCCTATGGCCTGGACTCCATGGATGAAGTGCAGAGCCACATATTTAGTATTTATACACAGGTAAATCTTTCTGCTTCTGTGCCCCAGGCCATCTTGTGTGCTTATAACAGCTACATTCAAATATAATTCATCATGTCCACACTTTACCCATTTAATGTGTATGGTTTAATGGTTCTTTGTTTTTGATTTTGGTTTTTTGAGACAGGGTCTGACCATATTGCCCAGGCTGGGCTTAAACTTGTGATCCTCCTGCCACTGCCCCCTGAGTGCTGGGATTATAGGCATGCACCACCACGCCTACAAGTTTCATGGGTTTTAGTGTATTGACAGAGTTGTGTAACCATATTCATTTTGTTGTTGTTTTTTTTTTGTTTGTTTGTTTTTTGCAGTACTAGGGGTTGAACCCAGGGCCTCGTGCTTGCATGCTCTGCAAGTGCTGGACCTCTGAGCTGCACCCCCAGCCCTTTTTTTTTTTTTTCACTCTTTTAAGACAGGGTCTCTCCAAATTATGCAGACTACCTTTGGTCTTGAATTTGTGATCCTCCTGCCTCCGCCTCCCTAGCCGCTGGGATTACAGGCGTGTGCCACCACACCTGGCTCCATAACCATATTCTTTACCTCACAAGGGGACCATGTCCCCCTTGGCAGCTACTCCCTGTTACCCGCCATGTTCCCCAAGTCCTTCACATTTAGATTAAAGTGGAGCTGAAGTTTTCCCACCGTCTTCATCTGCAGGGCTATTCTGCTCTTCCAAAGAGCTAGCAGACCTCGGAAAAAAACAAAGAGAAAATGATCTGCCGAGTAACTGGTGGCAGGAGGAGCTTTGAGAACCTAACCATTGGTTATGCTTGCAGTTTATGAGTGTATTTGCTTTTTCCTTTTCCCTGGCTCTGAGCCAGATGGGCTATTACGGATGGTCTCGTGGTGAAATAATCATGATGGTACTGATGACCTTTAGTTTCTCATCTGCATTCACCTCAGCAATCAGGTGAAAGAAATTAGTTTATCAGAGAAGACTTACAATTTACCTGCTCCTACCTGTTTATTCCTACAAAAAATTGCTCAAAACCAGTCATTTCTCAGAAAAAGATATTAGTGGTTGGCATCTTAATATTCTCTGAAAGTTAGACCCATGGATCCTCCCCATAGCTGTTCATCAGAATTGCTGCTGCTGTTTCAGAATAGAACAGAAGAAAAACAAGAAGTATCTATTTGATATCCTAGAGGTTCTGATTCATTGACACTGTGCAGGCCCTGAGTTTCTGTGTTTTAAAAGACAGACAAAACCAGCACACCCATTGGTAATTCTAAGGCACATCCGGGGGGAAGCAGACCTCATCTAGCCACCTCCAGGTTGTGGCCCCTTGTTGGGAGATAACAAGAAAATAAGGAGGCCACATATTGCTTAAATTTGACTAGATACTGATTCCATAGTCAGAAGGCCAGTTAGAAATGTAGAGGAAATATCTCTGTATAAAGGTTAAAGGCAGAATTCCTGAATCCTTTGTGAGACATTTATATCTGACACATAATGTTCTGGTACATTTGCTAGCAGGTACACCTGGATCTCCAGGCTTCCTACTGAAAATGGCAAAGCAGGGGAGCATGGAAGTGAGGGGGATTTTAAATGGAGAATAATTTGATACATCTCACGCTGTCTCCTACAGCCAGCGGTGAATGCTTGTGATTCTCTGGGCTCCGTGGGTGGGTGTCCTGCTTACCTGGACACGGACCCATGGGCCTTTCCCAAAGGTGTGCTTTAGGACTGTTAGAACATCAGGAGACTTGTCACTGCACTGGGAGGCCAGCCACTCTGTCCCTGCGTCCTTTCCCACTTTGTTTTCCTCTGTGTGGTGATTTGGTCTTGGTGTCACAGAACTCGGTCATGGCCCTGCTGTGCCATTCCCAGGTGGCTCCCTGGTTCCCTTTGCCCCGTAGATGCCCATGGCTCTGTGTGTGTCTCCAACTCCAAGGTGGGCTTTGGATTACGTAAAGTACTCTGCGTGCGTGGTGTGGTTCCTAAGGATAGTA
>VMDO01001252.1:27349-220590 GCA_007922755.1 Pedetes capensis
CAGGGGAAACACTATTGTCAGTGCTTCTCTGCTGTTCATAGGGTTTTCAATGGCAGATTGATTTTTGGGAGGGGGTTGCCAGGTCCTTCTCCCAAGCCTACAGCTTCTGGTGTTCCCAGGCGGTCTCCCATCCAGGTACTAACCAGGCCCGACCCTGCTTAGCTTCTGAGATCTGACAGGATCAGATGCCACAGGGCTATAGCTGCAGGCATAGTATCCTCAGGATCCCTAAATGCTTCTTCCAGCCATTCCAGAGGGTCTGCTCTCAGCGTATACCACCCCTCCCCATGGCTCAGCCAAGGACTCCTGGAGCCTCCCTGCTTTCTTCCCATCGCCTCCAGCCTCACATCATGGCCAGCTCCGCAGCACCTGCTCTGCACTGGCTTTTGTCTTCACGTCACTCCCTCAGCAGGAGCCATTGCAGGCTCCCTTGCCTGGTTGGCTGTGATGGCTTCCTGCCAGCTTTCCCTGGCTCTTTCCTTGCTCCTCCCCAGGAGCCAGGCCTGTCTCCTTCCAGCTCGGCATCTCCTGCTCACTGCAGGGCCTGGAGCTGCCCCTTGCTGTCCTGGGATGGACCCCTCTGTTGGAGCCTCCAGCCCCAGCTGTGCTCCAGGCTGCTTCTGTGGGCCCATTGTTTGGACTGCAGGCCTTATCAACACCTGGCTGACTCTTTGCTTCCTGCTTGGCCAGGACACGCTCACCACACGGAGACGAGACGATTATATTAGACAGCTTCATAGGTGGGGTGTGGGCTCGGCACAGACCCACCCTGGCCCGCTGTGGTATTTTTAAGAGCTTGTGGTGTTTGCAGAAGCCATCCTGTCTCAGGATATTTGTCCGCTGCAGGTTTTATGAATCATTTTTGATGTTGCACAGATAACACTGTGTAAAGTGTTAAAAGTCAGAAAACGGTTATTTCTTGTCGTGAACTCTGCCTTATCCTCCCTCCTTAGGGGAAGCTCATAAAAGGATTTGCAGTCCTGGTCTTAAAGTAGCTCAGGGTTTTGGGGTTAGGTCTAACCCAGGCTAGGGTGAGCGCATGGTTAGAGGACAGACCCCACCCCAGGGAGGCTGTGTGTGTCTTGCTTCCTGTCCTCCCTGGCCATTGAAGAATATGGGGGGATGGGAAGCTCGTGACTGCTTTTGTGATGAGACATTCAAGGACTATTTTTTTTTTAACAGCTTTGTTGCGGTATCAGACTCATAGCGACCCTACGTACAACAGGCGAGACACTATTGTCAGCGCTTCTCTGCTGTTCATAGCGTTTTCAGTGGCAGATTGACTTTTGGGAGTGGGTTGCCGTTGCTGGATCTGTCTCCCAAACACAGCACTTCCATTAACAGCTTTACTAGGGTTTAATTTACATATCAAAAAGTCAGCCATGCTGAGTCCCAGTTCAAGGATTTTTAAGGGAATTGTGGAGGCTTCACAAGTGGCCAGTCTTAGAATGTGCCAGATGAAAGGTCACCTCCCAACGTTTACAGTTTAGCAGTGAAGTTTTATTATGGTCTTTCTTAAAGTACAGGGTTTGTAGCCTGGGCCAGAGTCAGCGGCGCTGGAGTCGCGCCCAGCCCTGCAGTGTTAGCAGGTGAGCCAGCTGATCCCATGAGTACGGCTGTTGGGAAGGGAGGCTTCCCCCTTGCTTTTCCCAATGTCCATGTCTAATCTGAGGGCCTTGAAGCAGCACTTGCAGGATGACCCACTGGGGTGCAGGAAGACAACGTCAGAGTGTCTATATACATCTCACTTCCATCTCCAAAATTCATACAAAATTGACATTTTACTGGGAGTGCTGGGGCTGACCTGGGACCCTGGCTGCACGTATCAGATGGACGCTCATCAGGGCCGTTGTTGAAGTGTCCTGCGGAAGGAGCCAGAAATCTATGATTATTTATTTTCAGTGTGTGCACCTGGAGACTGCAGTTTACGAGTGAACAGGTGACTGATTTAGGGATGCTGTTTAACTAAACTCACCTCATAAAGAGAGCAGGTGGTTTTGAAAGATTCTGGCAGGAGAGTGCCAGAGGATTAATATAAGGAAATGGCCAGTGTACTGTGGGATGCAACCCCACCAGGCTAAGTGGGAACGCTTTTTCCTTTGGCTGGCTGGCTTGCTTATTGATTGATTGATTAATTGATTGGTACCTGTTGGTTTTTGGTTTTGGGTTTTTCTGTTTGTTCTTTGTTGTGAGGTCATCCTGCAGGCTGTTTATCAGGTTCCCAGGCCTCTGCTCCATGCGTGCCTGAGCACCCGTCCTTCCCCCGAGCCCTGAATCTCTCCAGATCCTACCAAAGGACAAATCCATCAAAGTTGAGAACCCTTGTGGTCAGTTGAAATTTGTTGACTTTGTCGAGTTCCCCAGTGTCTATGCTAAGCAGTAAACATATTTACTCGCTTAATGGGCCTGCAACTCAGTTGCTTCATTTGGAAGCAGGAGCTCTGAGTCTGTCTCTTCACTGGTTGGTGGCCCTTTGAGGTTCATGAGTCATTAGCTTTGGGCTTTTGGGGGGCCAGGGAGAAGCTTTCAAGGCAGAAATTCCTTTTTTCCCCCTTTATTGGTAAATGTTGGTGGGGTACAGGGTAATACAGCATTGGCTTTCCATTATGCAACTATTACATCACTTTTGGTTACGCTTTTATTAACTTACGAGGTTTGTGGAATCTTTTGACTAATACGTGGTAGAGCTCATATGCATATTTGGGTTATGTTCCTCTATTTTTCCCATGTACTCATGAACTTGCATTGTTTACATTGAGATTATCTCCTCCCCCTTCATTCCTCTACATTGATTCTCCTCCCCATCCCACCTTCTGCAACCTTTGCTTCCCTTTCCTAGTTCCCTCCCTCCTCCTCTCTACTCTTTATATTGTCCTTTCTTTGCTACGTTTAATTGTGCATTTTTATGTATCAACTTATGTATCAGATTTTTTTCTTCCTTTAAGTAAGATTCCTCTCCCACATATGAGTGAGAACATATTTGTCTTTTTGAGCCTGCGTTCGTTCACTTAAGATGATGTTCCATCCATTTTGCTCAAGTGACCTTATTTCATTTTTAAAAATTCCTGAGTAGTATTCCATTGTGTATATGTACCATAATTTTTTTATCCATTCTTCTGTTGATGGGCACTTTGGTTGGTTCCATATCCTTGCTATTGTGAAGAGTGCTGCATTGAAGATGGAGACTCAGGTGTCTGTGTTGTGATGACTTATTTCTCTTTGGGTATATTCCCAGTAGTGCTATAGCTGGATCGTATGGCAGTTCTATTTTTAGTTTTCTGAGGTATCTCCATATTGATTTCCAAAGTGGTTGAACCAATTTACAGTCCCAGCAACAAGGAATTCCTTATATTTAATCAGACATCGATACCAATCACAGCATTTCATAATACCTATTACTAATTCAGATGTCCATGTGTGGTGATATTTTGCTTGTGTTCAGAAAGAAAATTGATTCATGATGACTCAACAGTTAATTTTTATATTAGTCTTTCCTGCAACACAGCCTGGGGTCTTGTTGGGAAGTGGCCCTGCCTGCCTCAGGTCATTAATGAGAAACGGAAGCCTATTTTTCATAGCCCCCATATCTTATTTGTTGCTGCCGATGCTGTAGAATTAATGCAACAGCATTAGATGAAGCAGAGTGCCCAGCAGGGGTCCAAGCCAGAGTCTTTTTGTATGGAGAACTTAATTTCTCTCCCTGTATTCACTTACATTGGTCACGGCATCCCTCTTGACCTCATCTGGTGCGCTGTTGCAGCCCTCCCTCCAGAGGAGGACTGGTGCGTTTTCCCCAGGGCAGAAAGAGTCACAGCCTGCCTCTGTGGACACCACATCTGTTTTTGTTTTCCCCTGGCAATTTTTAAGTAAGAAGAAATGTGTGTAGGTTAAAGGGCCTATGGGCGGAGGCTGGAGATAAACACTGTACAAGGGGAAACTCTTCCATATGGGGAGTGTGCAGATCTTGGCAGGACTCGGTTCTTGAGGAGCCTTGATGATATGTCTGGGTCACTACTCGGTGTGGGAAAGAGCCTTGTATTGGACAATCAAGAGAGCCAGGCTCAGCACCTGCAGTTATTTTCTCTCCTTCCTGAAACATCTTACTAGGAAAGTGAGGTGGACGTTAATTTGAGAGAGATAAACAAACACAGTGACATCCACCCTGTTGGCAGGTGACCCTGTTTGGGGTGGTCACCCTCGCCTTCTGGTTCCTTGTCAAGCGGTTTTCTGGTTTGAAAGTGAGTCTTTTGCAAAAATCTGTCTGAGGTTCTCTTCTTTGCCTTGCCTGGGAGTGGATTGACCCGGAGTCCAAAATCCCAAAGCTCTAGGTGATCCTCATGTGCAATCCCACTGGGAGAATCTGGCTCCCGCGCACGTGAAATCTGATTGGCGTACAAATTCCAGAAGTTTGCCTGCAGCTCAGCTTTTCGCTCTCACCGCCTGTGACTCAAGCTTGCTGACCACAGCAATTACTTTCTCAGAGGTCTTGTTATTACCCTGATCTTAAAGAATGATTTGGTCCCAGTGCTGAGGAATGTGGGCAAAGAAGTGAAGACACGTGTCGGAGGCTCCATAGCTTTTATTTGTGTAGAACAAAATTCAGAACGATGAGAAATAGTTCCTGCGTTAGCCTCTCTAGCGGAGGGAACTTTTCTGTGAATCTCCACTTCTCTTTACAATTTTAAAGTTAAATTCTTCATAATTAAAAGCACTTGGCAAATAATGATTCATTCAAGCCTGAGTTCTGATTCCTTACTCCAATTATTGTACCGTGTAGTGCCCTTTGGCCTGGAAGTGAAACTCGTGTGCTCTTGACACCAGAGGTTAACAGAGCAGGAAGCCAGAGTGCTGTGTGTCCCCACTGTGACCAGAATAATTTAGTAATTGTCTAATTACCCGAGGAGTCCAATGCCACTACTAAAAATAGTATTAAAAATTAAATGAAAGTAATTTTCTTGTTTCTCGCAACCCATCTGGTCTCTATTTGGGGCGACCATGTGTCATGAGTATGAAGCCCCATTCATCCTACCAGGGCAAATCCCTCATCTGCTATTGGATAAATATGTTTCTAATGGAAGGTGGAATCCAGAAACCCCATAAACATTTCTAGCTTCTGAGATTCAAACGGTTGCAGGCGATCCTTTGTCTAAGACTCTGATTTAAAATCTGGAACTGACAGTGGACAATTTCATATTTATTTCTTCCTGGAAATAGAAAAAAAAATCCGTGTGCATGGAGGACTCACATTGTCACCTCAGGAAGGTTAAGTTGTTAATTTGTTTACTCACTCAGCACTGCCTGGGGTGCTGGGAATGCAGAGCTGAACAATGCACAGATAAGCTCTCTGTTCTGTGGACTGATGGGAGAGAAAACCATCAAGCGCACAAGCCAGTTGTAGGCAGTTGAGACAGAGGCACAGATCTTGTGGGAGTGTGATCTGCCACAGGGATGGCAAGTAGAGCAGCAGAGACTGGGGGGCTCTTGGGAGGCCGTGTGGGGGAGGCAGCCTTCAAATTGAGACCAGAATATGAGACTGAGTGAGCCAGCCCTGCTGACGTCTGAGGGATGGGGCTCTAAGTAGAGGATGCCACAATGTGCAAAGACCCTGAGGCAGGAAGAAGCTCAGGGGTGATAAAAGATCAGAAAGCCCAGTGGGAAGGGAGCAGAGTGAACCAAGAGGAAGATAGCGCAGGGCAGGCTGGAGAGGAGGACAGGGGTCGATCAGGTAGGCTCTATGCCCGAGGGAGGCCGAGCTGTTTGCAGCCCACCCTGGATTTTGCTGAACACAGAGTCGTAGAGTGTTAACAAATAGGTTTTCCCCCAGTGGTCTTTGTGTGTGTGGGTGTGTATGCGCATGTGCTAGGGTTTGAACCCAGAGCTCTGTAGGGGCAAAGCAGACCCTCTACCACAGAGCTACACCTCTAGGGCCACAGAACCATTTCTTCAAAGGCAGGACTGGGTGGCCCCTGGCATGTGATGTGGAGTGGAAGGGACTCTACACTTTGGCACTGAGCGACCTTCTCAGGAGTCCCAGCCCTCGGTGTGGAGCCAGGGCTGAGAACCAGCCCTCTGGCCACTCCTTACTTTCAAGGAACTGAAGCCTAGATAGCGGATGGCACAGAGCTGTTTGCAGCCCACCCAAGAATACGGCTCAGATTCCCTAGCCTTCAAGGCTCTTGTCACCATGTGGCTTGAAACCATCTCCCCAAGACCCCTGCTGTTTCTTCTTCGTGTGGAAGTGGAAGCTGCTCCTCAGGAGGAGCTGGGGGCTGAAGTCAGTGTGGAAGGCAAACATGGAGCACAGTTAAAGTTACTCTTGAATAAGTGCTCTCAAAAGTCTGCCTTAGTCTGTGTAACTTAGTGAGACCCTGTCTCAAAAAGTAAAAAAAATGAGCTGGAGGTGCAGCTCAGTGGTCCAGCACTTGCAGAGCAAGTTCAACCCCCAGTACTGCACACACACACACAAAAAGTCTGCCTTAGCTGGAGTGCTGGCTACCTCTTTAAGTTCCTTCCTACTACCTTCCTTCCTTCCTTTCTCTCCCCCCGCCTCTCTGTTCTTCTCTCTTTCTTCTTTCTTTCCTCCTTCCTCCCTCCCTCTTCCTTTCTCTCTCCCTCCCTCCCTCCGTCCCTTTCTCTCTCTCTCTGTTTCTTTCTTTCTTCTTTTTTCTCAGTACTGGAAGTTGAATCCAGTCCCTTCTGCATGCTAGGCAAGTGCTCTACCACTGACCCACACCCCAGCCCCTTCTTCACTTTTTATCTCGAGACAGGATCTAAGTTACGCAGGCTGCCCCTGGCTTCAGACTTTAATACTCCTGCCCCCGCCTTCCTAGTCCCTGGGATGACAGGCATATGCCATTGCACTTGGCCGCCAGCAGATTTCCTAAGACTGTTAGACATCCTGCTGAGACCTTCCCGGGCTGCTGCTCCCGATGACTGTCACCTCCATAAGGTACCAGTCAAAGTCGTCACCTTCTGTGGTGATCCGAGAATGTGCACATAAACGGTTCTCAACCGAAGAGGATTTTGGCCCCACGGGACATTCGGCAACATCTGAAAATATTTTTGTCTCTTGTCACAAGTGAGGGATGCTGTAGATGTGTAGCAGGTGGAGGCCAGGAATGTGGTTAAACATCGTCCAAGGCCCAGGATGCCCCATAACAGAGAATGACCTGCCCAGATGTCACAGTGCACAGGGAGAAGCCCTGCACTGGAATCCCGGGACCCCATTCTGTGCAGTAGGGTCCTCACTGTGACTCCCCTGACATCCCACCCAGGAAAGACTTGCAATGTCCATGGGCAGAATCACCCTTGTTCATTAAATTATAATTTTTTCCTCTTTTTTTTTTGGCAGATGTAAATAAATGGAACCCTGGAAATTGTGTGCTACTTACTGCAGCATCTCTGCAGATAGCCCAAAAGTTCATGTGTTGGAACAGTAGGGAGGAAAGCACTGCCCAGACTCTTCCTCTTCCTGCTCATCATCCTAATTTATTTTTCTTTCCCACAGCAAACCCAGGAGCCACCAGCTCAGAAGGGTCCCACGGTTACCACCAAGGTCCGGCGGACCATGAGCAGCCGCGTGCATGAAGCCGTGAAGGCCATCGCACTCTGCCACAACGTGACTCCTGTGTATGAGTCCAACGGTGTGACAGACCAGGCAGAGGCAGAGAAGCAGTATGAGGACTCGTGCCGGGTGTACCAGGCGTCCAGCCCTGATGAGGTAACCCCAGGCAGGGGCGCCACAGCAGCACCAGGTCCTCATCGCCTGACTTCAGTGTCGGTCAGACACAGTCTGTGTTGCCCGGTGAAGGTTCTGGGCTTTTCCCTTCTGTTTCCCTCCCTCCTTCCCAGAAGACCTGGATTCTAATGATAGAAGCCGTTTTTATTCATTGTAGACCAGGGTGTTTCGGGAAGAGGGAGGAAAACGAATCAATTGTGACATCATGATGACTAATTCTATGAGCGTGGTTAGCATGTGGCACCTCTGGAGGACCCCTGGGGACTGTCTTGTGTAATTCTCCCAGGGTCGAAAGAGCCCTGTCATTGTCCCTGTTTTCAGAAAGAAAGACAAGGGCAGAGAGATCAAATATTGATCTTGAAATCATCTGAGTTTCCTTTTTAAAGCTTTTTAATTGTGAAATGATGTTAGACTTAGAAAAGTTGTAAAATTAGTTCAAAGAATTTCTGCTTACTGAAGCTTCATGCAGATCCGTCAACTGGGAGTCTTTTGCCTGTTCATTGTCTTGTTCTTTCTCTTATGATGTCCTGTCTAATGTGTAGGGTAAGCTGCAGGCTTGATTCTCTTTTAGCCTTAAAAATTGTGCCTTTTCCCTAAAAACTAAAGGTATGTATCGGAATCAGGAAATGAGTATTGATGTGGTATATGACCTAGCTTTCAGATCTTATCCAAATGTCAGCTCTTGTCTCACTAATTGGGTTTTGATGGCGTCAAAAATATTTTCTCCAGATCAGAATCCAACATGCATTCAGTTCTGTTTAGTTTCTTTGAACATGGAACTGTTCCTCAGCTTCCCTGATGACACCTGAAGAACACATACGAATGGCTTGGCAGGATGTCCCTCAGTTGGTGCCTTCTGACACTTTTAACACGTGGCCTCCTTGTTTTGTGTTTGTGGCTCTGTCCTTCTGTCCTGCACACGTACTGGTGAGAGCACCTGATGTTTGCGGGTCCCACTCTCGGTGAGGTTAATGTTGATCTCCTGGTGAGGTGGTGTTGCCCAGATTTCTTCGTGATGAAGTTATCATTTTCTCTTGCTAATTAATCTTTCAGCACCAAAAGGGGCGGGGCCTGGGTCTTAACCCAAGGAGTTTCAGAGCCTGAAATCACAAGATTTTGGGATATACCTCACTAGTATCTCTTTCCATATTTTTAAAATCAGACTTTTACTATAGATATGGCTGCATATCCAGCTTTTCTCTTAATCGTGTGTCATGTCTGTTTTCCAGTTTTCCTGAATGTTATTGAACCAGGTTTTTAGGATCGCTGCACATAGTCTCTGAGGTCTTTGACTATTCTCATATTGCTGGAGCTTCAGTTATTCCTAATTTTTAGCAATAGTATTTATAAAGCGTTTCTCAGTGACCATCCTTACACCTAATATTTCCAGAAATGGTGATTGGACTTGTTAACGCAGTAGGTGCATGGCATCAATGGTAAACAAGACAGCAGGCATGTCACGTCCCCAGAGGGTGGGTGAGTGGGGCCCTGAGCACCTGAGTCTTGGGATGCCAGCTGCATACCTGGACCTCTCCTCTTCACTGTACCTTGCTATGTATACCTGGGCTTGTGGTGAGGCCCTTGGTAGCAGATAGTAAATCCTGGGGGCCTGACTGAGTCTTCTTTTGAGGGGACTTGAGATAGGATCTGGCTGTAGAACTCAGGCTGACCTTGGATTCAACGTCCTCCTGCCTCAGCCTCCTGAGTGCTGGGATTATAGGCATTCAACACTGTACCTGGTTAAACAAATGTTTTTGAATCTCATGATACCAATTACCAGAGGGCCTCCAGAATTTTTTTTTTTTTTTAAAACCATTTTGCTGTTCTTCCAGTGTTACAAAGGTTCCCACTTATTTTGTTCATTTGGGGAAGAAGAGGGCTTCTCTGAATGAAGTGAATGAAGTGTTTAAATGTCTGGCTATCCTGCAATGTTGAGGCCCTGTGGGGTCTGGTAGCTGGGGAGACAGCACCGAGAGAGCCTCTTCCAAAGCCCAGAGATGAAAGGACACTGTGATGTCTCCTTCCCCTGTCGCTTCTCCCTGTTGTGGCTGTGGAATTTGTCACCGGGGACCCTGCTCCTTCTAGTCAGTGTGGTGGTTCTGGGACAGCTCAAGTCAAAAGGCTCAGTTCATCTGTGGCCACAGACAATTGCACCAGGCTTTTTGGGAGTAAAAAGTGTTACCTGCTCCCCCGTCCCCCAGGTTCTGAGCTGGGAATTGTGTGCAGAAAGGGGTGGTGGGAGGGGAGGCCTGGGTGAGGCTGCAGATCTGCCTGGATTGGTTCCACTGTAACCAAAACCTTTTCGATTTATCATCATTTTACTTCTGTGGCTCATCGGGGTTAGTCTGTTGGATCTTGATTTTCCCTTTCAGAGCAGGAGTAGGACACTGTGGATTTTAAATGTGAGAAAGGACTGTGTTCTTGGTCGTTACGAACTGGGAACCAGTGGCATGTGGGTATTTGATGGCGTTTGAAATTGAGCTGGTTCCAGATGTTGACGATCTCCCGAGCACCTCTGCTCATGGCTCCCAATACCTATGCAGACCATTGATAAGCATCTCTGGAGGCCTCTAATGCCTGTCCACACACCTTGGTTCCTGCTGAACTTTGATATGTTTGTTTTAGGGCTGTGCAAAGATTTTTCCACAAGGGAAAATCTTTCCTGGAATGCTTTGTGCTTCTCAGTGGCTTTTTCTCAGAGTGAACAGGCGTTTCTCTCTCCTGTCCATTAATTGCACTTGGCTTCAGATTTGTTTTGTTTTTCTAAGATTCTGAACCATGATTGAAAAAAATAACAACAACAAGGTATTTTCTTTTAGCCTTTGGTGTCTTTCCAGAGGCTGGGGAAACCTTATATATATATTTTTATGTCATTACTATTACTATTATTATTTTTTTTTAATTATTTTTTATTTTTTGCGGTACTAGGGGTTGACTCCAGGGCCTCGCGCTTGTATGCTATGCAAGTGCTGGACCACTGAGTTGCACCCCCAGCCCTTTCTTTTTTCTTTACTTTTTGAGACAGGGTCTCGCTAAGTTACGCAGACTTCCCCTGGTCTCGAACTTGCGATTCTCCTGGCTCTGCCTCCCAAGCCACTGGGATTATAGGCGTGCACCACCACACCCAGCTTGTCTTTATTATTTTTTGTTGCAGTTATTTCATATCCATAGTAGAACTTGTGAAAACGTGGAAAAGAGTAAACCACAATCCTATTACCTAAGGGTATGGCTCCTGTTACTGTTTTATCACTTAGCCTTCTAAACTACTTCAGAGTATTTGTACTATGAAATACCAGTATATTTATGTAAGTACATTGTGTGATGTGAAGAAGGCTAAATGTTCAAGTGAAATCTTTGAGAAAGCCGTATTGTTCTCCAGTCCCTGTAAGATTCCACATCGACTTGGCTGGGTCTTGGGCCACACTTTGAAATTCAATATCAGGAAGGCATGGGCAGTGTGGCAAGGTCAGCTTGCGACTGCACGCAGAAACCCATGTTCCTTTGTTGTGGGATTCATTTCCTGTAGTAGAGAGCAGGATTTCCTAAATTTGTTTCCTGTGCACATTCTGCCACGGAAGCCTTGAAGTGTCTTCATTCAGCTATTGATTATAGCCCGTGGGCCCCGGGCCCTGGCTGCCACTACTTTACAGTAACTCATGGGGAGATGAAATCGTCTAAGCAGGAGACTGAGCTCCTTGATGCCGAACTGGCAGGTCCCAGCCCATCGGCTTTCCATCATTTCCAGGATGGGTGACAGTGTTGGGGGGCGGGTGACGACACAGCTTTTAAAGCACTGTTTCTTGGTGTGTGAGGTCAAGGGGCAGCTGGAATCCCTGTGACTCCGTTTGTCTATTCTGTGAATTTATTCTCACTAAAAAACCTTTATTAGCTTGGCGCTGTGGCGCATGTCTGTAATGCCAGTAATTTAGGAGGCTGAGGCAGGAGGATGGTGAGTTCGAGCCCAGAGGTAGCCAGCGCAACTTGTGAGACCCTGTTTCAAAATAAAAATGTTTTCAAATGGGGCTGGGGTACAGCTCAGTGGTGGGGTATTTGCCTAGCCTGTGTGAGGTCCTGGGTTCGGCCCCCAGCACAGCAAAAACAACAGCAGCAGCAAATGCCCTCATGACAGAAAAAGTTGCAATTGTGGATTCCAAGAGAGGTTGACCAAAAAAAAAAAAAAAAAGGAAAAGAAAAAACTTCACCACCTACTCATCCCTCCTGGCTCTGTTATGATGTAGGTCTTTCCAGGTTTCCCCTAATTTTTTTATGTTTCTTTGGGTTTTTGAGATAAGGTGTCACTATGTAGCCCAGACTGGCCTGCAGCTCATGGTCCCTCTGCCTCTGCTTCCCGGGTGCTGGAGTTACAGGCGCACACCTCCGTGCCAGACCTTAATTTTTATACATACAAAGTATAATTGTAGCACAAAATCATCATAACCAGGAAGGAAGGTGAGTTGAACTAGGTAACATCCTTTAGAAAGTCATATGGTTTCCATATTTTTTAGGATTCATGTGTGTTTGTATGGGTGAACATGGGCACATCCGTGTGTATATGTGCATGCGTGGACACATGCACCTTTAACCCGTGTGTGCTCTGTGCCATGCACAGGTGTATACGTGTGTGGATGAAGCTTCTAACTATACTTGGCCATGCCTTGAGCAGCTCAGTAATTTCAGAGCGGTGGATTCTGAGTTGCCGGTGACATGGTCACATGTTCTGAGTGGCTCCCACATGCTCCTGGCACAGAGTGAGACAGCCGTGTCCCTTTGACCCTGAGGCCTTCATTTCCCTAGTCTCTGCACCAGGACCTCCGCCCCAGGTCTGTGCCTCTGAGGCTCCACTGTTAATAATAGCTAAGGATTCTCACGGGTCAGTTTTTGCACATATTAGGTTTTCCCTCACCCTTTAATAATTAAAGTACTTCTAAAAGTCAATATGCACAATCGTCACTTACAGATGCAATTTTAGACATTCCCTTCATCACCTCATTGTTCTAAAAGCCAGTCAGTATGTGGAGTGCCATTGCCCTGGGGTTTCAGCAGAGGGCCGGATTCTGCTAGAGCATTTGCTGTCTTCTCTCAAGGACATAAACCAGAGTCAGTGTTTCCAGACTCTCCTTTTCACTAGCTTTCATGGGTTGTTGCTGTTAGGTGCCCTCGAGTCGGATCTGACTCATAGCCACCCTATGTACAGCAGAATGAAACACTCCCCGATTCTATGCCAGACACACGATCTTATTTATGTTTAAACTCATTGTTGCAGACACTGTGATGAGGGAATGGCACTGACACCCCTCGCCCCTGACCAGCGCTGGGCATTTAAACCTTGTAAGTTCTGACTCGCTCGGTCGTGTGATTTCAAGCAAATCCTCTGTTGCACCTGAGCCGTCGGGTAAAGAGGGACAAGTGCCGCCACCCTCACGGCCTGCAGTGGAGATGAGAGGTGATGAGGCAGCAGTGGTGCTGACAGTGGAGGGGAGGGGCCGCCCACTGAAGACCTGCTTGTGCTGGTTGCTGGGCTCTGGGACTCTCTTACGACAGGTACCAGGACTGCGCATCTTGCAGGTGAGGTGTAAGTTGGTGAAGAAGCGCTCCTCAGGTCGCATGGCTGTAGGATTAGAGCCAGGCAGCCCACATCAGAGGCTGGAGCTATAACCCACAGCTCCCCTTCCCTTCCCATGGGGTGATGGCTGGAAAGCGTATTGTAAGCGTGTGAAGTAAAACAGAGCTGGGGTGCCTGCACGTGGAGGATGCAGGTCTAATGCTACGTCTAGACGCACCACGGTGGCTGCACCTAGCTACTCTGGCCCTCAGGGTCCCCTGAGCTAATGTTGAGAGATGAGTTACCTTCCAAGTTCAATGAAACTTCTAAATTGAAATTTCTTCTGGGGGGTGCCTTTCCTCCTTTCTCACCTTAGGAAGCTTCTAAGCTTGATGACAAACTGTTTTCCACCCAGCCCTGGAAGCTGAGCTTCTGAGTGTCTTGCTTTTACTACCCATTCCTCTGGACTCTCCCCTTAGGAAGGAAGACCAACATGAATGTGTTCCTTATGGGGTCCACAGCAACCTTGAAACAGCCCCCTTGCATGTGGCAGGGAGCGGGAGAGTGGGCATCTCCTCCTGACAGGTCAGCCTGTGGACAGAGAGTATCCTGAATCCTGGGGTGTATCTCGGTGTTGAGGTCTGCAGAGGGAGTGATAGAAAAGTACCATGAGAGGTAGTCCATGTAGGACCCCATTTGGTTTTGTTGTTGTTGTTAGGTGCCATCGAGTCGGTATCTGACTCATAGCGACCCTCTGTACAACAGGGGAAATACTGTTGTCAGTGCTTCTCTGCTGTTCATAGGGTTTTCAATGGCAGATTGATTTTTGGGAGGGGGTTGCCAGGTCCTTCTCCCAAGCCTACAGCTTCTGGTATTCCCAGGTGGTCTCCCATCCAGGTACTAACCAGGCCTGACACTGCTTAGCTTCCGAGATCTGACAGGATCAGATGCCACAGGGCTATGGCTGCAGGCCCATTTGGTTTTAGCTTCCCCTTTATTGATAAGAGGAACAAAAGCTAAAAAAACACAAGGGAAAAAAGTTATCCATAATCCCCAAGCTCAACGGTAATCCTAGTGAACTAATGTTTTGCTGTTTTTCTTTTTTATATTTCTTCTGTATGTATGATTTACATACAGGTTGAGTGTCTCTGTATTTAAAAATCTGAATCTTCAAATGCTTCAAAATCCAAAATGTTTTGAGTGCTTCACAGGACACAACAAATAGAAAATTCCCCACCTGACCTCATGTAAGGGATCGCAGTCAGAATGAAAGCGCATTCAAAATATTGTGTGAAATGGTCTTCAGCCTATGTGTGCAAGGTGTATATGAAAACATAAATGAATTTCATGTTTAGATGTGGGTCCTATTCCCAAGATATGTCATTATGTATATGCAAATATTCCAAAATCTGAAAAAAATCTGAAATCCAAAGTCACTTCTGGCCCCAAGCATTTAAATTAAGTGATTGTTGTTGCTAGGTGCCATCGAGTTGAGTCCAACTCCTAGTGACCTGATGTGTGACAGGCGAAACACGCCCTGACACTGTGCCATGCCTGGCACTAGTGTCAGTGCTTTTCTGCTATTCATAGGGTTTTCAATAGCAGATTATTTTGGGAGTGGATTTCCAGGTCTTTCTCCCTAGCCTGCAACACCTGGTATTCCCAGGTGGTTTCCAATCCAGGGACTAACCTGGCCGACCCTGCTTAGCTTGAGATCAGGCAGGATAGGATGCCAGGGTGCTATGGCTGCAGACATGAATGAAGGGCTACCCCACCTATAGGTGGCATCATTCTACATTTCACCTCCTTTTGTTCATTTCATGATATATTGCATCGCCTGTTTTCAGTAACTGTCTATAAGGAGGAGATATTTAAGGGCGATACTGTTTTCTGCAGCACAGACACACTACTGATTATTTATTCTATCTGTCAAGCTTAACATTTTAGGAGGCCTCACACTTCAGGCCATCATAAACAATGTATGATGTATCTCTTTCTCTAGTAACGGTCTCTGCACATCTCTGGTCCCATATGTAAGAGGTCCTGGTTATCTTACCCTTGTTGCTGAGCTTGACACTGAAAGCCACTGAGGAACCTTGAGCCCGCGTGGACATGAGCCTGGCCATCGAGTGGTCCTCTCCCAGCCACGGGTGGTCCTCTTTCCCAGAACGACATCTCAGAGATTGTAAGCTGTACGCAGTTCCCCTAAATGCCTCCTTGTCCCCTGAGCCTTAGCCTTTGGCCTGGGCACAATGACGGCGCTTAGACACGTCACAGCCAAGCTTGGAGCATTGAGTCGGAAAAGGTAAGGAGTGTGATGGGCTTTACTGTCACCGGGCTTTGTGCTTGGACCCGAAGGATAAGGTTGTAGAACAGAGGTCAGGAATGTTAGGAAAAGATCCTCCAGCAGCATTACTTATTAACCACCATGGTGGGATCTTAAAGTAGGTTGCCATCAGTCATCAGGGAGCGGGGGCTGTTTGATGTGGGACCAGACAGTATTCCAGGGATTTATAGAAAACTTAAATGAGCCCTCCCTGGCATTATCCTATGTGTGTTGTGGGTTGCAGATACAAAAGCTCTGTTCCATAGACTTAGACGAACAGTCCTTTCTAAATGGCGAAATGGTGATGGCAATGGTGCCATTCTTGCTTTTAAAGTATTATTTGTCAGAGTTAAGTGGTAGGAAGCTGAACGTCAAGGCCTGGCTGCTGATCCTAAATGTAACAGGCTGGGTTCTGTTCACTCCATGCTGTGTTCAAAAAAATTTTTTTTCTCATAGCAATATTTCAGAATCACTCAATTTTATATAAAAATCAGCTTTTTTGGGGGGAGGGTTAGATGTGGAAATGATGGGCCCCGGAGAGGACCTGGTAATGGCTGGGGAAGCTGCTTTAGCTGTGGGGTGGCTGCTGCCTCGGTGTCCCCCGGGCCCCCACATGCGTGTCCTCTTCCTGTCTGCTGCCCGCTTAACGCCTCTTGGCATTTGAACCTGTAGCCACCATTTAGCATGCTCTTGGATATATTTCCTGGTTAAGGAGAGGAAACTTGGGGCCTATGGGTAGATTTATGATCATGAAGGCCTGCATTAGGACCAACCGGTTCCTCTGTGTGAGCCCCTGAGCTCGCCTTATTAAAGGCCACAAAAGATCCCTTCACATCCCACTCGGGATTCCTGTCTCTGCATCTTATGTGCTCTTTCGATGAGTGCACAGCCCTCTTGTAACAGGAATACAAGGCTCTGGAGCATGATCTGGTGTGTCTCCCAAGCACATGGCCCCAGGTACAAAGGGAAGTTTTTAAAACTTGCCACAAGTGGTTTATTGCTGAACCACTTGTGACCCATTTTAGTGACTTGTGAAAGAGCCCTTTCATGGATAGCTTCTGACCTGAGTTCTTCAGATGGGCAGCAGAGCCCACAGCAGCCTCCTGAGACAAGGTGCACCTGCCTCGCTGTGCTCCAGCGTCTGGTCCAGTTTGTGTCTTGTGTGTTTGTTCACCGTTTACTTAAGTGTAGCCTCTGTTTCTTTTCATTTGTTTGTTTGTTGAGAAAGGTCTTGTCATGTAACCCAGGCTGGCCTTGAACCCACAATCCGGTGCCTCAGCCTCCCGAGTGCTGAGATTACAGGCGTCCACCACAATGCCTTACACGGGACATCTGTTTCTACTGCTTCTCTGACTCCCCAGTTCTTCTGCCTTGAGTCCCCTGAGACCCTGCCTCAGGCTAAGGACAGTGAGGCTAAAGGCTGCATACTGATTGCTCATGTGAAGCTCAGAATGTCAGAACAGGAGCCTTCTTTGTAGCTTCTTGCTTGGAAAGGAATGTATCCCTCTGATATTCTAATGAGCACCTCGATCCTTCTGTGCACCCCGTCTCCCCTCAGTAGTACTGGGAGATTTTAAGTGTTCTGTGAGAAAGTACCTTGAGTACCTGCTGATGTGTTAAAGTCCAGGAGGGTAGAAGGCTCATCTCCTCTTGGAATCAGCCCCCAGGAGACCTAGGGGGTTCTCACTAGCACATTAGATCTGAAGGAGGGAGCAAGGGTCCTTAACTCCACTGAGAGGTTTGCCATGGAAGAAAACACTGTTCAAAGGTGTTTACATAGAGTTCATGCCTCCTTGGGGACGTTTGCCTGCAACCGTAGCCCTGTGGCATCTGATCCCATCAGATCTGGGAAGCTAAGCAGGGTCAGGCCTGGTTAGTACTTGGATGGGAGACCTCCTGGGAACACCAGGTGCTGTAGGTTTGGGAGAAGGACCTGGCAACCCACTCCCAAAAATCAACCTGCTATTGAAAACCCTATGAACAGCGTAGTAGTAGTGACAATAGTGTTCTGCCTGTTGTAGATAGGGTTGCTATGATTTGGACATTGACTTGACAGCACTGAACAACAATAGCGACATTCGTCACTTTTGAACACTTCAGACTTAACCGTTCAGTGTTTCCTTTCCCAGAGAACTGTGGTTTCATGGCCTGGTGGTCCGACGATCTTCTTTCCATTAAAGTTTAGAGCCAACTTTGAGGGAATTAACGTATCTCCTGGTGGCTTCATCTCAGGATTACTAAAAGAATTTTAAGAAATGAAGTAACAACTGCTTAAAAATAAATGCAAAAACCCTGTCAATAACATTTGGCAGCATCCAAAGATTAATCTGTCTTTGTTACTAAAGTGGTGTATAAGGAAGGTTGTAAATTAAGTCAACTTTTCAAATTGCACATCACTAGCTATTTTTTCTTTTCTTTTGCAGTGCTGGGGGTCGAACCCAGGGCCTTGTGCATGCTAGACAAGTACTCTACCTCTGAGCTACATCCCTCAGCCCCTATTGTAATATATGGAATTGTGTTAGGATATTTATTTACTTAATTACAATAAAAAAAATAAAAGGAATGCAAGCATGTTAAGATACAGAAGGTACCCAAAAGAGTATACTCATCTTAAGAAAGGAATAAAACAATAAAATTGTAACACTCAATATATAATGACGACAAAAGGTGAACACAAGTCACGTTTGACTTCTGCAATGACCAGAGGCGTTCAGTGTGGTCACCATGGCAGGAGCAGCAGGACTTGCTACTGTGCCAGACCTCCCGATCATCCTTTGTACGCATCGCACACTGGACCGGGTGTCTCAAACATGTCACGGATGCCTGTAATTGTTAGGAGCGCCGGAGGCTCTGCTGCAGGCTCACACCTCCATGGTCCTCGGACTTCCACAGGGTTCTCGGATTTCAAACACCACTTCAAAAGGGTCCTATGCTCTTCACATCTGCCATTTCCTTTGACTGTCCTGCCTGTCACATGGTGGCACTAGCATTCATTAATGCTAGTGATTAATGCCATTCATAATGGTTAATGCCATCTTTGGAGCACACATCATACCACACAGTGCCACTGTAATTCAATTCAACTTTAAAAAGTAATACATAGACCGCATGGCTTAAACTGTGTGTACATTTTTTTGGCACACAGGTAATTTAGTGGTATGGAAATCTTTCTAGAAAAAGGCAAAAAGCTAGAAATATTTTCTTTCAAGTGTATCATTCCCTAAACATTTTACGCACACTTGCACACACACAAACAGGACTGTTTTTTTAATGTATATGTTTTTACTGACTTGTCAGTTTTAAATTTCAAAAGAAAATGGTTAGCAAGAAAATGGTGAAAGAGTTGGGCCTGGGAAGAACCCTGATAAAACAGTGCTGGAGGTGGGTGGCACCGCTGCAGGATTCCCTAGAAAAGTGACGCTTTTTACTTTCCACCATCTTCAGGGGAAAAAAGCATGAGAAGTATTACAGGGGTACAGAAAGTGCTCTCTGGATGGCCCTCCACTTATGATGGTTTGATGTAGGATTTTTTTTTTCAACTTCACAGAGATTTGAAAACCATATGTATTCAGTGGAAACAGTAGTTCGAATTTTGAGTTTCGATTTGCCCAGATCTAGTGATGCTGCGCTCTGATCTTGTCTCATGGTGCCAGGCAGCAGCAAGGGATGCAGCCCCCAGCCACCCCAGACATGAAGGGAAACGGCGGCTACTCTGCAGTGCACTGCATGGCTAAGCCAGGGTGTTCAGAGGGCTAGGTGTGGTCATTGCGTTTTTCACTTGTGATGGGTTTATTGCATATCCAATGGAATCAAGCCTCTCGTATACCCTGTTTCCCAATCACCTGCCCTCAGTTGCCCAAGACAACCCTTTCCAAAAACTTGCCTCCTTTCCGTCCTTGAAGATTAAGATTTATAAGAAGAAAGCGAGAGAGGATGCTTTCCTTTTTTATCTTTTTTAGATACTGTGCCTGTGGATTTGGGTTGACATCAAAACTGGAAGCCTTTCTGTATTTGTTTCCTATGGCTGCTAGAGCAAATGACTGGGTATCTGATGTTGTAAAATGAGATACAGCTATTATCTCCCAGTTCTGTGGGTCAGAGGGTGACATGGTCTCCCAGAGATAGGGTCAGGGCGTCACAGGGCTGTGTCACAGCTGCAGGCTCCAGAGTCAATCTCTGTCCTTCCTTCTTTAGAAGGATCCTCTCTCCTTCTCCAACCCCAATCCACAGGCACGTTCCATGGTAGGTGGCTCCTTCCTCCATCTTCAGAGGTAGTGGCATCACGGCCCTGACTCTTCCTCTGCTGAGTCTCTGGCTACAGCTCCCAGAGGCTTCCATGCAAGGACTGGTGTGGTTATGTTTATGTTGGGCTGACCTGGGTCATCTGGGGTCACCTTGTTTTAAGGTCCTTCCTCTTGATCCCACCTGCAAAGTCCATTTTGCCATGGAAGGTGACATATTGCCAGGTTCCACGGGGCAGGGTGCCGGCCTCTCTGGGGGCCATTCTTCTGCCTTCTGCGCCTGCCATCTACTTTCTAATGGTGACAGAGGGTTGGGTGCTAAGTGCTAAGTGCACAAACCTTGATACAGGTCCATGTGACTTAAAAAAGGGCCTCTGTCTGGCCTGGGATTGGCACTTTCCCTTGGGCCTGGTAACAGGACTACCTAGACCCCAGAGCAGACCCCCATCTCGGCCCATCGCAGGGCCTGCTCTGCAGAGTCCCGTGGAGCTGAGCTGCTCATTCTTCCCTCTGAGGAGAGAGGGAGGTGCCCCTGCCATTCAGCTCATCTGGACCTGGTGGGCTTTTTGTACCTGCTCATGCTTCCTGCCCCTGTGGCCTGCCTGCTCGGGCACCTTGCGGGTGAAAGGATTTGGCTGGCCATGTCCTCCTCCCTCTGGGTCCTTACCTCTTCTTTTCCTGGAGACCCCAGGCTGATCCCTCTGCAGATCTCTTTTATCTTCATGGACTTTGAAGACAGGCTGACATTTAAGAGTTAAGAGATCTCAGAGAGGAGGCCAGATTTCTGGTTCTTCCTGAGGAACTGGCAGCCCTGGCCACCCGAGGCCACATTCCTGTAGGGTAGCTCTCTCTGTCAGGGTGGAGTGGTGGAGCGTGCCCCCCTCCAACCCCAGCCCCACCAGCACTCTTCACTTTGTCATGTGGCCCATTTCTTAGAGGCTGTGGCTCTGCGCCTCTGAGTTGAAGAGGAGCCGATCTGGCCAAGGCTTGCAAAGGTTCCCCCTGAGACCCAGATGATCCTCCTGGAAGGGAATTGTCTTGGTGGGTGGAATTTGCCCCAGGCAGACCTGGGCAGTGGCCTGGCCTCACCACCGCCACTTCCCAGCACCATCACCTTGGGCCACACCACTAAATTCCCTGAGCCTTGGTCTCCTCGTTGCGTGGCCCAGCCTTCTCAGCCTCCGCACTGGTGGCATTTGGGGCTGCAGTGCTTTTGCCATGGGGCATCCTGTGCAGCGCAAGATGGTTGTGAACATCTCTGGTCTGTACTCACTGGGTGCTGGTCGTGTCTTCTTCCCAGATGCCCCCAGACATTGCTGCAGGTCGCCAGGGGACAGAGTCACCCTGTTGAGGACTGGTATCAATTCTCCCCACCGTAGGCTGAAAGGGAGCCCGAGGGTGAAGCGCCCACGGCATCCTGCCCCTTCTTTCCCTGTGAGTTGTGGGTTTGGTACAAGTTCCTCAAGAAGTGGTTGGTGGCCATGTGGTCACTGAGTCCTGGGCAGTGTCTCTGCCATGTCTGTGGTGTGCAGCCTGCTTGGGGACATGAGAGATCAGAAGCATTACCTTCTAGAGAGGCAGCCATGAGTGTGTGGGGGTGCCCTTGCAGGCCCACAGTCTGCCGGTGTCACAGGGGACACTGCCTTCTGGAGAGCAATTGCCTGTGCTTCACTTGTTTCTGCCTCCCCCATCCACGTGGTGTGCTGGTACCTGTATGTCTGACCTCTGACCCCATGTTACATCCAGGTGGCCCTGGTCCAGTGGACAGAAAGTGTGGGTCTAACCCTGGTGGGTCGAGACCAGTCCTCCATGCAGCTGAGGACCCCTGGCGACCAGATCCTGAACTTCACCATCCTGCAGATCTTCCCCTTCACCTACGAGAGCAAGCGCATGGGCGTCATCGTGAGGGTGAGTCCTCTTCTGTTAGGGACCCCGGGGTGCTGCGTGTGTCCCTGTGGCTTGATGGTCTTCCTTCCACATTTCCAACTCTTCTCAGACTAATAAGGGAACCAGAGAGGAAATTCATCCAGCCAATGGACCAACCCCAGATCATGGATCAGCTCATTTATTCCGAGCCTGTTTTTGGAGCAAAAGTCCTACTGGTTACAGATTGGGTATTTCTTAGTACATTTCTCATTCTCTTTCTAATTATACATATTAATGTGGTGCTGTGGATTGAACTGCATGCTAGGCAGGCTGCACTCCCCGCCCCTATATTTTTTATTGAGATAAAATTCACATAGCATAAAATAACCATTTAAAGAGAACAATTCAGTGGCACTTAGCACCTTTACAGTGTTGTGCAACTATTTCCATCAAGCTTCAAAACATTTACATTATTCCAAAAGAAGACGCTGTACCCGTTAAGCAGTCACCCTCCCCCTGGCTCCTGAAACCCCCCATCTGCTTTCTGTTCTTGTGAATTTACCTGTTCCGGACACTTCATATAAATGAAATCATACGATATGTGACTTTTTGTTTCTGGCTTCTTTCCCTTAGCGTGTTTTCAGGGTACATCCCTGTTGTAGCATGTATCCATACTTCATTCCATTGTATGCCAGGTTAGTCTTCCACTCTGTGTATCCCTTATCCAAAATGCTTAAGACTAGAAGTGTTCGGATATTTTGGGGGGAATATTTGCATATAAATAATGAGATATGTTGGAAATGATACCCAAATCCAGACACAAAATTCATTTGCGTTTCCCATACTCCTTATACATATAGATTGAAGGTGATTTTTTATTGCACTTTCATTTCAGTCATAACTTGTCAGATGCAATCAGGTGTGGAATTTTCCACTTGTGGCATTATGTTGGTGCTCAAAAAGTGTTGAGGTTGGAGCAGTTCAGATTTCAGATCAGGGATGCGCAACCTGTACCACATTTTGCTCACCCACTCCTCCACTAACGGGCATTTGAATTGTTTCTGCTCCTCAGCCATTGTGACTCGTGGCACTATGAACAGTTGTGGGCACATTTGAGCACCTCTGTCCAGTTCTTTGGGGTATATACTTAGGAGTGGAATTGCAGAGTTGGGTAGGAGTTATGTAAGTGCTGGATAATTCTATATTTAACCTTAGGAGCATCCTCTGGACTATTCTACAATGCACTCACCTATGTTACACCCACCACCACCACAGTATGTACAGATTCCAGTTTCTTCACAGCCTCACTAACACTTGTGATTTTTAATTTTTTGATTGTTGCCGTCTTTGTGTGTGTATGTGTTTTCTTTTTTTCTAGTACTGGGGTGTTGAGCCCAGGGCCTTGCTCCTGCAGGCAAGTGCTCTACCATTGAGCTGTACCCTAGCCCCTTTTCAAGTTTTTAGATTTTGAGACAGAGTCTTGCTAAGTTGTCCAGGCTGCCTGTGGTCTTGAACTTGAGATCCTCCTGCCTCTGCCTCATAAATCTCTGAGATTGCTGGCATACGACATGGTGCCTGTCTCCTTTGTGGTTTTTTTTCTTCTTTTCTTTCCTTTTGTTTGTTTGTTGTAGTAGTCGGGAGTTGAACCCAGGGCCTCACACATGCTTCTTTAAAAGAAGAAAAAACGCACAGCTTTTTCTAGCTCTTGTAGACTAGATTTGCCTCAGTCTTCTTGGTTTTTACCCTGAGGCTTTAGTAAGTAGTATTTGAGGTAGGAGCAGAGAGGTGGTCCTACCGCAGCAGCAGTCACGGTAGAAGGACCCACAGTAATAGATACGGTAGGTGAGGCTAACTGGGGCTTGTTGTATTCCGGTGGCTTTTCTAAGTGGTTTGCATAAGTAACTCACGAGTCTCACCATAATCAGTAAGGTAGGTGCCCCTGGTGATTGACATTTGACAGAGGAGAACGTGGAGGTATAGAGAAGTCAGGAAACCCACTGGAGTTCACACAGCGAGAAAGCGATGCTGCAGGGACTTACCTCAGGCTGTCTGGCACTGAGTGCGCTCTCTTTATCTCTAGGACTGGAGTTTCCATGTGGCAGGAGGGCCAACCACTGTGAAGCTCACAGGGCACCCGTAATCATGTTGGGGTAGCACATTAATTATGCATTCCTGCATACCAGACCACCCCCCATTCAGTGGCTTGACACAGCAGTGTGCATATTCCCTGACAGTTGCTGTGGGAATGTGGGTATCACTCAGCGGAGCCCTCCACCTCAGGCTCTCAAGCTGGGGTCAGGGTGGCCGCCATTGAGTTCTGCTGGGATGGGATCTGTGCCTGGGCAGCATAGGTGGTATTGGCAGATTCAGTTCCCCGGGGGTTGTTGGTCCTCGGGCATTAGGTCTTGCCTGGCTGGCATCCAGAGGCCACCCTCAGTGATTGCCTCTCCGTTGCTCAGCCCCGACATCCACTGGCTTCATCGGCGTGAGAATGTGAGTAAGCTGGATGTTACCGTCTTTTATAACCCAATCTCAGAAGTGACAGTCCCATCATGTTAGCCTTGTTCTCTCATAAGAAGCAAGTTGCCAGGTCCAGCACATCTCCACAGGTGTGGTACATGAAGGCCAGGAGATGGGGATCACTGGGCAGGATTTTAGAGGCTGCCTGTCCACTGGGAACAGACTGGCAGCTCCACAAGCCCCTCTTCTGAAGATCTGGTGACACACAGCATGAACGTGCTTTGAAGCATCCCATTTGAAGGTTTTTTTTTTTTTTTAAATATTTTTGCTTTTAATAGTACTTGAAGGTTGAACCCAGGGCCTCACACATTCTTTGCAAGTACTCTCCACTGGGCTGCACCCCCAGCCCATTTTTAATTTTTTTTTTTAATTTTATTTTGAGACAAGGTCTCACTAAGTTGTACAGGCTGCCTCTGGCCTTGAACTCCCAATCCTCCTGCCTCTGCCTCCTGAGCTGCTGGGATTACGGGCATGTACCACTGTGTCCAGCTGAAGGGGCTTTTATGTCCCAGCTGCCCACCGATACTTTCTAACTCTGCAGGATGGATGTCCTTGGCAACTTTTTTGTGGGGAGGGAGCTTTTTCTCCCACACAGCTGCTGTTTTCGTCCACGCCTGGCCTGACCCACGGCTCCTCAGTCCTATCTGCAGTACACATCTGGGGGCGGGGGTCAAGGTGTTCCCTGGGGAATTAGAACCAATATCTCCTGCAGAATTACTCTAATTTTGTTCCAGCCTTTAGTTCTTCAAGTTCTGGGGCCATGGGCTCTGCTGAGGTCATTTGAGGCTTGGCTCATCGTTGGGCGGTCTCCAGCAACCTTCTTTCTGGGATAGGGGAGCTGTACACACCACCTTTCACTTAAGTATAAAGGAATCTCATTCCCAGGTGCATGTCACTTTTTCATGAGAGGTGGCTCTTGTGTGTTCCCGTACAAGGTGGCTGAAAGGAGGGGATACTGTTGAATAGACAAGGCTGCTTTTAATTAAAGCTAACATGCCTCCCTGCCTAGGTTATCTTTAAAAGATCAACATTCAGCCGGGCAGGATGGCGAACACCTGTAATCCCAGCAGCTCAGGAGGCAGAGGTGGGAGGATCGCAAGTTCGAGACCAGAGGCAGTCTGTGTAACTAATCGAGACCCTGTCTCAAAAAATAAAAGAAAAAAAAAAATGGGCTGGGGGCACAGCTCGGTGGTCCAGCACTTGCAAAGCATGCAGGCGTGAGGCCCTGGGTTCAACCCCCAGTACTGCAAAAAAAAAGAAAAAAAGAAAAAAAAAAGATCAACATTCATAGCTAAGGTATCTAGAATGAATACGTAAGGAAAGCCGGGAATCAAGATTATTCATCTTCATTTTTGCTACCAGAGACAACCACCTTACCTTGTTGGGGGAGTTCCTCTTGGTTTTTTTCCTAAGCACCTATGAGTGTAAATTTTTGCACGCATCTTTTTGACACCGAGTAGTTTTGTAGCCTAGCCTGGCCTCAAACTCATGATCCTCCTGCCTCTGCCTCCCTAGTGCTGTGATTACAGGCCCATACCACCACACCCAGCTTCTGGGTTCATCTTTATAAAACTGGCCTTGAACTTTATCATGTCACACTTGCCCCCCCCCCCCCGTTGAATCGTACACACACACACACACACACACACACACACACACACACACACGATAAAAATTTTGTCACATCATTAAAATGTAATTTTAATGTGTGCATGGTATCTTGCTGGAAGAATGTGACTCTGTTTGATTTGCTTTCTTTTTCTGGATACCGTGTTTCTTGTTTAAAAACAACCATGATGTGTGTTTCCTTGTCTGCAAGGCTGTCTTTAACAAAATATTTATTATTGTGTTAATTTTCCACCTTTTCCTCTGTCTCTTCATCCCTGCCTGGGTGGGTGGGAATCAGCCTTGGGGCTAGTTCTGCCCTGTGCACAAATCTCACCACGATCTTCTGATGCAGCGGTTCTCGACCTGTGGGCTTTTGGAAATGGCTGGAGACATTTGTGGTTGTCACAGCCCCAGGTGGGGGCTGTTCCTGCCACCCAGTGGTCGAGACCAGGGGTGCTGCTCCATGTCCTGTAGCACACAGGGTGGCCCTACAGCACAGCACGATCTGGCCCGCTGTGCTGGATGTGTCGAGGCTGAGCAACCTTGTTCTAACATGTTCTCACAACCTGCCGGTCATACGCAAATGGCTGTCCCATCACCCTAGGTGGGGAGTTTTACTTTGGCTGCAGACCTCCTCTTGGTTAGCCACTGTGGACAGCTCCCATTCTGCTCTTGCCTGGTTCATGCAGAATGCTTGGTAGCCTCTTCTAGTGTCCACCTGCCTGAGTCTTCGTCTCCTGTGCAATCAGGTGAGGTGGGAGAAGCCTGTTTCCCTGGTGTTTGTGCACATGTCTTTCTGAAGGAGCTGTGTCACCTGGTAGGTCTCTGTTGTGATGCTGGGGAAATAGCTCAGTGGTAGAGCATTTGCCTTGCATGTGCAAAGCCTGGGGTTCAATCCCCAGCACCAAAAAACACCCCAAATAAACAAACAAACAAAAACCCCCAGATTTCTGTTGTGTACAAGACTTGCTAATGTCCTCCCCTGCCTCCCATGTGCACTGATGAAGTAGTAGGGATTTCACCATTGTCATTGAATAAAAGGCAGTTGAATAGATGCCAGATGTGGACCATAGTGGAACAAGATGGGGCCCCTAAACGGTGCCCCATGACCAGCCTATCTGTGTAAGTTTATGGCGTAGTTTTGCCATAATATGGGAACAAAGTAGCCTCGGGTTGAACTGGGTGGGAGGAAATGACTCATGGGAGGAGATAGTGGATGCAGTATTTATATTGGCCAGAACGGCTGAACGAGCTGGAGCTCCTCTATGGTAAAGGAAGCCGGGTGGGGACTTTCTTTCCTGCCACCAGGGTGGTAAGCATCATTTGGGTGAAGGGGAAGGGAAGAAAAACCTCCAGTGCTTTCATGTTCGGACCCTGCTGCTCTCTTTGGTCTGAGTCACAAGCCCATGTAGGGCGGCCCATCAAGGACGGTGCGTGCGATTGAGAGCTTTCAAAACACAGGTGCCTTTTCTTGGCTTCAGGGTGCTTCTGTGAGTCAGCGTGGTGTTCTGACACATTGTCCATGGTTAGAGGGCATTTGGAGGATATTTTAAAAGAGGAAACTATACCATTGGTTGGCCTCTGGGATCTAATTCCCATTCCTCATAGGCACTCCTTTTGGACTTTCTAGGGTAGCAAAATTTAGGCACAAGGTGTTGCTACCTGGGTGCCTTGCCTGTCTCTGAGGCCTCCCCTCTCCTTGTTGCGGAGTCCGAGAGGAAGGAGGGTGTTGCGAATCAGTGGGTCACTCTAGCTGCTCGAAGCCAGGGTTCCTCAGCCTGGGCACTGGTGACGTGTGGGGCCCTGAGTTTTTGGTCGTGGGGCCATTCTAGGCGCTATAGGACGTGTGGCAGTATCTCAAGCCTCTCTTGTAGTTCACCCTCAAAGTCGTGACAACCACTCATGTCACTGAAGGGGACTTTCTGTGGGGCCACATGCTCTGTGCAAATTGTTTCCTTGCAGCCACAGCGATCTCTGCGGTGAGGGTTCTTAGCACTGCCAGCTTACTGGTGGGGAACCTGTGATAGATAGAGAGAGGGGAGGTGGCTTACCCGACGTGCAGTTGGGAGCTGGTGCCCCGCCAAATGCTTGAGGCCTATTCAGGGCGCTGTTTACATAAACTCTGGCCAGGGGAACTGGACGTGTGGGTCATGTGCTCTCTGGGTAAGTCCTGCCACATAGGGGTCCGGAATCATCTAGTTCACTGGTTCCCAACAGAGATAATTTGGCCCCCCAAAGACATACTGATCTTGGGGGACATTTCTGATTGTTACCATCACAGTCACCACCAAGGATGCCCTGGCCCCAAATGTAAATGTTGCGAGCACCAAGGACCCTGGTTCAGATCGTTATCTTCCCCATTGTTTAGGCAGCCCACCGTTCCCTAATGCAGGAAGCCCCGTGTATACATTTCAAACAATCTCGGAGCGAGCGTGGGAGCCCATTCCCGCTGGAATAGCAACGACTTAGCTCTTTTTGATCTTGCTTTTATCGTTTCATAATTTTCCAGCCACTTTGAGTTCTCTTCTGCTTTCCATGGCCTTTGCCCTAAAGCGAGGCCCTCTCTCGCTTTTTATCTCTGGCCAAGTGAAAACCCATTGGCGTCCGCTCGGTACGCTCCGTGCACCGTCTCCCGTGGGAAGGGGCCGGAGGGAGGGGTGTTCCTTTTGGTTACTCATTCCTTCCGCCTCCGTCCACAGGATGAGTCAACGGGAGAGATCACATTTTACATGAAGGGGGCAGATGTCGTCATGGGCGGCATCGTACAGTACAATGACTGGCTGGAGGAGGAGGTGAGCCTGACTCGAGCGGTTGGAATGGGGCCCCGGGGGCACAGGCCGAACAGGCTGGGCCTTGTGTGCTATGACAGTGGGACGCTGTCCTCAGCGTCTGTGGCTGTGTAGTCGACCACCCCAAACCTTGGCTGCTTAAATCAACACGCACTTATTTCTCACGGTGTCTGTGGGGCGGGGGTCTAGGTGTCACTTAGCCAGGGCCTGTGTCTCGAGGCTCCAAGAGGCCATGATCACAGTGTCCACCGGCCCCGTCTCACCTATAGACCCATCTAGGGCAGGATCTACTCCTGAGCTTTCCAGGGATGGAGGGCTGAGCTCCTCAGGCCTCACTGGCGGTTGGCAGAAGCTACCCCATGTGCCTCGCCTGGGGCCTCTCCATGGGGCCCTGTGCAGCCTGGCCGCTGGCCTCATCCAGGCAGCAGAGCAGGTACATGAGATTCAAGTTGCCGTCCTCAGTAACCTGATCCCAGAGGTGACAGCCCTCACTTTTGCCGATTTCTGTTGTTAAGAACAAGCCATAAGGTCCAGCTCACACTCAATGGAGAGGGGATTGTGCCAGGGAATTCTGAGAAGTGGGGTAATGGGGAGTCACGTGTGGCATGGACTGTTGACCAGAAAGGACGAGTGCTTGTGTCTTTCAGGCCATTTTTGCCTCGTCCCTCAGATCCAGGTGGGGGTTTGCATCCTCCATTCAGTAATAGTGCAGGTCCAGCATGGGGTTTGCACTCCAGATGCCCACAGGCCCCAGCATGTGACACCGACGAAGGACAGGCTTAGGTCTCTATTTCTGACAGAGGGCAGGTGGCATGTTAAACCCATTGGAATGCTCTTCACCCAGCACCTTTGTGTTGGGGACACCCAGGAGCAGCCAGTGCATGGGCCCCCTGGGTTATAGTTGTTTGGAAAGTGCACTGGGTTTGCCAGTCACTCACTCCCCCCCACCCCCAGTCAGCAACTTGTTTGCGTGTGAAATCTTACAGGGTTTACTTAGGTTTCAAACGTACGACAGGGTGTGGGCCAGGGCGTGGGCCAGGGCTGGTCTGGGGTCCCCCTCTGAAGCTGCTCCCGAGAAGCTTGGCTTTGGGGCCAAAGCTTTAGAGGAAAGCTGCTTTCTTGTGGGCCCTCTTCCCTGTCCTCCTGGATGGGGCCCGTGCCCTTTCAGCGTCCAGTGAGGGTTGGGATCTCCGGGCTGGAGCCACAGCCCAGCTCCCCACTGACCTCCGTCTGCTTTGCAGTGTGGCAACATGGCCCGGGAGGGGCTGCGAGTGCTCGTGGTGGCAAAGAAGTCTCTAGCAGAGGAGCAGTATCAGGACTTTGAAGTAAGTTGTCTGTGACCGTCACACGTCTCTTGTGACCTCATCCACCTCCCAGTCACATCCCTACCTGGTGCCTGCTTGCCCCTTCCACTTTAGCTGTCCTGACATTGTTTCAGAGCATGTCAGCTTGCGTGTTACGATGGGGCCTTTGCACCTGCTGTTCCCTTTGCCTGGCACTCGCTTGCCTTGGGGTGCCCTGGGGCCAGTCCCTTGCTTTATTTGGGTTTTAGCTCAAATGCTTCCTCTAAGAAGTCTTCCGGGACCACCTGTCACTCTCCACCCATCACCCATTTAACTCCTTTTTTTTTTTTTTTTTTGGTACTGGGAGTTGAATCCAGGGCCTCGTGCCTGCATGCTTTGCAAGTGCTAGACCACTGAGCTGCGCCCCTAGCCCTTTTTCTTTTTTTTTACTTTTTGAGACAAGTTCTCGCTAAATTATGCAGACTGCCTCTGGTCTCGAACTTGCGATCCTGCTGCCTCCACCTCCCGAGCCTCTGGGACTACAGGCATGTGCCATTGCTCCCAGCTTAATTCTCTTTATTGCATTTCCCTATGAATAGCAGAGAAGCTCTGATATAATGCAGGGCATGGCACAGTGTTGGTTTCATTCTGTTGTATATACAGTCGCTGAGTCAGACCCGACTGGGCACCTAATAACAGCAGCAATTATATTTATCACCTCTTTCAGTGCCCTTGTTTGCATTTTTTAAACATTCTTCTCTTCCATCTGCTTTCTTGAATAAGACTTTTCTGAGAGCAGGGACCTTTTCACTCTGGTGTGCTAAAGTCCTTGGCACATAGTATATCCTCTAGAAAATTTGGACTAAATCGAGATTGGCTGGAGCCCTCCCCAACACCCCCCCCCTTTTCTTTTTGGAGACAAGGTCTTGCTATGTAGCCCAGGCTGCCCTTGAACTCATGATCCTCATGCTTGAGCCTCGCAAGTGCTGGGATCACAGATGTGCACCACCGTGTCTGGCCTGAGCCCTGATTTCTTCAAGCTGTGGAATACATTGGAGTTGAGCCAGATCACTGACTTGTTTGTACTCTCCTCCCACAGACTGCGTTCCCGGGCATGGTCTCCATCTCACACTCTGCTCTATCTCTGGTGTCCAAAGCCGACACACATGAGTGCAAGGGAGGGGCAAGGACCTGGGGACAGGTTTCTAGGGCCCGCCCTTGCCCCCGGAGCAACTGTGCTTGGTCTGTCTCTGATGAGCCTGTATTAGCAGGGGTGCCCCCTGCCCTGATAGATGCTACCTGCACTTCAGGGTTAGAAGCATGTGCTTTGAAGGGGCCAGGAGGGGATTTAGGGTTTTGTCTGGGTTGTGTTGACTTGGAAGGAGTACACAGAAAGATTGGGTTGTGTCCATGATCTTCAGAAGCAAGACTTGGTCTCTAGAAAAGCTGGTGTAGGAGCACTTAGTAAAGGGGAGGTTTTTCTGGACAAGGTCTTACTGTATGACTCAGGCTGGCCTGGAACTCTCTATGTAGCCCAGGCTTGCCATGAACTCATGATCCTCCTGCTTCTACCTCCCCAGTGCTGGGGTTAAGGAATATTGCCACCATACCCAGCTCAGAACCTACTTTATTTTAAGATTGTTTGGGTTTTGCTTGAGACAACCAAATGAAGTTGGTGGCACTATTAATACCAATTCATAGATGAGCAAATGAAGTTCAGAAAGCTTAAGCCACTTGCTAGAAGTCCACAGCAGTTAAGTGGAGACAAAAGGGAGGGACCCAGGTCTGTCCAACTCTGGGTCTCGACCAGTGAGCTCAGGAGACCAGGGCCCAGCTCACCTCCTGGGGTCCCCAAGCCTGTGTGGAGGGACCTATGCCTTTCCCCACCTAAATGGTGCTGTGTCTGTGCTGTGCCCCAGGCCCGCTACGTCCAGGCCAAGCTGAGTGTGCACGACCGTTCCCTCAAAGTGGCCACAGTGATTGAGAGCCTGGAGATGGAGATGGAGCTGCTGTGTCTGACAGGCGTGGAGGACCAGCTGCAGGCTGACGTGCGGCCCACACTGGAGACGCTGCGCAACGCCGGCATCAAGGTGGGGCCACTGGGCGGAGGGGCAAGAAGGGACCAGTCTGTCCGCTCAGGACAGACCGACTGTCTCTCAGTGTGGCCTAATGAGGCAGGGATCCACCCAACAATGGGCCATGCTCACATGCTGCATTATTGACACAGTTGGGGGGTGGATCTAGTAGCTTATTCTGAAGGGGCCGGTAGAGGGCAGCTGAGGACCAGGCTCTGCCCCGGAGCTGAGAGCCGTTCAGTCTCATATCCTTTAGGATGCTGTGTTCAGAAGGTGTGTGGATGGGTGATTTCACTGTGGGAACATCGTAGAGTGCTCTTGCACAAATCCAGGGGATCATGGTCACCTCTTGACTTGGCCTCTTGCTGTCAAGGCTGTCAGCCTCCACGGCACCCAGGAGATGGGGGAGATGCTCCAGCTGCCCGCGGCCCACTGCATCCTGATCACGATTCCCTTATGCATGAGGGGGCACTCTAAGGTCTAGAGGGAGTAGGGTGTAGTTAATGCATAACCCAGTGACACAGTGCTTATGGCCACCATTGTATGTGCTGTGCTTTTACATGTTTGGCAGCACAGTGCATCACCACGCATATGAGGGGTACCCCGTGCTGTGATACTTTGTTGGCTACAATGTCGCTATGCGATAGGAAATTTTCACCTCCATTGTCATCTTTTTTTTTTTTTTTTTTTTTTTTTGTGTGTGTGTGTGTGTGCGCGGTACTAGGGGTTGAACCCAGGGCCTTGTACCTTCATGCTTTGCAAGTGCTGGACCACTGAGCTGTGCCCCCAGATATTTTTTTTACTTTTTGAGACAGGGTCTCGCTAAGTTACGCAGACTGCCTCTGGTCTCGAACTTGAGATCCTCCTGCCTCTGCCTCCCCAGCCGCTGGGATTACAGGCGTGCGCCACCGCGCCTGGCTCCATTGTCATCTTGATGGGACCCCAGTCTTGCATGTGACCCTGTCCTTAGCCTGAACATCACGATGTGACCCTCGGCTGGATTAGCCAACCTCCAGCAGCCCTCAGCTGCGTCCTGGAGCTGCACAAAAGTGTCTGTCCTTCCACAGGGTGCAGGGACTTGCATTGCACCAGCAATGGCAAGCGAACGCTGGATGGCATGCGGGCCCACAGGGGCTCACGTGTGTGTGTGTGATCATGAAGCTGATTCCGTGACCTGCCTTTGGCCTGCAGGCCTGATGCCTCACCAGAAAAGGGCCCAGGACGCTGTTTGGCAGCTCTGGTGGCTGGAGGCCTGTCTCCCCCTGCACGGGTGGTTTCTAAGTCTGCTCCTTGCGGGACTTTGGAGTTCCCGCTGTCCATGTGCAGCTGTCCTCTGTAGCACTATCCTATCGCAGGATGAGGTGCCTTGTTCCTGCAGTGTGGACAGGGCATCCCTGTCCGGCTCACAGGAGAGGAGAGGGGCCCAGGGCAGCTGGGTGGGTCATGAAGGTCCAAGGTGCAGTTGTTCCAGGCCCAGAGATGGTAGAGTATGGACAGTCTTCGGCTCTTTCACAGCCGCAGTAGTGGAGGTGAGGGAGGCAGCTGCTCCCTGCAGGTTCTAACCCTGGGGAGCGGCACATCTGGTGTCCTCCTGCCATTCCAGTGAGGGATCAGCCACATGGAGCCCCTGAGAGTTCCGTCCACAGCTTCCTGGCTCCTGCCTGGTGCTTGTTCCCTTACATGGAGCCCTGAGAACTGGCATTTAGCCAGGTTTGTTTACCTGTTTGAGACAGGATCTGGCTATGTAGCCCAGGCTGGCCTTGAACTTGCAATCCTCCTGCCTCAGCCTCCTGAGTGCTGGGATTACTTCTGTGACCCTCAGCCGGTGACTGACCATGCAGTGCCTCCGTGTCCCACCTCACAAGGTTATTGTGGAGGTGAAGTGCACTGCACAAGGCAGCTGCCTGGTTGCCTGGCACCCAGTGACCTCTCGGGATACATTTATTATTGGCTCCTTTTGTTGCTCCTGCACGGTCCACATGTCCTTTGTCAGATGACACCAAGCCCCCTCACTGCTGGGAACACAAGGAAGAAAGGAAGGAGCAATAAGGCAAGAATGCAGAGCAGGTCTTGTGCTCTGAATACCCAGATTTGGTGCCTGGTTAGAACCAGAACTCGCTGCACAGCTTTGGGAAAGTCACCTTCCCTCTCTGGGCTCACAACAGTGAAATGCACAATGATCTGGTACAAAAGGTGGAAGCATCTGACGGTGCTACCGCCAGCATTCTATAGACAGAGTAACCGCCAGCTCTCTGCCCGGAGCATCCGGCCATGTAGCAGGGCTGTGTGCTCACAGACCAGCATCTCCTCTAGGGTACAGAAGAGGCTCCTCATCATGCAGCACTTCCTTTCTTTAAGGTTATTTATTGCTTTAAGAAAAACCCCCAGAAGTTCCGAAGACTGAGCCTTAGGGAGCCTCCTGAGCATGCGGCTCTTTTTTTTTTTTTTTTTTTTTGCAGTCCTGGGGGTTGAACCCAGGGCCTCACACGTGCATGCTCTGCAAGTGCTGGACCACTGAGCTGCACCCTCAGCCCATTTTTTTACTTTTTGAGACAGGGTCTCACTAAGTTACACAGACTGCCTCTGCTCTCGAACTTGGAATCCTCCTGCCTCTCCCTCCCGAGCTGCTGGGATTATAGGCGTGGGCCACCTTGCCCAGCTCATGTGGCTCTTTCATCAGCTTTTCCTGCTCCAGCAGCAGCTGCTTGGGGCTCCAAAGCCCTTGGCCTGGGTCCTTCCTGGGGAGAGTGGAGATGCTTTGAGGCTCCAGGAGGTGAGCCAGGTGCAGGAAGTTCAGCTCCCTGTCCGTAGGAGCTCAGCTGCCCTGGGTGGCAGGCCAGCCTCTACACCAACATGCAGAACCCCTTCCCTGCCCGATTCCAGGTTTGGATGCTGACGGGTGACAAGCTGGAGACGGCTACCTGCACGGCCAAGAACGCACATCTGGTGACCAGGAACCAGGACATCCACGTTTTTCGGCTGGTGAGGTGCTCTCTGTGCTGGGGCTGTGTGGGGTGATGCTTGGGTTTGCCCTGGAGCTTCAAAACCTCAAGTAGGCCCCTAAAGAGGGGAGGGGAAGCCTGTTGAGCACCTAAGGTGGGGGGAACCGAAACCTCCCGTGGGTTGTGTGGGGTCACTGCATGGGCTGGGGGCAGGCGAAGTAATGCCTTTGTGCAGTGTTGGGAGGGCCTCATTCAGCCTCAGCTCCTGCCGTGCCCCAATCCTCTTGGGAGGTCATTGTCCCTTTGAGAAACCTCGGGTGCTTTTGCATTATACCAGCAGGGTCAGGCATGGTGCACAGAGCCCCTGACACTTAGTACCTGGTCCTCTACCCGGAGGTTGGCCGCTCTCCTGTGTCTGGGTGAACAAACCTCCCCACGACCCAGGTTCCCAAAGTACAGGATAGAGCCGTGAGCATTGCCTACCTCGTGGGGTCACTGTGAGAATAAATGTGAAAAGTGCTTGGCTGGGATCCCCGTCGTCATGAAGGGGCATCATTTTTCAGTCCTGGGGAAAATGAAAGGTGCTGGTTGGATCCAGGCTCCCTGATTCCCACAGGATCCAAACAGACAAGGTTTTATTTGGCTCTGGTCCAGTAGCAGGAGAGAGGAAGGGTCCTTGGCTGGGGTCAGTGTCATCTTCATGCAGGCTCCCAGTGGCTGCCATTTCATGTCATTCTGCCGTCTCCAGAGAGCAAGCCCTTCTTCCTTTCTGTCCCCTTCAGGTGACCAACCGTGGGGAGGCGCACCTGGAGCTGAACGCCTTCCGCAGGAAGCACGACTGTGCCCTGGTCATCTCTGGAGATTCCCTGGAGGTGGGCACAGGGACCCCTGGGGCCTGGCCCTTGTGGGAGTGAGGACGTCTTCCTGCTGCGGCCTGGGGTGGGCGGTGACCTTGGCCGACACCCCCACCCCCCCATGTATCCTCTAGGTTTGCCTCAAATACTATGAGTATGAATTCATGGAGCTGGCCTGCCAGTGCCCGGCCGTGGTCTGCTGCCGCTGCGCCCCCACGCAGAAGGCCCAGATTGTGCGTCTGCTCCAGGAGCGCACCGGGAAGCTCACCTGTGCAGTAGGTAGGTGGCTGCCTCTGGCCCCATCCTGCTGGCCCTGGGCACCAGGTTTAGTTCTCAAGAGGATGAAGGGACTCCGCTCCTGGGCTGCTCAGACCCTCTGGGCCACTTTATTTTGGCCATTCTTTTTTTTTCTTCTTCTTCTTGATGGACTCTGCTTTCTTTTGGTTAGTATTTTTAATGTTTGCTTTGAAGGAGGAGAAAGCACATCCAAGTGTCTCCTCTGCTGGTGGTGCAGTGTCACAGCGTTCCAGAGGTGTAAAGACCACACGCTGTGGGTTCGGATCCACTTTCAAATCTCTCCACTGTTTTTTTTCCTAGCTGGGTACCCCATGGGACTTCCTGTGCCTGCCTGGGCCTCAGTTTGCCCATCAGATGAATAGGAATAATCATAGTGGCCACCTTAATGGCACCTTTGGGGGCTAAAAGCACTCCATCTAAAATGTGCTGGCCACTGTGAGCATCAGGACAGGGGGGCTAGTTGCCACTGGCCGTAATGACAGCCGAGCCCCCGGCCTCAGGGGTATGCAGTGGGGGTAGATGCCAGCATGGATGCAGGCCTGGGGCCACTGTTCAGGACCACCTCCCCGACAAGGCACTTGGCCTCTCTTGTGCTCAGCAGCACTGCCCATAAGATGAATCTCTGATAGCACAATGGGTGGACAGGTTGGGTGGGACAGAGCAGACCAGGCACTTTGTAAGGTGAGATGTGAGAATGCGGTGTGGGAGCCCCCCTTCTCACCTCTCCCCACTTTCCTGTCTCTCATCTCTGGTCCGTGTGCCCCGCAGGTGACGGAGGCAACGATGTCAGCATGATCCAGGAATCTGACTGCGGCGTGGGGGTGGAGGGCAAGGTGAGCCTGCGCCCCTCTGTGCCTCTGTGGGGTTGCTGTGCTGTTGTCTTTTCCCTCAGAGACTCAGTTTTAATTTTTAATGCTTCTGCCATTCTTAAGTGAGAATTCTAGAACACGAGGAGCTGCATAACACCTGGAAGTCGGGTCCAGAGCGCGGAAGCGTACGGACAGACAACTGCTGACCTTTTGCTTGGCAATGCCTTAAAAAACCGTGGTCTTATGTATCCTTAGGGTACAGTGAATACACTTCCAATGGCTCCCTGGTAGTCAGCCTTGTCAGTAAAAGTGTTAGTTATCTTGCCTCGTGCTGTCTCTGGGCATTATGAAAGAATGTGACATAGTCTGCCCTTTACTAAAAGCCCTTGACAGCTACAAATTTTAAGTCTGTGCGTGAGAAAATAATTTTTCTCTTTCCCTCCTTGTCAGCTGTGTGCTTGCCTCTTATCATTCACTCTGCCTTCTCTTCCTTTGTGATCTCTGAGGGGCTATAGGCAAGAAGGTTGGTCACCAAGTTTGTTAGAACTGAGTGAAGGCCAGAAATGTTTTCCTGCACATTCTGTGACCTGTCTTCATGAATTTGAAGACTCCATGGGCCTTTTTTTCTTTTTTTTTTTCCTTTCCCAGGCTTTCTGTTTCTCTGGTTCTTAGATGACTATTATTTGAAATTAGAGAGGCAAATACTTCTTGAGTGTGACTTTGTCTAAAATCTATATAACTTTTTTGAATGTAGGTTTTAAGAAGCATACTTGAGTTCAATACAGTTCTTTGAGAGTTCTTATATTCACTTTCTTTTAAAAATTATATTCTGGCTGGGTGCACTGGCGCATGCTATAATCCCAGCAACTCGGGAGGTGGAGGAAGGAAGATCACAAGTTTGAGACCAGAGGCAGTCTGTGTAATTTAGTGAGACCCTGTCTCAAAAATTAAAAGAAAAAAAAATGGGCTGAGAGTGCAGCTCAGTGGTGCAGCACTTGCAAAGCATGCAAGCACAAGGCCCTGGGTTCAACCTCCAGTACTACCAAAAAAAAAAAAAATTAAAAAAAAATACACACACACATACACACATACACCCCTTTGATTTTCAGAGTATAAGAGTAATGAGTACTTACTACAAAAACTTTAAATAATTTTAAAATTAAGTTCACCCCTGTCCTGCAGTAGTGGGAATTGAAACAGGGCTTCATGCATGTAAGGCAAACACTCTATCACTGAACCACACTCCCAGCTCCTTTTTAAATTTTTTAAAAAAATTTTTGAGACAGGGTCTTCCTAAGCAGTGCAGGCTGCTTCTGGCCTCAAACCTTCAATCCCCCTGCCACAGCCTCCAGGGTAGCTGGAATTACAGCATGTGCCATGGTGCCTGGCTATCCCTTCTTTTAGTTGCACCAAACTAGTATATATCAGGTATTTTTCCAGATTTTTCTCTGTGTAAATTATTGGTTATGGGTATGTACATATTTGTCATACATATACGATATGCACATATTTTGTACATGTCTATATTATTTTCATGTATAATCTTAAATTCAAAGCATGCATTTTGTTATGCAGTTTGCTGAAATCTATTACATCTTGGATTTCTTTCTACATCAGAGGCCTCGTACTTGCATGCTCTGCAAGTGCTGGACCACTGAGCTGCACCCTCAGCCCCCCCCCCCTTTTTTTTTTTTTTTACTTTTTTGAGACAGGGTCTCACTAAGTTACACAGACTGCCTCTGGTCTCGAACTTGTGATCCTCCCACCTCCGCCTCTTGAGCTACTGGGATTACAGGCATGCGCCACCGTGCCTGGCTGGCCATCACTTCTTAACCTTTCTCTAACTTTTTAGTTTGGAAAAATGTCATCTTTCAGGAAATTTGAAGTCAAACACTGACCATCCGTCTGCCCTTCTCTTTGACTTGCCAGTTGTTCACATTTCCCACACTCCCTTTCTTTCTCTGAACCAGCTGGAAATAAATTGTACACATAATAATGTTACCCCTAAGTACTTCAACATGGGTCTCTTGTGATCGAGGGCATTCTCCTACCCCAACAAAATAGCATATCACCCCCGGGATGTAACACCGAGATAACCATACCATGAATATTCATCATCACAGTCCCCCAGTTGTCCTTAGAATGCCTTCAGAGCTTAGAACAAAAACCAAAAACCAAAAAAGCTCCAGGAAACAATCAAGGCTCCCAAATTTTATTTATTAGCATGTTTTTGTGTCTCTTTAATCTTCTTTAATGTAAAACACTTTTCTCTGTTTCTTTATTTTTTTATTTTTGGGGGGGTTGTGTGTTGTTTCATGCCACTGGTACTTTTTAATGTTTGGGATGGTATAGAAAGTCCATAGAAAATATCTATTGGTTGGATTGATCTGATGTAGACTCTGTGGTCATGAATATTAACAGAGGGGAAATTTATTGTGTCACCTTCAGAGGCTCTGATGTCCATTATTGGTGCCCCATTACTGGTGTCAATCACATGCTTTTTTAAATGAAAGAACTCCATTAAACGGCTGCACTATACGTTCTTTCGTTTATCAATGTACAAATCTCTATGTTCAGGAATATTCCATCTAATATTGCCATTAGCCTCAGGCTTTTCTCCTCTTATGTTTAACCCTGAAGGGACCTGGATGTTACAAAATACCTATTGTTGAATGGTTCTTTGCTTCTGATACATGTTATGGGGGGCTAGATCCACAAGGCTCAATACCAGATTCGTTTGACCTCCAAATTATAATTACCTGTGATTTAGTATGGTTTTTATTTAAATAAATTCTTCTTTTAAATCAAATTTAGTCTTGGACCACCAACTGTGTATAGCTTGAAACCAAAGAATCTCTTTATTGGATTTCTTCAAAGATCTCCTTACCATGTCTTGTTTTTTCAATTAAAAAAAATGTGCATTGACCTCTTGCGCTTCTGACAGTGCCCAATTTTGTTGCATTTTAGGAAGGAAAACAGGCCTCACTGGCTGCCGACTTCTCCATCACTCAGTTTAAGCATCTTGGCCGCTTGCTCATGGTGCATGGCCGGAATAGCTACAAGCGCTCAGCAGCCCTCAGCCAGTTCGTCATCCATAGGAGCCTCTGCATCAGCACCATGCAGGTGAGGGGCAGCTGGCACCTCCCCACAGGGGCACATGGGCACACCGGGCAGGTGGGCAGCCGCTGGGACCTCTGCACAGGTGCCTGTGGGCACACCAGGCAGATGGGTGGCGGTGGCTCTGTTGCCCAGGTACACAGGCGGGTGTGGTCATCACGGAACAGTCTGGCAGGCATACAGTGCTTTGGAGCTATCCCCTTGCCCCTAGTCTGTCCACGTCTGTCCTTGTCCTGTACCATCCATGCCCCCTGCCCTCTTTCCAGCTGACAGCCCTTGGGCAAGTCACTCAGTGTCTTGGTGCCCCGGGCTGCACCTCCCTTGAGCGCTGATGGCCACTTGTGCTGTGGGCTGTGGCCCTGCGCCCCAGTGGTGGAGCCTTCGGGTGTTGGGCATGCAGCGGGTGGAGGGAAAGGGATGCCAGTGGTCTGTCAGAGTGAGAGGTGGCCTCAAGTGCTGGATGAGTGCTGCAGGCCTGAATTTTCGTGGGTAAAAGCAAGGATCCACAGAGAGCAATGCCCTAAAGGAGGATATTTCTGCTGTTGTTTTTGAGATAGGGTCTCACCGGTAGCCCAGGCTGGCTTCAAACACACCATTCTCCTGCCTCTGCCTCCTGGGGGCTGGGATCACTGGCATATGCCGTGAGACCTGGCTTTCAATTGCTTTTCCCCGGCACCTCCTATCCCCTGGGTCTGGGCTAAGCGTTCACAATGTGGTGACTCCTGTGGTCCTCACTATAGCCTGAGTCCATTCTTCAGAAGGGGAGGCCGAGGCTGAGGCAGGTGTCAGGTGGGAGGTCTGTGCAGTGTCCCATGGATATTTAGCCTGCACTCGAAGTCCCAGCCTCTCCCTCGAGTACCTCCACTGCCAAGGGGCTAAGGCAGTCTCCACCTCGTAGCAGTTGGCAGCTATTGGCCTCTGCTTGTCTTGGCTCCCAGCTCTGCAAAGCCCAGCCCGACGTGGAGCTTAGCTAAGGTGGCTGGCGCCTGGGAGGATTCACACCTTCATACCTTGCTCCACAGAAGGATTCTAGAGTATAGGAGATAACATCCAACCTTCTCTCTCACCAGCTGCTTCAAAACCTGCCATGAGGCTGGAGCAGTGAAGCGTAGTAAAGTGTGAAGGAAGTTGAAAAGCTGTAGGCCAAGATCCCCTCTGAGGCCCCAAGGCTCCGAGGTCAGTAGTGAAAGCATATCAGGCACGGACTGTGCACCTGCACTTCTTCATGACTGCACCCCTAAGGATCTGTGAAGTCACCACTCCAACCTCAGTCTTGCCACCTATGAAATGGGAGTGGTTAAGCCTTCCTTGCCCTTCAACATGGCCACTTTGCAAACCAGAGTTTTTTTAAGGCATCTGTGCTGGGGGGCAACCTCACCATCATTAACAAAACAAAGCAGGGTAATGCATGCACATAGGTGATGGTTTAATTCACAGGAAAGGTGTGTGATTCAATGTGAAAGGCAGTCTTCCTTGCAGGATGAGATGAGTGGCTGGTCTCATACACCGGAAACTTCACCCTCCCCTGGCCTGGTCCAAGCCTGTGGGGGGTGATTCTATGATTCAAATGGCTGTTGCCTCTGTGAGTGGAGCTTTAAAATGATTTTCATCAAAATGATCTAAAGCTGAGCAGCTGGTGTGGTTCATCAGACCACATCTGCACTTTTAATTTATGTTAATTCCTCAGTTGGACTGGGCAATGTTATGGTTTCAGTCACTGGGAGAGGAATGAGCCCGTCCCTGAGCCTACACACAAAGGCTGGCCCCATGAGCTGCCTTCTCTGGTGTCCGGACATTCCTGTTAGCATCAGTTCAGAAAGAAAGTTCCGGGGTGAGACGTTGTTCTTGCAGAGAGTGCTGTCACCCTGTCCACTGTGCTGAAAGTCACAGAATTGCCCTGGACAGGGATCATAAGACAGGACACAACATTTTTGTTTTCTCTCAAGTGCCCTTGTCCAGACTAAGGCTTTGTTGTTAGCACGGCATGGCGCTTCTAGGTGAAGGGACTCCTCGTGCTGGTGTGCATCATAAACACCAGATTTTTGACATTTTTACAACCATCTGTCCTGTGCAGCAGCCCAGTCTGGGTGAGGAGTCATGGAAAGGTGGCTTCAGCTGAGGAACCAGGGCCTCCCGTGACCACACCACCCAGTGGCGCTTGGCATCTGAGCTTCATGCTAGACACACGTGGGTTCTCCTCGTGCCTCGCCCCTGCGAGCGTTGCAGGCGCTGTGACAGGCTCTCTGGTTAGATGGCTGTGATGGTTCAGCCCTCTTTTGGCGCTTAGGTTTTAAAAAGCCTCCAGACAGAACTTGTCCCCAGCTTCCCCTTGGCTTCACACTGGTGGAAATGAGCCTTCCCTACTCTGCAGGCATCCAGAGATGGCCTTGGCACTGGGAGCTTCAAGCCCAGTTTAACCTCCCCACCTGCTCTTCACAGCCAGTAGCTAAATATTTTCCAAATCGGGAAGCAGACACTTCAGTGAGAGTTTGTATTTCCATTGCTTTTGTCTCCTTGTAAAAGTAGCCCGGTGTGTGCTTTGTAAGAAAACTTGCCCAAATTCCAAAACACTGAATAGGAGAAGCGAAGCCTTGTCTGCTGCCTCGGAAGCCAGTCTGCGTCCACGTGAATGGCGGCGTGCCTGTCTGAGTGCACGCACCAGGCTGTTTCTGCACCGCTAGGAGCGTGGGCTTTGGAGACAGGGCTGGACTTGAGTCCTGCAGGGCTCTCTACCTGCTCAGATTCCCTTCTAGATGTGGAGACAGCTTCAGGATGCAAGTGCAAGGCCTTCTTGACTCTAGCGTGGAACTTTCTGCTCACGCCTGGATGGTCTGGGGCTCCCTCCAATGTGTGTGAGCTGTGTGGTCTTGAGCAAGCCCCGGACACTCTGTGGGCCTGACTTTCCTCCCCTTGTAATGGGGACGATGGTCGTAGTACCTGCTTCCTGGGGCGCTTGTGAGGATGACGTGAGCTCATCCCAAGCCCTTCTCTCTCATGGTGCGGCCTGGACTGAGGCCTGTGTCCCGGCCCGATCTGTTCCCGCCCTGTAACCGCAGGGCTCTGCTGTGCCCCTCAGTGACGTCTCGTCCTCTTTCTCCCTGGCACAGGCTGTCTTCTCCTCCGTGTTCTACTTTGCCTCCGTCCCTCTCTACCAAGGGTTCCTGATCATTGGGTAAGGAAATCCAGGCGAGGTATTTATGTTTCATGAAACATCCCTAAAATGCCACAGGGGGAGAAGGAACACTGTGTAGAGACTCGTCCCCAGGTCCCCTTGGCTTTGCGGCCACAGGGATGGCAGGCACAGTGGGGAAGTGTCGCCCCCTCCTGGAATTAATAAGGGCTGAGCTATTCAGGCCTCAGGCAGTCCCAAGAGGTAGTGCCATCATGCTGTGGCCCATGGCACTTAGCCTTGTGATAGTCACCCGGAAGAGTCCAAAGTCATGGGAGCCACAGGGAGGAGCCTTGACTTAGTGATGCCACCAGGGTCCTAGGAAACGAGGAGGGTCTGCAGAGCATCCTGGGTATACCTGAGCCCAGCAGAATTCTGAGCTCCAAAGAGAGTCAGAGCCTTGTTCTCATGGGCCTGTGTGTGGACAGAGCTTCCTATCAGGTGCCACGGTGACAGACAGGGTGTTGCGTGGACATTTGACACCATCCAACCCGTCCCCGTCTCTGGCCTGGAGCTTCATGATGCTCCTTTGTACCTTTTTGGGGAGTGAGCCCAGGTTTGAATTCCTTAGGCAGTGGGGCTCAGTTACCCAGAGAGGTGTGCAGGGCCCACTTCTGCGGATGAAGAACTGAGACAGACAGGGCGGCCGGTCTTGGGGGAGAGTCCTACAAAGTCCTCTTTCCCTCTCGCTGTCTTTACTGGTTAGTTCAGCCTGAGAATACACACTGCCTTCTAACTGCTTCTAATTGGAAAAATGGAATGCTCTTGTCTGGGTCTTGGCAAAGGAAAAGAACATGCCAGAGTATAGTCTAGGGTTCCCTGAGCTGTGCCCTATGTGGCTTTCTGTGATCCCAGCCCATCTTCCCTTGTTCCCCTCAGCCCCACCTACATGAGCTCCTCACTGTTCTTCATAACATCTGTATCCCTACCTCAGGGCCTTTACACTGCCTGTTGCTTCTGCCTAGTATGTTCTTCCTCCAGGCATTGGCATGACCGCTCCTGTTGTGCGTGTCTACTCATATGTCCCATTCCTTAGCTGCTCTCTCTGAGATTGCACACCCTCTGTATGTACACACACACACACACACACACACACACACACACACATACACACACCTTATTCCCTGTTCCCATTATGTTTTCCTCCTCAGCATCTATCCGTAACAAACATATAGTTTGTTTAATATGTTTAGTGACTCAGAGACTAGCATGAATGCTTTTTCTTCTTTTTTGTGGCATGTGGATGTTGAACCCAGGGCCTCATGTTTGCATGCTTCAAAAGTGCTATACCACTGAGCTGCACCCCTAGCCCCCCCACTTTTTTGAGACAGGGTCTCACTAAATTACGCAGAGTGCCTCTGATCTCAAATTTGCGATCCTTCTGCTTCCACCTCCTGAGTCACTGGGATTGCAGGCGTGCACCACTGTGCCAGCTTTAGCATGAATGTTCTTGAGGGCATATGTTTTTGTCTGTTTCACATCTTGAGTCTTCAGAGCTTAAAGCTGGGGCAGGCACAGAATAGGCACTCAGTGAACAGGGGTTGGAGGACGGGGTGGGAATGGGACTCCAGAGCCTGTTGCAGCATGCAGGCCTGTTCCTCTGGCTGGACTTACCTATGGCAATTCTCTCTTAGGTACTCCACGATTTACACCATGTTCCCTGTCTTCTCACTGGTCCTGGACAAAGACGTCAAATCAGAAGTTGCCATGCTGTACCCTGAGCTCTACAAGGACCTCCTCAAGGTTCCCCAGATCCCCTCTTACCCCTTCCTGTCCTCTCCTTGCTTCTTCCCCTTCCCTGCTTCTGTCCTTCCCTCTCTCCCTCCTCTCCCCCATCTTCCTTCCATACCTCTCTCCTTTTCTCCTTTTATTTCATACACACTCCCTGCATCTGATTGGAACACACTGAATGGGTGGTTGCTTACTTTGGGAGGGGGTAAGGCATGTGAGTTTATACTTTTTTAAAAAAAGCAGGAACAAATGTCCACATATGGAATGTGAGGCAGCTCAGTAACATGTAAACTGAAAATAACTAATGACTTTTTGTGTGTGTGCGTCTGTGGTACGGGAGAGTTGAACCCAGGGCCTCACACATGCTTTTTGCAAGTGCTTTACCACTGAGCCACACCCCTAGACCATTTTATTTTTAAACTTGCATTTTGGACAGGGTCTTGATAAATTATACAGGCTGCCTCTAGCCTCAAACTTGCAATCCTCTTGCTTCCACCTCCGGAGTACTGGGGATTACAGGCATGTGCCACCATGCCCATCTTAACTAATGACTTTTAAAAAGCCCCCAACTGTCCCATTTTGCAGATGCAACCCGTGTCTGCTCCTAGAAATGTTCTTGCACGCACTTCCAGAATGTGCGTGTGCTGAGCACCTGTGTCCACGTGTACGCAATGCCTGTTGTTTATTTTCTGGGTTGGGGGGGTGTTTACTTAAAGACAGTCCCATCTACTGTCAGCTCCCTTGGAGAGTGTACTATCGATCCTGAATCCAGATGTGCATGAGCCGGTTTTTGGATGTTTTGGATGAAAGCAAGCAGGTTGCCACATGGTGGGTGGGAGAGTAGTAGGGAGCCAGTGGCAGCTGGAGCCACCCTTGGTAACCTGTTCTTCCCTTTCTGTCTCTCATTTAGGGGCGGCCATTGTCCTACAAGACATTCTTAATCTGGGTTCTAATTAGCATCTACCAAGGTAAGGATGGGGGAAGTGGCCTGGTTTTCCTGTGTTCTGACGTTGGTGCCGAGGAGCCACTTGACCACTGTAGAATGTGAAGAGAGATGCTGGGACCTAAGCTAGCAGCAGGGAATGTGATGGCTTGGCCCAGGGGACCTCACTCAGCACTTCAGACTCAGTAAGCACACAGGGGTCACGTGTGCGGTGCTGTGTGCTTCATGGGGTGGTGCAGTCGGAGAACTGTATAACTCATGCAGGTTGCACATCCCTAAGCCGAAAGGCTCCCAAATCTGGAAGATTTTGAGCCTCCACAGGATGCCACAAGTGGAAAATTCCACACCTGGACTCATGGGATAGGTCATAGTCAAAATGCAGGGCACTAAAGACATTGTATACAGTTCCCTTCAGGAGAGTACCTGAGGTGTGCATGAAACAGAAATGAGTTTCATGTTTAGCTGTGGACCCCATTCCCAAGAAGCCTTGTTCGGTACATGCAGATATTTATTTATTGCATTGTGTTTTGTTTTTGCGGTACTAAGGAATTGAACCTAGGGCCTTGCATATACTTTGCAAGTGCTCTACCACTGAGCTGCACCCCTACCCTCTTTTTTATTTATGTCGAGAAAGAGTCTTGCTAAGTTATACAAGCTGTCTCGAACTCGTGATCCTCCTGCCTCCATCTCCCAAGTTGCTGGGTATAGGCATGTGCTACCGCACCTGGCCAAATGCAGATATTTTAAAAAATATCTAAAAAAAAATCCATTTCCAAATCTGTTTCCAAATATTTTGGGCAAAGGCTACTCAACCTGTACTCCTCAAAACCTGCTGAGGTGCCAGATCCATGCAGTCATGAGTGTCTGTTTTCAGGGGTATTTTGATACCTTTACTGAGAGTTAAGCCAAGTCCTAGTCTTTGAAAAACATATCTTTACCTCAGTTGCTGCCAGGGAGCATCCCGTAGACTATAAGCCTTTATAAGACAGTCTGTTTGACCGTACAAGAAAATATAAAAACTTCTGTTTATGTTCATCCTTTTCTCCTTTTAGAATTTCTATTTTTGTGTGTAATGCACACAATATATTTGTACAGTGCTCCTAATATCTCTATATATCCAGATACACACACACATAATTTACAAATAAACATGCATATTTGGGATTTAATTCGTAATTTTTTTTTAACCAGTGTGTGGTGTAGTCAACAAGTTGAGAGATGATGAGTTTGTTGGCAGGGGGTTAAGTTGAACCATTTCTTTTTTTGATGTTTTTGAGAACTATACCAAAGTGTATTGCACGCATCTGCTTAACAGAGTGCAAGTCTGGTATGGACGTCCCTAATAACCAGTGGTCCTCTTTTCCACCCGCTTCACCCTGTGCCTGCATAGGAAGGTGGTCGCTTTAGAGACTTGGCGTTCAGTGTCCCTGGCTGCCCCTGACTGATACCCTCTTGCTGTGGGTGTCTTTGATTCAGAAGAAACATGCTCTCTTCAACCCTCGAATGCCAGGGAAGACTGTTGCCCCTCACCCTGACGCTCCTCTTCCTCAGTAGCCCAGCGGGATCCTCTGTTTCTTCCTTGTGGCTCCCCATCCTCTGCATGTGCACAGGGCTGTGTGGTGGGAAGTACCTTGACTGTTTCCACATGCGTGGTTCTGTGGCTGTGGGCTCGCTGCCATGGCTGGGCACCCCAGCTCCAATTCTTTGCCATCCTGCAGGTCTGCAGCTGTTCCCATTGAACAGCAGCTCCCCAGGTCCCTTTCCCTAATCCTGGTGCCCTGGTCCCCCTTCATCTCTGCAACCTTGGCTCCTCAAGCACCTCCCCTGAGTGGGATTGTACAGTGTGCATCCTTTGTGGCTGCCCCCGCCATCACTTGAAATGATGCATTTAAATTTCCACTCTTTCCATCATCCCCAGCTAGTCGCTCCCTTTTTCCCTCCCTCTACCTCCTTTTTCTTTCTCTGTAGTTGTTGTTAGGTTTCATCTAGTCCAGTCCAACGCATAGCAACTCTTTGTACAACAGAATGAAACATGCCCCAACACTGCCATGCACAGCATCTTTTTATGTTTGAGCCCATTGTTGCAGCCACTGTGTTTCTTCTCATTTTGAGTTGTGCCACATCAGCCAGTGGAGGTCCCAGGGGCTTTACTCCATTCCCATCATTAAGGTCAACTCTACTTTGAGGAAGCCACTCTGCCCCAGTCATTTCTTGAATGCCTTGCAGCCTGGGGCATGCAAGCAACATGCAAACCCCCACCGCGCGACAAGCTGACAGACACGTGGGGGTTCTTGGTAGTCACATGTTATTTATTCTAAAGGTCAGAGGAAAAAATAGGGAAACTGGGTTTGACTCCTCCCTAAAGTGCCACTCACCAGCCTCCTCTGGCAAGCAAGTCCCTTGCCGTCTGGAGGAAAGCTGGGTGGGATGGGGCCTGGGCTGAGATGGGCAGCCCTCATCCTCTCGTTTCCAGGCAGCACCATCATGTACGGGGCACTGCTGCTGTTTGAGTCGGAGTTCGTGCACATCGTGGCCATCTCCTTCACGTCGCTGATCCTCACCGAGCTGCTCATGGTGGCCCTGACCATCCAGACATGGCACTGGCTCATGACGGTGGCCGAGCTGCTCAGCCTGGCCTGTTACATCGCCTCCTTGGTGTTCTTGCACGAGTTCATCGGTGAGCATAGGCAGCCCTGCCACGGCCCCCCAGGACCTGAGGCCTGGGCGCCCTGTCCTGCAGTCCTTTCACGGTCCTTTTGCTTAGCCGCTCACTGCATCTTAGGGACGTCCTTTGGGGACAGGAGGTGAATGTGAATCAGCACCTGGGATTGAGGTCGGAGGGTGTGTGCACAGAATAGAGTGTGTGTTCTTGTTTCTATTTATTTATTTGTTGCAGTGTTGGGGATCAAAACCAGTGCCTTTGCATAGCAGGCAAGTGCTCTACCACTGAGCTACAGCCCCGAACCCAGGATGTATGTTTTTAAAACTGCCCTAAGCTGGCTGTCTTGGAAGAAATAAAGCTCACAGCAACAACCATTAATTAATTAAGCAAGTACAGCTGGGCCCTGTTTGGATGGGTTCCCTACCTGTGAATTCAGCCCCACAGATCTAAAATGCTGGAAGAATGTTGCATCTGTACTGAACATGGTGCAGATTTCTGCCTTATCCTTATTCCCTAAGAACGCAGTATTACAGCTATTCACCAAGCATTTCCATTGTAATAGGTAGATGGGTCATGTAGCGATGACTCAGTCTGTAGGAGAATGTGTGTGGGTACTGGGCAGGGCCATCCCATCTGATAGGAGGGACTTGGGTACCCTTGGATTTCAGGATCTCTTTGAGTCCTGGCACCAGTCCCTATGGTAGGTCCCCAGGGCTGACTGTCATGGCTGGGTTTCTCCAGTGAGCTGTGCTGTGCCGGGCTCTGCCCAGTGCTGGGGATGTCGGGCATCCAGGTCTTCCTCAAGAATGATAGAAAAGAAGCCTGAAGCATAAGGAGGCAACAGAGGCTCTGTGAGCCTCAGGCCTTCGTTCCATACTTTTGTTTGCTTCTTTGCCGCCACCTCCCCTTGTTCCCATGAGTCTTAATCAGAAGTCCGATCTGTAAGCCTGGTAGAAGTGGGTGCACTGTGGCGACACTGCAGAGCCTGGAGGGCCAAGCTGGAGTCTTGCCCATTTGGCCCTCCGCTGCTGTGGCACCCTGACCATGACCCTGAGCAGGCTCCGTGGATCTCAGAATTCAATCTGTGGCTCTGCATAGCCACCCTGGAAAGCAAGAACTGCCACCAGCAGTGGGCATTGGTCCATTCAGTAGGCACACAGGAGCACCTGTCCTGTGCCAGGGTGACAGGACAAACCATGTGGGTGGGCTACTGGGAAGCTGCCCTTTATGCCAGGAAGGCACAAAACACACACAGAAGGGGGTTTATGAGCACAGGGGTGACAGATGTGACCAAGGCTGCAGAGAAAGGAAACCAGGGTGAGGTGAGAGAGACCCAGACAGATCTCAGATAAAAACGCCACAGAGGGCTGGGGGCATTGCTCCACAGTAGAGCACTTGCCTACCATGCATGGAGGCCTGGGTACAATCCCTAGCACCCCAACTCCCAAAAGAAATCTCAGAACTCTGCTGGGCGTGGTGGCACGTGCCTGCAGTCTCAGCGCTCAGGAGGCTGAGGCAGGAGGATCACTGCAGGTTTTAGGCCAGCCTGGACTACACAGTTCCAACCCAGCTGGGGCTACATAGTGAGATCCTGTCTAAAAAACAATAAAATTAGCAGCTGGCATGGTGGTGCACATCTGTAATCCCAGCGGCCCAGGAGGTGGAGGCGGGAGGATCGCAAGTTCGAGACCGGAGGCAGTCTGCGTAACTTAGCGAGACCCTGTCTCAAGAAGTCAAAAAAATGGACTGGGGGTGCAGCTCAGTGGTCCAGCACTTGCAAAGCATGCAAGCGGGAGGCCCTGGGTTCAACCCCCAGTACCACAAAAAACAAACAAAACAAAACAAAAAAACCCCAAACACCAAAAACAAAACAGAAACAAAACAAAAACAAAAAACAAAACTCACAACAACAAAAATAACTGTCATGGAAACTTATAGGTGGGAGAGTGCGGCCCCAACCCCCAGGGCCAGGGCGCAAGGAGACAGGCGACTTTTCTCCCATGGCGGTGGTTCCAGGGGCCCTGGCTTGAGAGCTCTCAGCTCAGTTTCTAGGGAACCTGCCAGGTTTTTGTTCCTTCATCCCGATGTCTCACTTGCTTTAAGGCATGGCAACATCGGCTCCGCTCAGCCTCCCCTACCCATCCATGGTGAGGTTATGTATCTGCAGGGCTGCCAGGCCACCCCACCCAATGCCAGACCCTCTATCTGCTGACCTAGGCTCTGTTCTGGTCCCGAGCCTGTTTCTAGCTCAGCTCCACATGTCTCCAACCCAGGCGTAGTCCAGTGACAGGGCATTTTCTACGTTGGGTCTCCTGGAGACTCTGGTCTTGGTTTTCCCACCTGGGGACAGGCTCGAGCCCCTGAGCTGTGAAGCTTCCAGGCCTGGGCCAGCATCTTGAAAGGCCAGCTGGGAGGCAGCAGGCTGCCTGCCGTGTTTATGGCTCAGTGGAATCAGGGCCATTTCTGTCTGCGTTATTTCAATGGCACCCGCCCCAGGGCGAGCCTGCTCCTTTATCAGCTGGGAGAGCTCATCTGGGAGGTGGCTCTGCGATAACTTGATGACCGGGGACTTCCCCTGGGGAGCCTTGACTTTACAGGACCTGCAGTGAGTGTGCAGGGGTCAGGGGCTCCCTGGCATAGCAAGGGGTCTAGACCCTGATTTTTGCCCTGCAGTGCTTGGGGTGGGGAAGGTAGCCTCACCCCGGGGGAGTGAAACCTGGTCCTGGGTGGGGTGTGAAGCCATCTTCCTCTCTTGAGGTGTGACACGCGCTCTGTGTGTGGTGTGTCCCCAGATGCACGGCAGGCCTGTGGCACTGTCTCATGGAGGAGATGGGTGGGGGAGAAGTCTAGAAAGGCTCCATAGCAGGTAATAGGGAGGGCCAGGCGAGAAACATGCCTGTCTGAAGCACCTCTGCTCAGGGCTGTGGCACCAGCTTCGGAAGCTCCCAGAAAGGCCTCAGTGAAGGAAGGGAGCCATGGAAAGGGAGACGTAGAACTCCCTCAGCCCCCAAGGGCCCAGGCCTGATGAGGCCCTGGGAGCACCTGCCATGTTTCACTCCCTCGGGGGTGGGGCCACCTCCCCCACCCCAAGCACTGGCAGGGCGAAAAGCAGGGTCCAGCCCCCTTGCAATGCCAGGGAGCCCCTGACCCTTGCAGGCACCCCACAGTTCCTGTAAAGTCAAGGCTCCCCAGAGGGAGTCCATGGTCATCGCAGAGCCACCTCCCAGATGAGCTCTCCCAGCTGATAAAGCTGCCCCAGGCGCCCAGTGCTGCAGTGCCCGCCTTGGCAAACTCAGGTGGTCCCCTGGCTGGGTGCATAGTAGGTGCTTAGTCAGCGACAGCTGCACTTCTGCTGTCAGTGCTGAGGACGTGGGACAGGTTTGTTCTGGCATCAGCTGGCTTGAAAGCCACAGGCTGCCACCTCTGGCTTGAGAAAACCCTGCAGCTCCATAGTTCACGCCGACAGCCAAAGAGCTAGCACACCGGCCTTGGTCAGGCACCACAGGCGAGCCTGATTTCGGCAAGGAGGGTCTCTGCCACCATGTGCCACGCTGCAGGTGCCTCTCTGTGACATCACTGAGGCTGAACAGCAGCTGGGAAGCAGAGCCGTGGTCTGAGTGTCATTTGTCACTTTCTGCTCTCAGTGGCCGTTAGATTCCAAATGGAAAGCACCTGTAGGACTGTTGTCCCCATAGTTCTCCTGGTTGAAGACAGCGTTTCACTGTCCCTCAGGAAGCTCCAGGAGCAGGTCAGAAAGGAGATGCAGGGGCAGGCTGGGTTCCACTGGCCCCAGGCAGGCCCCCTCCATGAGCAAGGAGGGACCGGAGCTGGTGCCAGGAACTGTGCATTTGTGGTGGGAGATACTTTTCCCTTTGACAGACAGGGGAACTGGTTCTGGCCCGTGCGTGCCTTCCCTCCGGAACCTTCCTGCTTACTCACCGCCGTCTTCCCGTTGCTTGCAGATGTGTACTTCATCGCCACCTTGTCCTTCCTCTGGAAAGTGTCTGTCATCACCCTGGTCAGCTGTCTCCCGCTGTACGTCCTCAAGTACCTGCGAAGACGGTTCTCTCCCCCCAGCTACTCGAAGCTCACGTCGTAGGCTGTGCGCCCGGCTGAGGGGACGCTGGCCTCTGTGCTTTCCTGGTGGACAGAGCTCACGTTCCATTTCTTTCCATTGCCCCTGTGGACTTGCCAGTGATCTCCAACACGTGCCCTTTCCATGTGGCGGGCGAGGCCCCGAGGCTATAGGAACAGGCAGGGGGGTCCCGAGAGGTGCCTGGGCACCTTTTGAAACCCAAGTACCATGGGAAGTGTGAATTCGTGGGACCTGGTGGCACCGCTGAGGTTTCCACAGGTGGCTGTGCAAAGCTTCCTTACGACTTGAATTTGTTGTCATGTGATAAAAGTTTCTGTCTGGTTGAAGGCTGCAGAAGGCTGTTTTTTTTTTTTTTTTTTTTTTTTTTTTAAACAGTTCTGTCTCATGCATATTATTTACTTGTCTCTCCAAAGAAGTGGTTTCTGAAACACACATCTCTTGGTGTAGGTTTGGGAGGTCAACACAATGACATTTGATGAGAAATTATCCCAACGGGAACCTCCATCGGGCAGTGCACCATGTCCTCTCTCGGGCAGCCCTAACTGGTGAAGCCACTCAGGATTCCCAGCAGCATGGAGAATAACTGAGAGGAGAGGGCAAGGGGCTCCCGACTCCATGGTTTTACCCTTGATCTCACTCTCCATCCCCAGCCCTTGAGTGGACATCACCTGCCACCTTGTAAGAGAATTCCAGAGGTGTGGTCCTGCTTTGTCGGGAGCTGGTGACAATTATAAAGCCAGTGGCTATCTGAGAACGCCCTCTGACATTTTCAGCAGAGTTGTTTTAGCAGGAAACGTGCCGCCGAAAGGCCCCTAAATGTGTCGACAGTGTGATAAGAGACTCGGCTAATTCTTTAGACAACGTGGCAGATGTGACTCAGATCCTCTGAGGCCTGAGCGGAAAGGTCAGGGCGCTGGGGCTCTGCTCTTCCCCAGCAGCCTGTTTCCTGTTAGGAGAAATTATTGAGGATGAGCTAACAAAGGCGGAGGCATCTTGCTGTGTGGCGATTTGTCAGTGGCAGCCTTCAAAGCCTGGCGCCCCATGGGAGGAGGCCCAGGCTGCAGTTCGGGCTCTGGGATCGGTCCTCTGCCTGCACATTTCAAGTGAACTTGCTGAAAGGCCGCCAGTAGTAAAGATTCTTCCCCTGCCAGGAGGGGTGGCGTGCGTGTGTTTCTTATAAAGCTGCAGTGGCTGCTTTCAGAAGGAGAAGGGAGTTTGCAGGCATTGGACGTGGCAGGCAGGGCATTCTTGGGCTTTCAAGTCCCTTCTTGCAGAAGCTCTGCCTGTGCGCCATCAAGGGTAGGGGGCCGGTTGTCCAGAGCAGAGTGTGCTTGTGGCTTCGGATTGGGGATCAGTTTTAAATGAGTACGCACCTTTCAGACCTTCAGCATGGCATTACTTCTGTGCACCTCAGAGATAGACGTCACAGCCTGGCTGGAATGCCATTTACCCACCCTGGCAAACCTGCTCTCAGAGACCAGGAGTCCCTTAAGCATGAATGCCGTCAACACACCCTTGCTTTTTGTATTGCCCTTTTAAGACTTTCTGGAAGGACAGTAAGTTGTAGGTACTGATAAATTGGCTATTGACATCACTTCTGTTTGTCGTAAGATTCTGTTGTTGTTGTTGTTAGGTGCCATCAGTCGGTATCCGACCCATAGCAACCCTACATACAACAGGGGAAACACTATTGTCAGTGCTTCTCTGCTGTTCATAGGGTTTTCAATGGCGGATTGATTTTTGGGAGTGGGTTGCCAGGTCCTTCTCCCAAGCTTACAGCACCTGGTATTCCCAGGAGGTCTCCCATCCAAGTACTAACCAGGCCCGATCCTGCTTAGCTTTCAGGATCTGACAGGATCGGATGCCACAGGGCTACCAGTGCACGCTAAGATTCTGTAGTGTTGCCATATTTTCCCCTTTCCAGTTCAGCCACTTCTGCCAGAGAGAAAAGGTCTACATAAAGGTATATTGCATTGCATGAATGATGATTTAGGAATAGAATCTTTGTCCAAAAATTTTGGTAAGGTTGAACAAGTCCAGAGTCTCTGTGGGGTGATTTTATGTGGTGGAGGAGAAAGTTTTGCTCAGTGTTTTTGAGCCGCTGTTTTCTCAGAAGTCAGCCTATAAACCTGGAAGTCTTAAGATAATTCCACGCTGAGTTTGCAAACCCAAACCTGGCCTTGTTCCCAGAGACTGGCTCCAGCACCTGCGGGTGGGTTGCGTGGAACCCTTGCTGGGGAATTGTTGATGTTCACAGCAGACATAAGTCCTTTCCTCAATTCCTGATTTCAGCGGAGTCAACACTTGGGATCTGGCTTTGTACCTTGGAGGGAGGTAGACTCTGAGAGGCTCAGAGGCCACCCCTGGAAGCCCCAGGAACCCTTTGGTTCTGCTGTCTTCGCCACACTGGGTGGAGGTAGTCAAGGGAGAGAAGGATGGAAACCCATGTGGAAGCTGCCGTATGCTGTGGGACTACCCTGTGGGCTGGCAGTCTACCCATGCCCCTGCCAGAGTGTCTGAGCATTTAGGGACACACAAACCTGATGTCTCACTCCAGGAGACACCCGGGCAGGGACAGCCAGCAGATTGAGAGCCCCTGACCCTCCCCTGTACAAATCCCACTGCAACCCAACCAAGAACCTGGGAGCCCTGGGGCCCTTAAGAGGGGTTAGCAATGGAGGAGACAAAGGAGCCTCTACTGCTCTATAAGACACTCCTAGGTTTGTAAACCTAAAACAAGGATCCCATCGACCTTTTTCTCGGCTTATCAATGTGGAAAGAAGTTCTGTAAGTGCCATTGACACTCACCTGGGAATTCAGCAGGACCCAAGCCTCCAATAGCCCATTTAGTTCAAGGCCAGAAGGCCTCAGGGACAGTCATGTCCACTTGTGAATACTTCCTTCAAGTCAAAGTTAGCTCCCCACCTCCCCACACGCTCTGGTCACAGTGGCTGTTTGAGCAAGAACTTCATTATTTTATTAGTGCAGCCTTTGATGATGGTTAGGGGCAGAGGAAGCAGGATTTGCTTGGTTTCTCTTTCTTTCATTTACTCCCTTTTTCTCATTCTTTCTTTAAGATGAACAGACAAGCCTCTCCATCTGTTTGAGGGTTGTGATCCTAATTCTGAGACCTTGCATGTGCACATGGGTTGCTATGGTGCTAGGGAGACGGGGCACTAACTACTAACTCAGCTGCTCAGAGGAGATCCCCGAGAGCATCTTAAACTTGGCAAGCACCTGTGTTCAGCTACCGGGAGCTGGCAGGCTAACAGCGGGGATCACCCCCACTCTCTGCCTTGTTATAGCGGGGCCCAGTCTGGCTCTGTACTGAGTGAAACCCTTTTCACAGCAGTAATCTTAAACACGTTCGTCTCTCTACCAACATTCCCTCTGTTTGTGCTCCTCGGAAAATTTAAGTTGTCCTGACAGTACCTTTTGATGTATTTTGAATGTTGCACTCATTGAAAATGGACATGCTAATGCCTATTATTTTCCTTGCCTTTTGTTTTTATACTTTGTTTTGTTTTTAAGGGGGTGGGGATAGGCATGCCCCCACGCCTTTATAGGCAGCCTTTTAAACTTTTGCCAAAATTTCAAATGGAACCTACATATTCTTCTCCATTGTATTTAAAGCCAACACCTATCAGCCATTTTTTCTTTAGCTTTGTGCTTGAAAGAGAGAGAGAGAGAAAGAGAGAGAGAGAGAGAGAGAGAGAGAGAGAGTGTATAGTCTGTCATTTCAAGTTTTTTGAAGAAATACTTGGTTTCCATTGCGTTAAAATTCCTCCATTCCCAGCTCTCATTTAAAATATATACAAGGAGCTTTGTAAATACAGCACATTTTATTTTTTCTCCTTCCTTTTAACATAAACCTTTTGTAATTATTTTCATTTATTCTGGCCATTTCTTCTTGGGAAAAAAAGGCAATTATGCCTTGGGATGGAAATGAAAAAGGCTCCACCCTGTGGGCCGTGCCCCTCCCACCCAGAAGTCTTGAGCACCTGCCAGTGCCAAAGCAGGTTCACCTGCGTATCTGTCCTCCATGTCCAGCACGCCCCGAGAGCAGTCTGTGAACAGAGCCAAGCAGTGCCAGTGACTGCTGTGCTTGGGGTGAGTTGGGGTGTGGTGCTGCAAACAGAATAGTGGCCAGCTGACGATTCTGCTGCAGCGGGTCGGCCGTGCACTCACCTGGGAGCCTGTGGTCCTCTCATCAGTAGGTGGGTCTGCATGTGACTCACTGCAGGTGTTCACCAGGACAGCGCTTTTTGATTAGAGGGAAGCAGCTGTGGCGCACAATGCTTTAATTTAGCAGGAACATCCAGATGATTCAAATTCTCGACTCTGGGATGACACACACATGATTGCCCATGTTTCCGGGCGATTCCACTTCCATTGTTTGCCAGTGCGGCCCGTTGCTGTTGCCCAATAAAACTTGTGTACTTTCTGCCTTTGGGGATTATTTTAGTTTGTAAAGGAATGTGAATTCTGGGGGTGAAATGCAGACTTTTTCTTATAATGATCCTACTATGTGCTTATCTCATGGTATATCAAAGGTAAAGAACTTTTTTTCTGGTTAAAAAAAAATCAGTGCATGTTATGTATTATCCTGCACCTTTTTCCTTTCCAGACATGTCAGAAACTCCAAAGTGTCTGATATAAGTGGAAAAAAGATGAAAAACGTAAGATTCATATTGTATTAATATACACAGTCTTTGATGATTTTGAGATTACTTATTTGTTTGGTTATTTATTTGAGACAGGGTCTCACTAAGTAGCCTACTACGCTGGCCTTGAATTTGCAATCCTCCTGCCTCTACCTCCCAAGTGGTAGGATTGCAGGCATATGGCACCCTGCCCAGTTAGTTTATTTTTTTAAATCAAAGGTTGGAAGATTTAGGAACTCAGGCACTTGAATTTTAGGCAAAAGTTTTATAAGGAAGGAACACCGTGTTTTATTAACTTAATCCAGCCACTTTATTCTGGGGTGGTTTTGCCCCTCAGGGCACATGGGCTAACATCTGAAGACATTTTTGATTGTTACACTTCGGGGAGGCTGCAGTTGGCACCCAGTGGGTTGAAGTTAGGGGTGGCCCTGGGTAGCCCCTTGTCAGAGACTTCCCCAGCAAAAGTGCTAAGGTTGCACAGCCACCATTCATGGACATACATCAGTTTACCCTTTGAATCTTTGCATTTGTCACAGGTCCCAGAGCTCCAAGCGTCCTGTGTGAGGAAGCTGGTTGCGCATCTTGGTGGCCATATGGTTTAATTAGCGATGTGAGCTGTCAGCCTCCTCTTGCTAACTCTCTATTGACGGGACAGGCTGTGCTTATCGATTAGGGAGAATTGTGGTTTAACTATTTGCACCAGCTGTGCTGCCATGGGCAGAGGGGTCACATGCACTCAGGATGGAGGCTGGCTGTCCTTTTCCTTACAGGTGTGCTGTCGTGCCATGCTTAGGCCGGCGCTATACGTCCCAGCCGCCAGGGGGCGCCCGAGGACCGAAAGACATTCGGCGTCGCGTCTGCAGCCGCCGCCCGCCTGGGCGCCCAGCTGCCCGGAGTTCCAGACGCTGCTTTCATGGCTTCAGAATTTATTTCATGGCCAGCGGCTCCGTTAGAAACAGACATTTCTTTTCATGTTGTTGACCAGAATATTTTGCTGGACTTAGTTTAAAAAATGAGGCGGAGTATGGAGATGAATATTTATTTGATCTTAGATATTTGCATTTCTGAATAATTGGCCTTGCAAACTCCCTATTCAGGCTAATAAGGTTTAGAGACTCAATGTTCCAACACCCCGAGTACTTCAACTGTTTTTGTTATGAAACTTTGCAGGGTGACATGCAACCCTGTGGTATTTGTGAGGAGGTCTATAAATGATGGATTGGCTCACCTCAAAATAGAACTGTAGCCGCTCCAAACTTTCCAGAAGTCGGAATACAGTAACAGAATTCATTCAGGACTTGCTAATTTCCGACTTTAAATGAGTTACATAACCAAGCGGGGCCCGCCTTCGCGCCTCTCAAAACTCCCCATGAAGCGATGGTGAAATCTATCATTAAAAGCTAGAAATAGCTCTGCTAAACTCTGGGAAAACGATGAGTTTTTTTTCCTGATTCTCCCCCCCCCCCCTTTCACCCAAACATTGCATAATGTTAAAAAAGTCAAATCTTTCCATGGGATTTAATTTCATTCTCCATGTGGCTGTGGTCGGAGGGGTAACTTAAGCACTTCAGGGGCTGGCGGATTTTTGGAGGATCACGCATTCCGGGATCAGTTTTCATCCAAAGCTTTGGCGGAGAAAGACGCCTAGTCCTGGGGTTTCTCCCCTCCCCACCACCTCTGTGTTGAGGGTGGGTTATCTGTACCATAGCATCTTTTCAGAAAGCCTGCCTGCTTGCAGGCATGCCAAGACCAAGCCACCCCCCCCCCCACTTCCCATGCTGAGGGGTTGATACTGAAATGGAGTCCCCCTGTCACTTGGGGTAACTGAGTCACACATGAAGCCAGCAACCTGGCTTGATGACAAGCCAGGTCCTGTTTCTTCGAGTTCTGCCTGCAGGTTCTGTTTGCCCACACCAAGAACTTGGTGTTCTGAGCCTCTGTTGTCCATTTTCAAGAGATTTAAGAGAAACAAACTTATTCTTTTATTGGGTCAGATAAACCCAGAAATAGTTTTCCTGTGAGAATGATTATAGAGTCCAGAAGAAAGAGGAAGTGGGGAGCCAGGGGGCTTGTGGAAGGCTGACTTTCCATGCATTCTCTCACAGGTGTTTACTGAGCACCTACTATGTTTTAGGCTCTGTTCTTTAAGCTGGAGGTGTGACAGAGAACAGGACAGACACAGCTCCTGCCCTCAGAGTGATTGTATTTCTGCTCGTGCGGAAGAGGGAGATGGTAACAACCATATCCTAGCATCTGGTGGGGATGAGTCCTGCCTGGTAAAGCAGCACAGGATGAGTTGAGTGTGATGGGGGAGAATAAGGGCCAAGACCTTGAAGGGAATCAGAGAAGGGCCCTCAGGGAATGGGCAGGGGCAGAGGCCTGCAGAGTGAGGAGGCGGCCATGGATGGAGCGAGGTGAAGGGGCGTCCATGCAAAGGCTCTAGGGTAGTAAGGGCCAGGTGTGTTGGAGAGGCAGTGGCTGGAGTGCAGGACCAAAGGGGAGTGTGGCAGAGCTGAGGTCAGGGGTGGGTAGGGCTGCAGACTTTGGTATTCGGGCCAGAGAATGGAGCGTTATGAAAGGTGGCCCTCTGTGCTTGAGCTGTGTCCCAAGGCCCCATTTCACAGCCTCCTTGCTACCCTCTGGGACCAGTGCCTGCCATTCCATACCAGTGTTTGGGAAGGCTCAGGTGAAATCCCATCTGTCAGAACCAGCCCTCTCCTGTGTCCAGCGTGTCCGCACAATCTTGTCGTCACAAGTCATCCTATTAAAGGGAAGAAGCCGATCTTCACATGAAATTTCTTCCTGCTTTTTCAACACACAAAGTAAAGGGTCTCTGCTCAGCCTGTGGCCTGGGGGGCCACGGGCCAAGGTGACTTCATTCCCTAATCCTGGAAAGAAGGCTGCAGAAATGGGCTGCCTAGACTTGGGAGGGGTCGGAAGAACAGGCACAGAAGAATCAACTGGCTTGTGTTCCGTGGAGCTGCCATCCTTCCTCAATGTGCCCGCTGGGTCAAGGTTTCAAGACACAGCCCTCTGCACTCAGAACCGTGGAGCCCAGGCTGTGTTCAAATTCCCCCTGAAGGAAGGAAGAATAACGAGAACAGGCTGTGGAAAAGAATGCTGCTAGCGTCTTAAAGATGGGCAAATATTCATCCTCATTTGTCCTTTTATGTGAAACAGATTTTTAAAAAGGCAATCGGAGCAGCTAATGACACCCAGAACCCTGTGGATTCCAGTGGGGCTGCGGGGCGGGGGCTTACACGGGTCCAAACAGCTAATCAGGCTCAAAGGAAGAGGTGAGCTGATTACCCTGGAAATTGCACAGGATTTCTTCAAAGACATGGCCAGTAATTAGAGTTTAAGATGCTACTCTTTATGCACATAACTTAGCATAATTTTATTAGGCAGCTCATCACCACCAGAACTGGAGAAAACCAGGCTGGAGGACCTCCGAGAGCCAGGCTGGCACACTCGGACGTGGATGGAGGCTTTCGCTCTAGGCAGCTGCCTCCGATCAGAAGGAGACAGCAAGCCAAAGGCCTGCTTTTCTCCTTGCCCCTGATAGCTCAAGAGGGAGTAGGAAGGCAGTCTTGCGTTTGGAGTCAGGCTAGTATTGGGGGTGAGCAGCAGAGAGCAATGTATCGGGCCTGGCTGGGATTGATACAGACCCTGTTGGAATGCTAGTTCCCCTACTGCCCGCTGAGTGACTTGAGGCTAGTTCCTTGCCTTCTCTGAGCTTTGCTTCCTTCTCTGTTATTGGGCTGAGGGACCTCACTTTGGAGGAGCATCATTGAGACCAGTGGTGCTGGAAATGGTCACAGTTCTTACCACTGGAATGCTGAGTGTGGGGAGGCAGTGGATAGACAGAGGCATTTTCTCTCCCAAGCTCAAAAGTCCCTCACCAAAATAAGTTTATGCACACATTTTCCCCAAACCTTGGGGTGCTGCATCTGGCTAGCATTCTTAGAAGATTTCAAAGTTGGGGCAGAGGTGACCTTGACCTGCCGCATATCTTTGGCTAGATTTGCAGGTGTTCTGCCCGCACCTGCTTGTCCTAGGTCCTGTGATCCAGTCTGTGCTCCAAGGTGGATATGACCCTGCCTTTGATGTGCTGGATTGGCTGGGCACCCTAGCTGGGGCACACCTGCCACAGGGCTGGGACATATGTAGCTACAGAAGAAGCAAATGGGCCACCCCAAGGATTGGAGTGTGCAGGGGTTGGGAGAGAGGATGGAAGTAAGGAGTAGAATTGGCAGATCATTTAACACAGACTCATTAATAGAACAGAAGGCAGAATTTGCTTGAGTTTAAGAAACCAAATCCCAAAGCTTGAAAAGACATGAAGGGGAAGGGGTGTCTGTTCCCATGGGGGTGGAGGGCCTCATCCCTGGCTTCTGCTGCTGGAGACCCCAGGGGCAGTGTGGGAGGAAGTGGTTTCCAGTTTTATCCTTAACCACCCCACGTCTGGTCCGTGGCTAGGGCTCAGAGAGCTTTTGTGATATTTGAGGGTTGGATTGTTTTCTGTTTTATTTTGTGTTTAAATTCTGGTAAAATATGCATGACATAAAAGTTACCATTATAACCACTTTTAAGCGTACAGCTCAATGACATTACGTCACTGCGTTTTAAGAGTAGATTCTGGAAGATTCAGGAACCTGGTGGGCCTCAGGACACTTTACAAATGAAAAATAGAGAAGAAGGAGGAGAAGAAGGAGGATGGGGGAGGAGGAGAGAAGGGGAAGAAGAGGGGGAGAGGGAGGCTGAGGCAGGCCCACTCAACACTTAAGGAGGTTCTGAGGTTGAATTTTGACCGAGGATGTATCTATGATATAACAGAAAACTCCCCAACAACATCATTTAGAGAAGATAAAAGGTGCTACCTTTCTCCTAGGAGAGAGGGCTAAGGTCAGGAAGTACAAGGCAGTTGTGCTGGCTTGGACTATCATTGGAAACCATAGCTGGTTTGGTTCTCCACACTCTTGTCCACCGCAGCTGCCCATATCCTCGTGGTCCAATGTGGCTGCGGAGGTCTAGCCTTCATATCAGAAGTTCATGTCACAGGAAGGGGCAAAGAAGGTGTGGCCTCTCCCTTAAGGTGGACTTCCCAGAATTCCCACGAATTAATTCTGCTGATGTCTTGGGCAAATGACCACACTGTCACACCTGGCTGGCAACGAGGCTAGGAGATGTAGCCTGGCACTCTGTGTGCTGATGAACACAGTGGTTCTGTTTCTGAGGTGGGAGGGGAGAGTGTTGGTGTGGGCAGACATGGTCTCTACAGCAGAGGGGAGGCTCTGAGGCCCCCAGGAGCCCTTTACCTTAAGTTAACCTGAATGCCGGAAGTGAGAGATGGGAACACCGTCAGCCCCTTCAGGGAGAGCCTGAACACAGGCCTGATCTGGCCAAAGACATCTTGTTTCTTTTATTCTCCTCTTTTCCTTTTTGCATTCCTTATTTCACCCACAATAATTTTCATAGACTCTTTTAGCTTTTCATCTTCTCCTATTGCCTTTTCAATTTTTAAGAAATATTCGTGTGGCCTCACGGAGTGAAGTGTAGCTAGGAGGCCTCCATTGAATGCATAGCTGATGGGCTTCTGCACAGGTCTACACCCTGGAGACTACAGCCAAGGTCACATGGGATTCACTTACTAGGAAAGCACGGTGGGTCACCACCTCGCACTCCCCGGGATGGCTAAGCTAAAAAAGACACGACCCATGTGGGCAAGGATGTGAGCTATGCTGCTGGGGGGTGCGAGATAGGGTGGCTACTTTAAAAAATAGTTTGGCAACTGCCACACCGAGGGTGACTGGAACTCTTAGACATGGCAGGTGTGGAATGCAGAGATGGTCCAGCTATTCTGGAAATCAGTTTTGCAGATTTTTTTTTAACAGCTTTGTCGAGATGTTAAGTTTTATACTGTAAAGTACCTCAAATAGTCAAATAGACACAGAGTTCCCATATGACCCAGCCTGTGCACTCTTAAGTATTACCCCAGGAAAAATGAATACAGGCATCCACGCTAAAGGTTGTACACAAATGTTTATGGCAGCAATGTTTATGTTGTTAGGTGCCATCTAGTCAGGTCCGACTCACAGTGACCCTATGACAACAAAACAAAACTCTCCCCACCACTGTGCCATGCCCGGCACTATGTCAGTTTTTCTCTGCTATTCATAGGGTTTTTGATGGCTGATTGTTTCAGGATTGTTTTAAGAATGGGCTGCTGGGTCCTTCTCCCATTTTTTGCAGTGCTGGGAATCGAACCCAGGGCCTCAGAGTGTACAGAGCAGCGCTCTACCAACTGAGCTAAACCACAGCGTCACCAATATTCATAGGAATCCAAAAGCATACACAACCCAAATCTCTATCAGCTGATGAAAAGGTAAATGCAGTGTGGCGTGTCTCCATACTGCAATGCTGTCCAGCCACGTGAAGGAATGAAGCACCAACATGCATACAAGGTGGGTGCATGTCAATCATGGTGCACAGGGAAGGAAGCCATACACAGACTGCACTGTGTAATGCCAGCAACATGACATGTCCGGAAGAGGCAGGGGCACAGAAACACAACAGAGATGGGTGGCTGTCCAGGGGATGGGGAGAGGACGGACTGCTATTGGGTACTGAGTCTCTTTTTGGGGTGATGGAAATGTTCTCAAATTAGATCGTGGTGTTGGGTGCACAAGTCTAAATTTACTAAAAACCAGGCAGGCACAACTTTGCACACCTGTCATCCCATCCATTCAGGAGGCTGAGGCAGGAGAATCATGAGTTCGAGGCCAGTGGCAGCCTGTACAATTTAGAATCCTTATCTCAAGATACTGCAGCTGTAATACTGTGGCATCCAATCCCGTCAGATCTCAGAAGCTAAGCGGGGTCAGCCCTGGTTAGTCCTTGGATGGGAGACTGCCTGGGAATACCAGATGCTGTAGGCTTGGGTGAAGGACCTGGCAACCCACTCCCAAAATCAATCAGCCATTGAAAACCCTATGAATAGCAGAGAAGCACTGACAATAGTGTTTCACCTGTTGTACATAGGGTTGCTATGAGTCGGACACCAACTCCATGGCGCCTAACAACAACAACAACAATCTCAAGATAAAAATTTTAAAAAGCAGTTGAAAGTGCAGCACAGTGGTAGAGCACTTGCAAAGTATGTGTGAAACTCTGGTTTAAACCCCCAAGTGCTGAAAAAAAAAAGTTACTAAAAGCTATTGAATCATCCACCTTCAGTCAGGGAATTTTACAGTATTTAACATATGTCTCAACAAAGCTGTTTTAAAAATCCTGGCACATGATGTTCCATGGTGGCTGGACTGTTTCTGCCTCAGCACCAGCCACGTGCAGGTTCCAGCTGCTCCCTGCCCTCTCTGCCCTCGGCTGTTTTAACAGGGGTGCCTGGGGACCTCTTTCTGGGTTTAACTTCATTTCCCTTGTGGTCAGTAATATTGGGCATCTTTTCATGTGCTGCTTGACCACCCACATATCTATCTCCCTTAGCCAGGTGTTCATGTCTTTTGCCCACTTAAAAAATTAGATTGTTTTCTTACTGTTGAGTTTTGGGAGCTGTTTCTCTCTTGTGGGTGCAGGTGTATTGTCAGAGATGTGATTTGCAAAAGCTCCCCCGCTGTAGCTTGACTTTTCATTCTCTTTGTGGTCCATATTTTTACTCTGCGCCGTTCTGGTAGCGTGTTGTGCTGCGTGGTGGCTTTAATGTGCAGCGAGCCATTTCTGAGCTGGGTTTGTGAGTCTTGTTCAATGGCAGCTCTGGCTGAAAGCAAAGTGCTTTCCTGTGGAGCCTTTTGAAGGGGGCCCCTCAAGACAGGCCTCACACTCAAAGAGATGCAGTGACCTGCTCCAGGGCGAGCCAGGTCAGGCCCTGGTCTGGGGCGGCGGGGCAGCTGCCTCCTCACAGCCATCCTTGGGCTCGGCTTCTAGACTCCTGGTGGAAGCGGCCATATCACTCATCACCACCCAGCTGCCTTCCTTGTGGTATGTCTCGGTTGAAAAGCGCCGATGCTGATGATGAGCAAGTGCTCTGCTTATTTGACTCTTGTCATTCTGGGGGGCCGTCTTCACCTCCATCTCTGACACAGTTCCCGGGGAATTGCCACGTTCCCAGCTGCTGTCATTGCGGCTGTTCCCACCTTCTAATTGTGAGCAGAGCCAACCTCGGGATGGGGACAGCCTCAAGCCATGAGTCACTGTGCCAGGTCATCACCCTGGGCAGGGAGCCCCCAAGCTGCCTGGTGGCGCCGTGTCACACCCACTGCATTCCCATTTACTGAGCATTGCTGGGTCCCTGGTGGCTTCCTGGGCAAGGAGGCCACGGTGGTCTAGACATGCAGGGTCCTGGTCTGGTGTGACAGAGCTTCTGTTCCAGCTGGGAGGAGGCGAGCCTCCCTCAAGTCTTTGCTCAGACGTCCCTTCTCAGAGAGGCTGTCACTTCCTGGCCACTTGCCTTGCAGTGTTTCCCCTCAGGCCCTTGACCTCAGCCTCATTCGCTAAAAATGAGGACACCGGGTCAGACTCACTTGCCATTCTGGGTGCCTGGGAAAATGGGGTGCACGGTGAGTGTCTGGTAAATGTGAAGTGAGTAACTGAAGAAAACAAAACAGGGGGTCGCACTGCACAGTGATGAACCTTATAGTGAAACTAGACCGGGGTGCCCCTGGGAAGACTGAGGAGAGTGGGGTCAGGGGTCTGGGGTGGGTGGGGAATGGGTGAGGCTATTTTGGACCTGGTGGTCTTGGGGCATGTCCTTGAGGAGGGAGCTTCTGAGTTGAGATCTGAAGGTGACAGCAGAGGTGAGGAAGGAGAGTTCCAGGCAAAGGAAATCGTGTGTGACAATGCCCTGTGGCTTGAGCGCTCAGGATATTCAGGAACAGACAAGCAGCTGGTGCTGGTGAGGGTCGGCGGGGCTGGTTGCCGCGTATGAAGGCATCTGTCTAACCCCAAGTCTGTCCTCACTGTGCCAGTGGCTGACTTCTGAACTTTGGAGGTAAGTAGAGGTGGTGGCCTCACTACGTGTCACATCAGGACACTCCTGGGTTTATGGATCCCACAGCCAGACACGTCATGGATGTGGCTCATACCCTGGGCCACATTACTTGTTGAGTAGGACTGATTTCTTTCTCCAAATGTAGGGCTTTTGTTTTGGATAGGAGGCTCAATGCATGAGAAAATGCTTTGTATCTTTGAGAGAAGCTTCCCAAGTCCATAGGTGCCTCTCAAGGCAAGAGCCTGCAAATGGGGCATGGATGCTGTCTTAGGCTCTTCCACCCTATGGATCCTCGAGTGGAGCTGAACTCACTGGATGGATAAGGAAAACAAGATAGATTTTAGTCCCAGGCTTGGTAAGTGATTAGTGGTGAGATTCTGGGCCTGGGAGCTTCCACCAGTGAAATGGGTATCTGTCTGTGTGAGTGTGTATGCTGCCACCCTCATTGATAATATTTGCTGGGAGAAAGAAATGTGATGCTTGTGGCATGCCTGGCACGGTGCATGTACATCATCTGTTATACCTCGGGTTGTGGGTAACAGAAATCAGCAGCAGCAAAGTTAAGCCAAGCAAGGGACTGGGGGGATTTACTGCAGAATGTGGAGTAGTCCACAGACTGGAACTGCCACTGGGGACTGATATGAGGACCTTCTGGAGATGCAGGTAGCAGAGCCAGTGTACCTTATAGCCAGGTGGGTCCCCACAGCTTGTCCTTATCACCTGTAGCTCTCTTATCCCCGCTCTCCCTATGCCTTCCCCACTTCACATAGCTCAAGTATCAACGATTGTGTGTGAGAATCTGCTGGGCAGAGCGTGGGTCCCATGGCAGGGTATATTGATTGACAGTTCCTTCAAGAGGAGTTCTTGGAAGGTATTGTTTTTTGTTTTCCCCCAAAGAGAGGGTGAATGGAGGCTTGTGGTCAAGGAATAACACATGTGTGCCCACTACAGCGATAACTTTGGCTTTGCCACTGAGCTCTGCCAGAAAGACTGTCATCTCTACAGGCTTCCATTCCTAGTCTGTCAAAGGCGGGCACCGAGCAGGTGGCTCTCCAGATCTCTGGTGGAGCTTCCAGAAACTGAGGACATTCTCTTGGAGGCAGCTCCTACCATCAGCTTTGAACCGGTCACCAGAAGTCCTCTTACATCTCACTGGGCAGTGCTGTGATACACGCCCATCCCTAAGACAATCACGGGCAAGAGGGGAACAGATAAAGACCAATCCTTGTGGGCCCTGGTCTTCATAAATTAGGAAGCAGGTAGCAGGTGCTGTGTCCTGGGTCTGCCTCCCTTCTACTCCATCAGGGAGAGTACGTTCTGTGGACAGAGTTCTCTCAGCTAGAGAAGCTTAAAAATGGTGGTCAAGGTGTTTTGTCCAATGTGGAAGATAGTTTCGAAAGTTGGTTTGTGTTGCCAAGGCTCTATGGAGCAGCTAGGAGGGCAGCCATCTGTCACCGGGCCAGGTAGCTCAGCCTCCCACGGCACTGAAGCTAAAGGGTCCAAAGTGAGCTGTGAACCTTGAGACAAAAGAAAACACCAGGTGTTAGGATCCAATAAGTAAATAAAGTTGTGGCTGAGTCAAAAAAAGAAATCATCTTGCCAGCACCATAGCCACCCCATGTTGACTCAGGCAGGTTTTAATTACAGTGCCAGGTAAGAGCTGCTCTGTGGTCCGGGCTCGGCTGTCACCTCAGTTTACCTTCCAGAGGTCTGACAATTGCATGGTGGCACCTTTCCACTCATGCGTAACCTAACACAGCCACATTTTCTCCAGAGTTCCTAACTAAATTTGAGGTGCTGAAAGAAATATTGCAATTGAAATAATGCTTTTGAGAACTTTTATAAGCCTTGGAGTGAATTAATGTCTCAAGAAAAAAAAAAAAGCCCCTTCTCTGAGCATAAATACATACTTTTCGCATTGCTTTGTAGGCACCAAGGATTTTAACAGCAGTGTAAATCAGATTTTACAGGCCACAGATTTCAAGTATGGAGTTCATTAAATGTGTGAAATTTGACATTTGCTTCAGGGCGTGGTTAGGGTCCCTAGTAATGAATCACAAATTGTGTTGGGCTTTCTGATCAAGTTCAATACGCTAATACCCCAGCAGAGTTGCACAAAGAGGCAATTTCTCTTCAAGCCTTCCTTGAGGCTATATTTTGTGGAGCCTCAAGTGGACCAGATACTGGTAAGAGATGTGGTTCCTGCCTGCATTTTGTTCATGCTGAGAACACAGAGACATACTCTCAGTGACTTCTGAATTAGCCCAGGATGTTCACTAACTAAGTGATCATTTGCTGAGCGCCTGTGATGCCAGGCTCTGTGCTGGTCCCTGAGAACTCAGTGGCAATGAGACAAGCTCCGGCCTGGGGGAGGTTGCAGTTTGCAGGGAGATGGGGAGACGGACACATACTTTAACCAACAACCACGCAGTCATGCGAGAGGGGCTATGAAGGTAAAACCTGGGGTGTTTTGATGCCCAGGCATTGTGAGACCTATTTTTTTTCTGGGAATATCAGGGAAGGTCTTTCTGGAAATGATACCTAAACTGAGACGTGGGGGACAGGTGGATTTCAGCTCGAGTGTGAGACTGGGGCCTGAGAGTGAAGGAAGAGGGATGGAGACTGGGCAGAGAAAAAGCCCTGTCCTCAGTCTGTAGATATTTAAATATTTCATGACAATCTGATGTGCACTGAATTAGGCATAAGAAAGGGGAGGAAAACTCGGAACGTATATCAGCTGAGACTCATGGGGGCAAGTGTTGGATGCCCAGTCTGTTGGGAATTTTTTGGCTCATGTGCATAAAGAGTACCAAGTAGGATTGCCTTCCGTCATGGCCTGAACTAGGGTGCAAATAGTATGAGGCATCTGCCTCCACCTGCTGGCTCCACTTTGCTTTATATTTGCTTCTTTCTCAGGCAGAAGCTCTCTACCTGGGGGCCCCAGCAGCCCAGGCTCACATCCTACTGGTTTTCTGATGCTGGCCACCCAGGCTCTCTTTCTCAAAAGTTCTAGCTAATCTTCTAGGCCTGAGTCCCATGGGCCCTGGTCAAACAAGTGAACCTGATATAATCACCGAGGCTCATCGTGTGCAGGGCCCTGGCTGGCCAGGGCTGGGTCACAGGCCATGAGAGGAGCCAGAAGGGTCAGGGCGAGCACCACCTGAGCCTCCAGCGTGACAGTGGAGATGGAGCAGACCCCAGAGGAAAACCAGGGGGCTGCTATCAAAACACAGGGCGGTGGATGTGGAGCACACTGGACCTGTGTCCCCAAGTTAGGGCTTAAGATGAGTGAGTCTGGGCACAGTTAGCTAGAAGCCTGGGGGTACAGAGGTGCTTCACTGAGGTTCTCTTCCAGGTCATGCACTGTGTTCAGAGAGCTGGACAATGACACCTTTTTGTCCTCCAAGTCTTGTCCCCAAGGAAAGAAGGGAGATGCATAGATGGCCAGACTTCAAAGGGAGTGGTAAGTTCTCTGAGAGCAGGATAGAGACAGAGAGGAAGGAAATGGCAGCTGTGACGTTCCCACAGGAGAGAGGCCCACGGGAGAAAGCCTCAGGGCAGGGCTGTCATGGTGGTCAGTGTGGAAAGAGCACTTTGCAAGTCCAGGACCAACAGGACCACAGGCCCAGAGGCTGGAATGTCAGGCATGTTCCACTAACTGTTCAAGAGGCCATTTTTAGCTGGGCATGGTGGCACATGCCTGTAACCCCAGCGACTTGGGATGCACAGGCAGGAGGATCACAAGTTCAAGGCCAGAGGCAGCCTGCATAACTTAGCAGGACCCTGTCTCAAAATACAAAAGAAAAAATGGGCTAGGGGTACGGCTCATGGTGGAGTGCTTGCAAAAAGCATGTGTGAGGCCCTAGGTTCAACTCCCCAGTACCAGAAAGAAAAAGAAAAAAAAAAAAAAACATTTTCCCCAAAGGATAAAGACATATAGGACAATAATGGAGTAAAGCTGGAAAAGGAAGTTGGAACCTTTTGCTGAGGGATATATTAATTAGAATTCCTTGGGTTGCCAGCAACAGAAACTAATTTCACACTTGGTCAAACTTAAAGAAAGATGGCTATAGAGGCTGGGTGGATCTATCTGGTGTCAGGCATAGCTGTATCCAGGAATTTAAAGACATTTTAAATGCCAGCTCTTTCTTTATCTCACAGCTCTGCTTTCCCCTGAATGGACTCCTCTTTTTTGGTAGCAAGATGAACATCAGCAACTCCTGGGCCGTGTTTTCTTAGCCTGGCAACACAAGAGGGGGTGTGAAAAGACCTCTTTCTCAATTCTTCCGGTGAGGGTCCAAGGTGGGCTGTGTTTGGCTTGGACAATATGGCCAACCCTGATCTGTCTCCTTGTTCAGGGGAATGTGGCTCTCTCAGGGGCCCAGGCTGGGTCACACAACCACCTTTTGGACTTGGCATTGAGGAAAGCCCCAAACCACATGAACTCAAAGTTGGGGGACTGTGATTTCCCCAGCCCAATAAGAAAACCACTGAGTGTAGAATTGCCCCCCCAAAAGGGGAAAAGGAGTGCTGGGAAACATAAATGATAGACATCCATGACAAGAAGGTTTAACATCATAAGCAGCTGGTATTTATTTTAGGAGTTAGTGGGGAGCCATGGAAGGTTGCTGAGCACAGGAGTAGTATTAGGATCTGTGCTGTTGGGGAGGGGCCGTTGGAGTGGAAGAGAGGAGGGGAGAGGAGAAGAGGCTTTGGGGCTGGACAGGAGATAGGAGATATAAGTCTAGGGTAGGGCAGTGGTTGCCAGAGTAGGAGAGAGGCTCCCCCAGGGAAGGCTGTGGATGGGGTGAGTCAGGGAGATCTAGGAGTCCACTAGACCCTCGGGCAGGGCCGGGGCCTGGGAGCCAGGAGCCCCAGCCCTGGAGGTGGTGGTGATTTGGGGAGACTGTGCCCCCAGGGAGGAGTACAGAGGGGCCTCTCCTCTCCTCAGGGAGCATTTGGGGGCCAGTTGTAAATCCCGCAGGCTGGGCTCTGGAGTCCTGGCTCCGTGGAGGGCGGGTCCCAAGTGCAAGATGCCATTTTCCACAAAGGCTTCCAGATGTTTGCCTTGTTGGTTCACTTTATTTATTTATTTACATTAAGTGGGAACAACAAAGGAAAGGTTTAAAAAAAACAAAAAAACCCAAAGCACAACAGAGGGGAGGAGCCCTTGGCCAAAGCTGGAGGTGGGAGGGAGGCATGGGCCCCCAGGTGCCCAGGCTTCCCTTGCCCTGCCCTGAAGCTGAGGAGGGTTCTGGGCTTTGTGGGGTGCGGTGCCCTCGCTGTGGTGCACAGGCCTCCACCCAGACCAGGTTCCTGGGAAGCATCAGCACCGTGTGGACCTGGCTCCTTCCGCCCCGCCTGCTTCCAAGTGCGTTCCTCAAACCTGGGCTTGGGGTAAGACCTGGCTCCCCTCCTAGTGGCTGTGTGAGCTGGGGCATCTCAACCACTGATCCTCAGTTTACTCACCTATGAGATGATGACCTCCATTGGCCGGCCTCCTAGAGGAAGCTGCTCAAGCCCGGACAGCCACGAGCATTTCCTACGGGGAGGTTTGGCCTTGGCAATTGACTGCCAGGGACAGCATCCTAGCTATCAGGAAAAACGATGGTTAAAAGGAGTGGACTGGCCAAAGGCATGGCTGAGCCAGGGCTCCCCTGGTCTGTGCAGGCAGCAGGGCTGTGGGTACCTCTGGCCCTTCTTGGAGGAGAAGGGCTAGACATGAGTTCAAATTCCCTTAGGCTCAACTGACCAGAAACCTGGTCCAAACTAGTCAGGTTGTTGGTAAACACAGGACATCTATATTTGAATTTCAGATAAAAAATTAGTAATTTTTTTTAGCAGAAGTATATTCCAGTTATTGCATGGGAGGTACTAAGACTAGGAGACAGAATAATCAACTCAAAGTGGCTCAAGTGAAAAAAATGTGTTCCTGTGAAAAGCCACATGAAATTTCCTCCAGCGTCAGGAATGGGTGGATTCAGGGATTTAGACATTATCAGCTGTACTTACTGTCCTTCTGTGTCTAGGCCCCGCTTTCCTCTGTGGTAGTTACCTTCTCTGACACCTGGATGTGTAGAATGCAATGCACAGAGCTGGCTGATGGCAATTCCAGGCACATATTAGATCTCAGGAGGAAAGAGTGGGAATGAGCGTGGGCAGGAGAACTTCTTCCCCAACAGTCCAAACTACTGTCCCAGGGCTGATTCTCATTGGCTGGAGCCAGTCACTCTAGATGCTGATTGGCCAGATGTGGATCACCTGGTGATCCCAAGATTGGGGGTGGAATCAGCCCCTCTTGGAACTACATAAACAGGAGAGTCAGAAAGTTCTGACCCCAAGGTAAAAATGGCAGCATGACTTCTAGAAGAGGGAAGGGGCTGGGGCCAAGCTAACAAGTATGGAGCGTTGAGTGCTCGCCCCCTGCTGGAGGACCCCCAGCAGGCTGTCATGCACCCTTAGGTTCCTCTCCCCAGTGGCTGTCAGTATCTGGCAGCCCTGGGATTGTCTGTCCCTGCTCTTTCCTGCTCAGACCTCAAAGTTCTGGGGAGCTGGAGGGTGGCAGCTGCCCACCCTGTGCGGTGGCCATTTCGCATTTGAATTAGTTTTGTTCTTCGAGCTGATTACAGCACAGTTTTACACTACCCAGCTCAGATTGCATTAGCACCACCCAAAAGAACCAGTTTGAGAGAGTCTGGCCCGCACCAGCAGTGGGCCATTGGGTGAACTGACCGGACAAGTCCTGGAGGGAAGCGGAGGGAGGAAGAAAATTTGAATGTAGACAGAATTCAGAGTGCTATCTCTTCCCCCCACTGCCCAGCCAGGCCTGCAGCAGGGGCCTCTTCGAAGGTCCGCCAGGAACCCTAGCCTGGGATTCCCAGACACCCAAGGGTGGGCTGCAGAAAGCACTTCTAAGAAAACATCAAATGGCTCCCAAATGGGAGCACATCACAGGCTCTTGGGCAGTGATTCACATGGGCCCGCATCTGTCCCTGACGGGAAGAGTTGCTCTACGCACACGTGGGCTGGGGCTGGGAACTTGGCATCCATCGGCCCTGAAAACAGATGCATCTGAAGTAGCATTAAGCTCCCAGTTTTTCTACAGAGCTGGGGTCAGCTAGGACATATTTGCAGCACTGCAGGCCATGTGGTTTCTGCTCCCACCATTTGATCATGCCACTTTGCTATTGCCACATGCAAACAGCCATAGACAATCTGTACACAAACGTGCATGCCCACGTTCCAATAACACTTTATGTCCAAAACCAAGCAGTGGACCAGATTTGGTAACAATTTGTCAGTCCCTGACCTAAGCCAAAGAAACTGTAGGAAAGGTGTTGGGGATTAGGCTCAGTGTGGAGTGCCTTGCATGCCCAAGGCCCTGGGTTCCATCTCCAGCCAGCAAAAATAAAGTGGGGCAAAGGGAAAAAATTGTGGGAAAGGATAATAATCTGAGTCAGGAAGCTGGTGTTTTTAAAAACCAACTTTACTAAATAATAATTCATATACAGTTCAACGGACATTTAAAGGATACAGACCAATCAGTTTTGAGCACCCCAAAGTCCAGAATATCCCCATTGCTCTTTTCCATTGATCACCCCTCTGCTGCCTGGCAGGCTGCTGATCTATGCATTAGTCTGGACTGTTCCAGAGCTTCATATAAATGAACTTGCTCTGTGCCTGCTCTTTTGGTCTTGTGAAGCAAGTCTAATATTTGGGAATTTTCCGCTCTGTTTAGGGTACCTATTTGGCCACTGTTATGACTTTAAATGATGTCTGTGACCTCCTGGCCACTCTGCCCTTCATGAAGTGAAGGTGGAGCCTGATTCTGTGTCCTTGAATGTGACCCGGCCTTGGTAAGTCTCTCTTAAGGAACAGGATGTGGTATCTTCTGTGATTGGTCATAATCACTGGCCTGCTTGCTTCTTGCTCTTCATTGCTCAAGCTGGGGAAAAGCAGCTGCCATGTTGTGAGCACACTCAAGCCACCCGAGGAGACTCTTGGTGGTGAGGCCCTGGGCCTCCTGCCAACAGCCAGCTCCAAGTTGCCAGGCAGAGAGGGAGCCTCTGGAAAAGACCCTCCAACCTCAGTCAAGCCTTTGGATGAACAGAGCCCTGGCTGCCATCATGACTGCAACACAATAGAGGACCCTGAGCCCAACCAAAGGGCACTGGAACTTCTGACTCACTGAAACCCAGAGTGAATGAATGATCACTGTTGCTCCAAGGCACTACATTGGAGTGATTTATTACACGGGATTACTAATACAGTCATGGCCACAGGGCCTCCATCCAGCCACCCCGCCATCTGCTTTCTCTCATTTGTGTAGCTGTGCACTCACTCCACAGATACTGACTGATGCCTTTAACGCTGCACTGGGCACAGTTCTCTCCTTAGCATATTCCTTACGCTATCATCCCTTGGTGTAGCCGTGGTGCAGGTAAGGAGTCAGTCTTCTGGAACGGATGCATCACCTGGGCCAGGCCCATGGCCAGTAAGTTATAGGTTCAGATTTGAACCTTCCTCATCTGGTCCTCCCCACCCCTGTGCCACCCAGGGCAGTGACAGGGCTTTTCTGCCTTCTTCTGCCAGGCAGGCCCAGAGATGGGCCTCCCCAGCCGTGGGTTGCCTGACTCACTCACTGATCACTGGAGGGAGGGCAGGGGTCTGGCCGCCTGGGGTCTGGCCACGCTGGGCGCAGAATGCAGAGCCCCGGACAACTGCTGCCCTGCTCAGGGGCCGTGCACTGCACGGGCTGGGGCCGGGCTCTGTTTACCTTGGAAGGCCCAGCCTCTTTTGTAACACTCACTCATTGTTGCTGGGAGCCCAAAAATACTTTTATTAATGGAAAAACAGGGATGGCTCCACAAAGAAATATTTTGACAAGCACAGAGAAGCTGGCGGGAAGGTCAGGAGCATATCCTCAGGAAGTGTGGCTTCTTATCTGCCAGGGGGCCCCTGCCCGCCTTTACCTCGGTGCGGTGCAGTGTGGTCTTCCTCCCAGGCTGGCCTCCTCCGTGGGGTTATGGGGAGGCGGCCTTCAACCCTTACCCCTCTCCAGACATAGATCCCCGGGGCCGGTGGCCTCATCCTGGCTCACCCCTGAAAACATCAGGTGTTTTCACTCATGGTACAAATGAGGGCGCGGGGCTCCACATTGGCATCTTCCCAGGCTCGCTGTGGTCCCAGGTGCCTACAGCACCTGCTGGGATGGGGGCTGCCGAGGGTCCTGCTAAGCTCTGTGATAAGACCAAAGGGCTCCGGGAGAGGTGGTCCTGTCCAGCCACGTTCCCTAAGCCCCAGGGTCTTGATAATGTGCCAGGTGCTAACTCAGTTAATCCTCACGATGATGCTCCAACTGGGTAATAGTCTTCTTACTTTGCAGATGAGGAAACATAGAGGTTAAGTAGGCAACAAAGCTAGGGAGAGGCAGAGCTGGGATTTGAACCCAGGCCAGCTGGCCCTGGAGCCTGACACTTAACCCAACTATGGCTGCCTTCCTAAAGTGCACATCTGATCTGTGATCCAATGTCTCCATACTTGATGGCTCCACATTGCTCTTAACATAAAATCCATGTTGGTTAAGTCACAGGTTTAATTGTTTTACTAAACATCCCCAAATAGCAGTGTCTTAAACAAAGTAGATATTTACTCCTCTCTTACAACAGAATCTGAGTGGGAGATGCAGGGATGCTACAGGGGCTCTGTGATCATTAGAGACCCGAGCTCCTGCTGTGTGACAGCTCTGTCTTCCTTATGGTGACTTCCTACTTCATGACCCAAGATAGCTGCTTGAGCTCCTGCCAGCAAACACCATTTTAGCAGGAAGAAGAGAAGGGAAAGGGGAGTCTGCCCTACCTTAGGTGTCAGATTCCCGACGCTTTCACCATGTGGCCTGGGACAAGTCATTTAGCCTCTTAGTATCTCAAAAGGGAAAACAGTCAAACTTCTCTCAAAGGCTGTGAGGATTAGACAAGTTAGTATGTGTCAAACACTAGGAATAGGGCAAAGTGCAGTTCGAGTGCTCAATCCCTTTTGATGACTGTTATTATTATTGATTCTGTAGATGTTGCTGCTATTGATGTCCTCCCCAATGCCCTCCACTACCAGGGCATGTGGTCCCCAAGCATTCTCCACTGTAGCACTAGAACCCTGCTCTGTGCTGCCCATTGGCCTCTTACCCCATTGCATGGAGCTCCCTGGGACATGCCTTACCCATACTATGCTCCAACCATCTGGGTCAAGGACACAGCAAGTGCCCAGAAAACTCATTAAATGCATGAAGGAATGAATGTTGCCACTGTATGCAGGCTTGCGATCTTACAAAATACTTCCTCAGGGCCTTTGCACATGTTGCTCTCTCCTGTTATGTGTTTCCCCAGCCATCTACATGGCCAGCTCCGCCATTTCACTCAGGCCTGCTTAGTTTCACCTCCTCTGTTAAGCCTTCTTGATTACCCTGGCTAAATCTGGCTCCTTCCCCACCTTCATCTTCTAGCTCCACTTGACATCCATTTCTAGTCACAATAGTGTCCTTGATAATTGTGTGTTTCCTCTCTGTCTCTCTACTGTTGAGATGATAGCTCAACAAAGACAGCGTATGCCTCTGTTTCACTCACAGCTGCAGAATGCTGTCGATATGGGGTGATGTTTGTTGAATGAATAAACAAATGTGATAGTGCATTTGATTATGAAGGTGAGAACAATTCCGGTTATAATAAGGTGCCTCGGGCCTTTCCTTTAGCAGAAGAAAAGAGCGATGGTTCAGGATTCGCTCTCAACAAAATGCAAACGAGACCCTCCCCAACCCCCTTTCCTTCTGACCCCCCAGAGAGAGCAAAGCAGACCCAGAGATTGCAGCCCCAGGAGCCGCGATCTCCCTCCCACTCCCTCCACGTCAGCCCTCCAGCTTCTAGGAAAATCTTCCCCATCACAGAGTGGGGGGGCCGGGGCATTCCGAGGGCTGCCGCTGGCCGCCTGTCACACCCCGGTTCAGCAGGCTGGAGCAGCCGGCCGAGGGGGAAACTCGCTGTCAGCAGCCCAGGAGCTGGCAGGGCCTGCAAGGCCCTCTCCAAAAGCCTCGGAAACCTCCTGTTGGGTCACATTCCCGCCTGGGGGACCCTGGGGTTGCCGAGGTTCCCGCTGGCAGCCAGCGGCTGATGGGGAGGGAGCAAGATTCAGCACTTCTGAGCTGGAAAAAGCGGCACTGCGTATTATTTTGGGAACAGTCGGTCATGAGAAGCTCCAAGTGCAGAGCAGGGAGGCTGCTAAAGTCAAGACAATGTGCTCCCAGGGCCCTGGCCGGGAGATACCTCGCTCAAGGCCTCAACCACAGAACGGGGAGTTCTTTCCGCGTGAGGCCAACCTTTCCGTCCCTGGCCCTGCCTCGGGGAAGGCCTCCCTGTGGCCAGCCCTGGCCAAGCACCTCACCCACTCCCTCGGCCATGTGATGGGTGGGGGCCTCCGGAGCCAGCTGAGCAGGTGGCAGGACAGTAGTGCCTGGTGGTTGGTCAGTCACTCAACAAACATTCGCTGGAACTAGGAGCTGGACTCTGGAGCTAGGGTGGCCCTGTCCATGTTCTCACCCTGGTGCTCATGATTCGGTGATGTTGGGCCTCCCTGCCTCAGTTTCCTCACCTGGGAAATTGGGATAACAGTTGCCTTCAGAGAGTTATTCTGAGGCCCAAATGAGTTGCTCTAGGTGGCGGGCTGTGGAGAGAGCTGGCCAGATTCACCACTTGGTAGACATGAGATAGGACTATTTCCTGAGGACCACCAGTTCCAGACGCCGGGCCAAGCCCCAAGGAAGACAGACACCCTATTTTCCTCGTCTAGTGGGGAGGTGAGTCATAACCAAGTAAACAAAACAGATGAGACAATCTCATCGTCTGTTATTCACTCAACAAACATTCTGAGGTCCAACCATAGGCCAGGCATCCTTCCAGGTGCCGAGGATGTGCCAGAGAACACAACAAAGGTCCTGTCCTTGGCAGCTGATAATTTAGTTGGAGGCAGGGGTGCCACGCGAGGCACGAATGAATAGTGCATTTGTGGTAAGTAGTCAGTGCTGTCCTCCACGTGTCTACCAGCTTGTCGTGCTGTGGCAGCTTGCGTGTTGCTGTGATGCTGAAAGCTATGGAACTGGTATTTCAGATACCAGCAGGGCCACCCATGGGGGACAGTTTTCAGCTGAGCTTCTAGACTAAGACAGACTTGGGAGAAGGACCTGGCAACCCACTCCTGAAGCAATTAGCAATTGAAAACCCTGTGAATAACAGAGAAGCACTATCAAATATGCAGTGCAGGGAAATGAGACACCCCCCCCCCCCCGGGCTGGAAGGCATTCAAGAGACAACTTCGGAAGAGTTATCTCCTCAAAGTAGAGTTGACCTTAATGGCAGGAGTGGAGTAAAACCCTGGGACCGCCTTTTGCTGATGTGACATGACTTAAAATGAGAAGAAACACAGTGGCTGCAACAGTGGGCTCAAACATAAAAAGATCGTGTGCATGGCACAGTGGTAGGCAGTGCTTCTTCCTGCCATACATAGGGTTGCTATGAGTCAGCTCCACCTTGATAGCACCAGATAACAACCCCACTCAATGCTATGAAAATACCATAAGTGTTGTGAGGGTGCTGTGTGGGGTGGGACCCAGTTGTAGGGTGGTGGGTCTGTTTCAGGCACAAGCTTCGCAGAAGAGCTTTCATAGGATGGCACTGGAACTGAAGCCCAAAGATGGAAGAAGCCAGCCACAGAGATGAGGGAATGAAGGGTCCCAGGCCAATGGTGGTGGGAGCCAGGGGGTGGGTGGGAGAGAGGGGCGATCCGACAGGGGGACAGGCCAGCCCTGGGCCCTTTGTTTAGGTCGGTCGCTTGGGCCACATTTAGTTGCTTCAAGGAGGAAGAGTTGATCTCGCAGTGCCTGGAGTCAGGAGCAGCTTTGCTGGGTGGCCAGGGCCTCTCCTGAGAAGCTGCATCTGGGGCTGCCCCCACCTGAGGACTCTGGGACTTTCCAGGTGGGCTGCTGGCAGGTGGCCTCAGCCCCCACCACCCCAGAGGTCTAGCTGCCCACCCCGGGCAAGTGGCCCAGGAGAGTGAGGCAGAGCCACATGTCCTTTCTAGCCTCACCTCAGGGGCCTGCACCATGGTGGCAAGTCCCCATAGGGGCACCCAAGGGAGAGACACGGAGCCTCCAGGGGCCTCTGCAGGTGCTGCCGCCTGTGTTATTCTCAGAGGGACGGGAATCTCCACAGAGGAGGCTCTGGTTGATCTGGGGGTATCAGCAGTTTAGCGGGATGTAGCGAGATGGCCATAAGTGTTGCTGCCGTCATTGGGCACTTGCTGTGTTCCAGGCACCGCGTTACTGGGCACTCACTGTGTTGGGTGACATTGCAGAAGCCTCCCTGCAGATCCCCGTGTGTCCCTCAGAGGAGGGTGTGGCTCTGCTTGCCAGGAAGCCTGGGCTCCCCCATCCCACAGATACACTCCCCAGGGTGGCCCAAGTCAGGAGGGGTGCTTGGGGCGGCTGGACAGAAAAGAGCCCGGTGGAGGTGAAGGAGGACACAGAGGATGGGGTGAGGGGGCTCCGGGTGTTTCTGCGGGGCAGGAACACTGAGTTCAGGTTTCAGGAGGTGAGTGGGGGCTGCCCAGGCCAGGCTGGTTTTCCAGGCCTTTGGAGGACCATCTAAAGGTGAGTGTGGCCCCATGTAGGGGCCTGAGCAGGGGAGAGGGAGACGAGCAGATGCCCTGCAGAAAAGGTGGTGCCCGTCACGCAGGAGATGGCAGCCCTCAGAGGAGGGACAGGTCGGCAGGAGGGCAGCAAGGACATGGTAGACCCACCAGGAGTGGGCACAGGGCTCGGCAAGGTGCTCATGTGGGGCGGCAAGAGGTGGATGGATTCATTCCAGGGGGATCTTCAGGAAGGAAGGTGCTCTGAGCTGGGACACCATAGGATGTGGCAGTGATGGAGGAAGGGGTGGAGCTGGGCAGACCCCAGGGACTGGATGAGGTGCTAGGAGGGGAAAGGGCCCTGTCCCAGCCCCAGGCCGCCCCGCCTACCCTCTGCAGGTGTTCCAAGCCTTGACAGCCCACATGGGCCACTCCTGTCACCACTGTGCTCATTGCCACTTCCTTGACAGCCAAGCAGGAGGCAGAGGCCCTGTCTTGGCTCATGCGCCCCTCCTCCCTACCCTTCAGCCATAGCCAGGCCCGCAGAAGGAGCCTAGTGAATGAGTAGATCATCAGCGGGCAACGTCTCAGACCAGCTGAGAAAGCTCATTGTCGTGGGTTCTAGGGCTAGGAGGCTGGGGTTTGAATCCACCTCTGCCACTTAGGGGCTGTGCATCTTTGGGCGCACCTCATGACCTCTCTGTGCTGCATTTTCCTCCTCTGTAAAATGATCATCACAAGATGGTTAGAGGGTCAATGAGTTCCTGCCAATCGCACAGCAAGCACTCCATTGTGTGCTGATTGCTAACCTAGGTGGGTCAATTCGCCTTGCAGTTCTGGTTACATACATTTCATACGCCTGCCGTGGCCCACTACCTGTTTAAGGCATGTGGAAAGCTGGAGCAATTCTTCACTGCCACCTACGTTTCAGACAGGAAGGGGTTGGCAGTGAGGTGACTAGTAGGCTCGGAGATGACACCTGGGCTGTTGATGCAGCAACGGGGCCAGGGAGCTGCCTAGGGCCTTCGTAAGACTCCTGGTGGTGGCCAGTAGCTTGTCTGCAGAAGGACACGCACATCTTACTCCCGAGGCCAGTAGAGAGCTCATCAGAGGATCCCCTGGCAAGTCAAGGTGGCCTTCAGCTGGGGTGTCTCTGCCGCCTCCGGGACCAGACCCTCCTCTCCCAGCCACCTGGCCACCTGCTATTTGCTTTTCTTCGGCTTCTCTCCTGCTTTTTCCTCGCAGGCTGGCAAGGCCCGCTCCAGCTGAGAGCCTCTATTTTGGGAGTGCTCAGGGATAATTTAGTGGGCGGAAGCTCCCCACCCACGCCCCTCGGAGCATCTCTTAAAAAAGGCAAGCGCTCCACAGAAGTGAAAAACAGTGGGTGGTGCAGTTCAAAAGGACAAAATATTTCTTGCCCTGGCATTGGGAGAGGAAAGAAATTGTCTGAGGAACCAAAGAAGCCCGGAGCTGCAGCTCATGAGGGCGAATTAGGTGACTCAGCTGTGAGGCCCCGGCTCCCGCCGCGTGGTATTAATGGGCTTTAAAAGGGAAAAACGCTTAACTGTGACAAAGAATGGTTCCATAAAAATCTGGCTAGTGCTGACTCTCCTGAGTTCCAGAAGGCATCCCCTGCTCTGCAGCGCCGGGCACCTGCAGAGAGGGGGACTCGCCTCCAAGGCCTGAGCCTGGGTGGGACCAAGTCTAAAATTATCCTCCATAATGAGGCCGCCAGGGGAGGCCCAGCAATGTGTTTCCTACCTCACTTCTGGCCTCTAAGGCTGCGGCTCCAAAGGAGGCCTCTGAGAGGCAGGGGCTGTGTGGCCAAAGCCCAGGCTTCGCTGTCTGGGTTGGGGTCAACTCAGGGCTGGCTGTGTGCACATCAGCTCAGGGAGCCTTGGTTTGCTCCTCTATAAGTGAGGCCCACAACACCAGGATCAGTGGGTATACAGAAGGAACTAGATTTTCCTTTTCTTTTGCAATGCTAGGTAGGGATTAGAACCTAGAGCCTGATGCACACCAGGCAAGCGCTCCACCACTGAGCAGCATCCCCGCCCATGAACTAGACCTTGCAAGGAACTTGCTTTGTGTCTGGATGTGGCTGTTTAATAAAATGAGGCTTGGAGATGAGGCACAAGGACAGACAGGCTCAATCCCAGCTTAGTCATCGCTCCTGACTTGACCGTGGGAAGGTTTTTTAAAGATACGTATTTTTAGCATCTATTATATGCCTTACTGTTCTGAGCACTTCAATTAAATAAGCTCTGTTCATTCTTCTATCAATTCTGTGCAGAAATCATTAAAAGTGCCTATGGCTCACAGCGCAGGGAAGTAGTGACACGGGAGAGAATCTGATGGTCAAGATGAGCTGCATGTGGCCTCTTGGATTGGCTAAGCCAGGGCTGCCCCCAAAACCTTTCTGGAGTGATGGAAATGTTTTATTCTGCACTAAGTCAGTGGCCACCAGCCACCTGTGGCTTTTGAGCACTTGAAATGTGGCTTGTGCAATCAAAGAACTGATTTTGCCATTTTATTTAGTTGTTAATTACTTTCAATTTTCACAGCCCCGTGTGGCTAATGGCCACCATATTGGACAGTGCAGTACTAACACTTCCCAGAGTTGATGCATTAGTTTGCAAGGGGGTCCTGAGGGCGAATTTAAAGATAATCCTAGAGCCTGGCACACAGTAGGAGCTGTGTTAAGGATATTTCATTATTTATAGTGTTAGTAAGTGTAGTGACTGCCTTTGGAAGTCATGTGTGAATAGTGGCCAAAGGAAGTTGAGTCTCATTCATGACTAGGATGACCAACTTACCTGGGACTTCCTCAGCTTTAAAACTGGAAGTCCTGAATCATGGGAACCTGGATCACCCCAGGCATTGCAGGATGGTGGGTCTCCCTGTTTTGCTTCCGGTGATGGGTACAGAGGGCTTAGAAATAGGGCTTCCTCAACGGCTCCCCTGAGCAGAATCCTTCTACTACCTTCGAAGCTGTACCCCAGTATCGGCCAACTGAACCAATAGGCAAGCCATCTGCCCTCTGTGTGCCTCAGTTTCCCTCTTGGACAGTGAGGCAGAGGATCCCCTACTTGCAGCGTGGCTGCAAGGAAATCAGCAGCTCTGAGATCTGGCTTACTTGAGGGGCAATAAGTCTTCCTTGCTTTGAATTCCTTGGCACACAGTAGGTGGATAGATAATGCTGCTCTTTGGGAGCACAGCATCACCTAAGCTTTCCTGCTAGGGCCACCCCAGTTGAAGCAGACTTCGAAGAGAGTCCCCTGGGTGGGGTGAGGCAGGGCTTTCTCAGGCCCAGCTCTGATTGGGGAACAGTTTGGCAGAAGTTGGTCTGTCTGGAAGCTGCCCATGGAGGTCACCGTGGGCGATGTGTGGAAACAGAGTGGTCCCACGGATTGAGCCAACCTCCTCTCAGCACCTCTTGAAATTCAAGTCTCTTGTGGGAGAGTAGGGGGTGAGTGATGAGTCACCAGCCTTGGTTGCTACCCATGGCTTTATCAGAGCACTGGATAATATCTGAAACGTCCATTCCCAAAGCTGCCTTCATCTGCGGACCCAGAATTTCCGCGTTGCTTGCAGGTGAAGAGGCAGATCTAGTCAAAGCCCAGCAAAGGTGTCCCACCAGCTGCATGGCTCCCTCCCAGCTGGCCCCCGGGGTCGAGGCCCGTTGATGGGAGCCACGCGTGGCATCCCACGGATCTTCTGGATGCTGCAAAGTTCATGACATCCCTTCCTTTATTTTCCTGTTTATCCAGAGCATGTGTAAACACAGGGGTTGCCTGGTTTCCGCGTCTCTTTGGCCATTTCATTATTGCTGGAGTCTCTGAGCATCACTGGAAACCTTGGATTTTCTAAATGAATCTAAAAATAAACTCTTTTAAAAAAAATCAAGTTGGAGAGTTGACACAAGACACCCTTATTTATTTATTTCCCTTCCTCCTCCTCCTCCTCCTCCTCCTCCTCCTCCTCCTCCTCCTCCTCTTCCTCCTCCCTACCACCCCTGAACACTCAAGAATCTAGGCAGTGAGAGGCCATGGGGGACTGGGAAGGGCCCCTGGGCAAGCGTCCAGGGGCCCCCAACCTGGGGTATTGGTGTGAACCCTGGGTGGCTTTCTCTGAGGAGCGCCTGCTCAGAAAAATGGGGAGCTTGGGGATGATTTATGAAATGCAGCAGCAGGAAAGGCGGCAGTCCTTGCAAACAGCGCCCTCCCGGACTCCTGCAGGGCCGCCTTGGCCACGCGCGCGCCCCCACCCCCTGCTCGCCGTCTCCCGCGTCGCTCCCTCTCCCCGACTTTGCTCGCGAACAATCAGGGACTTGTGCTGGCGGCCGAAGGAGCCACGGAGCTGGCTGGCCGCGGAGGAGGCGACGTCATGGATTCCTGAGTGTGAAGTTTGCAGGAAAGCCCTCCGTTTTGGAGATGGACGGGCTCCAGCGGTTTCCATGGCGCTGGGTAAACAGGAGGAAACAGTGAGGGAATCCCGTTATTTTACTGCATTGAAAGCCTATAAACACGGAGCGCGGGGAAGGAAGTCGCGTTGCTTCTGGAGTAAGCCGATCGCCCAGCCGCCGACTCGCCGCGCCGGGAGCCGGGCGCCGGGAGCCGCGAGCAGCGCAGCCCGGGCCGCGCCGGGCTTCTCCGCCAGCGCCGCGGGCGTGCAGCGGAGGCCCGCGCGCCTCGGCGGCCGGCGGCCCCAGCCCGCCAGACCCCTCCCCAGCCCTCCGAGCCCGTCCCCTCCAGATGCAGAGGGAGGCTGCGTTCCGGCCGGGGCACTGCCAAGCCCTCCGCGCCATGGGGTCTGTGGACCGAGGTAACCGCGCGCCACCCGCTCCGGCCCCTTCCTCTCGCGCCCCCAGCCTGGCTTCTGCTCCCGTGCGGGCAGCGCTTCCTGCTGCTGGCGGAGGTCGGGCCCGAGGCCCCGGGCACCCCCGATGTCCCAGGGCGCGCAGGTAGGGCGGCCGAGGAGGGGCGCCCGCGCCCCGGCCAGGGAGGGAGGGAGGGAGACGGGGAAACCGACTTGGGCAGCTCCGCGCGGGGGCAGGGAAGTGTCCCAAGGCGGGATTCCCTGGGCCGGGCTGTCGGCAGGATTTTCCCCTGCGCGGGACACCCAGGAGGGATTCGCGCTACTAACCGCTGGCTGCTTAACCTTTTCAGCGCTCGGCTTTTGACAGCGGATGCCATTCGGGCTGCATTAAGATTATTCTTACAGTACCACGACCGTCCTTATGATTGAGTTAGCCCTCTTTTTAAAGAGAACAGTCTCGGCGTTTTACTACAGTAGGGAAGACTTCGTTTTCCAGTAGTTACTGCAGCAGATGCTATGGAGTATTTGAAACAATTTTCTTCCCCTTTTTGGATGTGCCTGATGGATAGTCTTCCAGCCCCTCTTTAAAGTGCAATGTACCATCAGTTTGTTTTGCGATCTGATTACGCGCCCCTCTCCCTGTTTTTGTTTCTCTCCACTCCTCTTGGACTCAGCCCTGGAATCGTACTACTCGGATCTTATGGGAGGGGGCTAATGTATAAGAATCCGATGTGAAAACTATCCCATCTGGTGGGGATCGTGCAGGGCTTGGGCTGCACTATCATGATCCAGTCTTTAAAGTGGAAAGGCAGGCGGCAATACCACGTCCTTTTCAGAGGCGAGCCTGGTGGAGGGGCAGGGGCACTGCCAAGTGGGAAGGGCTGAAGGGTTAAGTGAAATAAATTCGGGTAGGAGGAGTCAGCTTCATGTCATAAAATCAGAGCTGAATGTAGGTTTTGTGCTCTGCGTGGCTGATTAAAGTTCAGGGTTGGGTGCGGGAAGCAATGACAATTTCAGTAAATAAACCTGAGGGGCTCCTTTTGAAAGCCAGATTGAAGCCAAATGCCTTGGGTTAGGTAAATGGTGTGCTTTGCCACTTTGGACCTCGGTGGCATATTTTTAGCTGAGTTGCACTTTTGAAAGCCAGATCTTGCCAACACTTTAGACACTTTTACTGGTACCAGTTTATCCTGTCCTCAGCTAGTGGTCAGGCGGCAGAGGCACAATGACATCATGACAAGACAAAATGTACTAACATTGCATCATCTGCAAAAGCGATGCTGTCAGACAGGCGACACATATATAAAGGACGCGAAGTGGTTTTTACTGCCATACAAACCGAAACCGAGTGTTTGATGTTCTGATGGGGGGGGGGGACTAATGCCAAATTTAGCACCGTGGCTGGAGAGAGCCAGAGAGGGAGGGAGAGAAAGGGAGACAGAGAGAGGGGACTTAGAAGAGAACCGGGCTTCTGTTTGCTTGTGTGATCTAACTCAAGCCTCCAGTTTTATTGGGGCTGCTCGAGCTCTGTTCCCAGGTTTATGAGCTCGCTCCTCTGTCATGGTCTCGAAGGACGTGTGTTTTCTGTGCCTGTGAATTCCTGCCCACCCCAGTCCGTGTTTGCCTGCACAGGGATCTGGGGCATTTGCATGCCAGTGTGTACGTACCCATGTGGAAGACAAGGATACCAGATTGTTTCCGGTGAACCATACTTGGCGTGCTAAGGCAGCGGGGCACACAGAATGCACTTGCAGGCATCAAAGACAGCTGGCTTGAAATAGGCTGATCCACTGCACCCTGGATCAGGGTCTCCAGAGGGAAAAGATTAATGCTCCTTTAAACTCAAACTCCAGAGCGATTGGAGACACAGACCTACAGTGTACAAGCAGAGTGGTGAAGTCATGAAGTAGAGGATAGAGATGTTTGCATGGCTAGAAAATACCAAGCTTGCTGTGTGGCTTTGGACTGAGGTCCTGGGGAAGAGTGAAGATCTGAAAGAGGTGTGTTCAATGTTATCTGAAGCGAGATGATGGAAAGTATTTCAGGAATAAACAAACCCAGGGTGTACTTTGCTCACTCCCAGGCCCAAGTTCCCTGACTTCTGCCTGGATTACAATTTCTCCTTGGTCACATCACAACTGGGTGATCTTGAGTGAATGACTTAACCTCCCTGCGACTCAGTTTCCTCACATGTAAAATGAAGCCAACAATGATGCTTTTCTTATAGAGTTTCTGTGAGATTCAGCCCCTAAAACATCTTGCTTATAGTTGATTTTCCATAAATGTTAACCACCATGCTTATTATATTAAAGATGCAGAAACAATAACTCATGCTGAATAGAGTTATTCTGGATTTCACAACAAGAATTCTTTGACTAGATCAGTAGTTTATACCTCTCAAGGTACTTTTTAATTTACTGGAGCTTCGTAATGACACAGATTGGGTTAGAATCATGGCTTGTGAAGCCTCAATTTCCTCATTTGCAGAAAAGGAATAATGATAGTGTTGACTTCATAGGGTTGTCACGAGCGTCATATGAAATCATGCACATAAAACGCTTAGCTGTGTGCTTAAGACGCAGTAAACACACACTAAATGTTAGTGTTGTCTGACAGTTGAGGACAGCGAGACCAACATTGTCCAAAGTCATGCAGTAAATTAGAAGCACAGCGTCTGGCTTTCCACTGCTGTTCTGGATGGTGAGCGCCAACACACACTGAGCGTTGAGTCAGAGTTGCTGGGGGCCAAGTGCCTTACAAGTCTTAAGTGCCTTCATCTTCATGGTGACTGTCTGTGATAAGTTCTGCAATCATTCCCTTCATGGAGGAGAGGAGTGAGCTGAAGAGAAGGCAGTGGTTCACCAAGTGTCCCCCTAGGAAGGAAGCCGTAGAGCCTTCATTTGAACCCAGGCTTTGGGCGACACGCTCTACGGTCTCTGATACTCACTAGCATTATCCTAATTTCTAAATGCCATTTAACAGATGAGATGACTAAGGTGGGGCCAGATCTTGGTTCTGGGCTTTTCCCCAACCGCATGTTGTTCCTGGACACATCCTGGTAGGGAAGCAGAGATGTACGAGAGGACATAGGGGTGGGGCATGTATGTCATTGTTAGAGAGAGGAAACTGAGGCAGGCAGGGAAGGTGTCTTGCCTCGCCTTACCCCAGGGAAATGAAAGCACAGTGTTTCTGTTTCTGTTACAGGAAATTGAGTCCACAGCTGGCTGGAGGGGAGGCTTAGACCCAAGGGCCCCCATGGGGCCCTTCCCTGGCTGGTCCTCCTTGGCTCCCCAGACAGCACCCCTGGCAGGATACCATCCAGCCCACATGGCTCCTCCCCTCAGAACTGCACAGAGCATGGCTCTAGTGGGGACACTCGTACAGCTAATTCTCTGAAGATCTTTCCATGGCAGGGTTGATGGCCCCTGGGGCCAGAGACTGGTGCTCCTGTTTCCCATCTCCAGGGTCTCCCAGGGAATGTTTCTGCTACCCCAGGGGAAACAGCTCCAGTGCCGAACCATGAGTTCTAGTCCTGCCTCTGTTCCTTGCTACCTGCATGACCTTGTGCAAGTCACTTCATTTTCCTGTGCCTCGGTTTCCACATGGGGAAGAGAGATAGTAAGCTTAGAATACAGTACTATTTAGGGCATCTTCCATGCACCACTTACTGTCCAAGCTGCTGGAGATGGAGTGGTGAACCAGAGCATTGGCTGTCCTGAGGCTTGCGCTCTGGGGCCAGCAAAGGGACATTCAAGATGGCTTCACATGGGGCCAAGTGCTAGAGATTAAAATAGGAAAAAAGAGTCACAAAAGGCTTGGGTGCTGTGTGTGCATGGGTCATGGGTGGATGAGTGGGGATACTGGCCTCCTGAAGCTACCAAGTACACCCACTCACCCAAGTACCACATACAAGGCAGCTTAGAACAACAGAAATTTGTTCTCTACAGTGCTGGAGGTCAGAAATCTGAAATTGAAGTTTTGACAGAGCCCTATTCTCTACGAAGGCTCCAGGGAGAAACTTCCATGTCACTTCCAGCTTCTAGAGGCTCTGGCCGTCCTTGCATTCTGCGTCTTATGGCTGCATCCCTCCACTCTTTGTGTCTGTCTTCCCATGGCCTCCTTTCTGGTGTATATTCATGTTTGTTTGCTCTTCTGCTAAGGACCCCTATCATTGGATTAGATGCCCTAGTTCTAGCATGACTTCATCTTCCCTTGGTCACATTTCTAGAGGCATTGTTCCCAGTGAGGTCCCATTCACAGATGTATGGGGTTAGAACTTGAATATATTGTTTTGGGTGGGGAGCTGAGAACAGTTTCACGCACAGTGGCAGGGCTGCTAACTCAACCTGGGCAGTGCCCCCTCTCTGTAGAAATGGGTTTTGTTGCTGACTTCTGGATAGTACAGACTCTGCTTGTACAATGTCTGGGGCAAGAGCATTCCAGGGAGAAGGAACTATGCTCACAATGCCCTGCAGAGGGGTGTGTGTTAGGGACGGTCAGTGGCTGCAAGACCTGTGTGGCTGGAACAGAGGATGGGGGAGGGGGCATGATGAGATCATGGAAACTGGCCAGGGCAGGATCATGTAGGACCTCCTAACGAGTTCATTCTTGGGGTCACGGGGAGCCATTGTAGCAGGGTTCCAGCAGCAGGATGTAGGGTCTCCTTAATCATTTCAAAGGCTCAGACTGACTGTGAAGTGCAGACAAACCCTGAGCCAGGTTGGAGCAGAAGCTGGGGCACAGGCGGGAGGCGAGGGTCGTGGCTCAGGGAGAGGCTGAGGGGCTAGGACCAGGGTGGGAGAGGAGAAGCACTCAAGAGTGGCGGCCCCCAGGTCATGGAGCTGACTCCTTCAGGCTTTTCAAATGGTGTTCTCCTTGGTGTCGGGTGTTGGGGGTTCTGCAGGGATTGTTCTTTGCCCCCCTAGGGTCGACTGTTTGTTGTTTGGTGCTGTGGAGTCGAATCCGACTCATAGTGACCCTATGTATAACAGAACGAAACACTCCCTGCACTGTGCCATGCCTGGCACTGTTGTCAGTGCTTCTCTGCTGTTCATAGGGTTTTCTGTGGCTGATAGTTTTGGGAGTGGGCTGCCAATAACACCTGATATTCCCATGCAAGGACTAACCGGGCCTGACCCTGCTTAGCTTCTGAAATCTGATGAGATTGCATGCCAGGGTGGTCTGACTGTTGTTCTTATTGTTGGGTGCCATAGAGTTGGATCCAACTCATAGCAACCCTCATAGAGTTTTCAATGGCTGATTGTTTGGGGACTGCTTTGGGGGTGGGTTGCCATGACTGTCTCCCATTTTCCTGGTCCTGGGGATAGAACCAAGGGCCTCAGAGAGTACACAGCAGCGCTCTACCAGCTGAGTGGAACCCCCAGCCTTGGGATGGCTGTAGACCTCTTTAATTCTGTGAGCATGTGACCCCCTCAGACGTGCATTCCTCGCAGCCCAGCCTAGATTTTCCACGTCACTCCTCTTCCACCCTCTGCCTTCCCTGGGAGTCATTTAGCGTTTCATCTTGGTCCAGAAATGTCCCTTGGCAAAGCCACCCTGAGCTCATAACCGAGGAAGAGTGTGTGACTCAGTAATGAGTATCAGACTCACATGGGGCAAAGCTACCCCATGGTGGCACGAGTGACTTTCTAAGTTACATCACAACCTGCTCTGTGCCTCAGGTTCTTTAACTGAAAAGTGGGGTAATAGTGATCCTTACGAGTGGGGTCGGAGTGCTTGGGATCTAACAGAGAGCCTGTCTGAAGCTCTCTGCTTTCTGCTCTCGGCCAAGTGGGTGGCTCATACTAGCGGCCATCTCCAGTATTATTTTATTGATTTAAATTCAAGCTATTACTTTCCTTCAGTCAAAACACCCTCCAAATGGGATAGGCCCATTTTCTACCAAACCTCAAAAGTCTTTTCTGCAGGCTCTGGATGACCGACGTCAACCCCTGAGCATGAGCCCAGCGTTGTTTGTGCAGAGGTCAGCCTGGCGGTAGGAGAGTCCAAGATGGGAGGCTGCTGTGTTGGCACCTGAAGGTGATGTAGAAATTCTGCTGTGAAGTTAAGGGAGATACAACTGTGTGAAGTCACTGATGTGCTAAACTAAAAGTGGAGTCCAGTGGCTGCTTTGAGGGAGGAGAGAGAGAGAGAGAGAGAGAGAGAGAGAGAGAGAGAAAGCAGATGGCACATGTGTGTTTTTGTGAGGAGGGGCAGCATGCCCTAGGGCTGAGGTCTCTGGAGTCAGCTCTGTGGTCTCCTCACCGCCTGACTTCAGAGACAGTGACCTGACCCTTGTGTTCGAATCTGCAAAGAATACAACAGGAGAGAGAATGGAGAGGGGAGAGGCTCCTGGCGGTTCGGGCACAGAGACAGATAGCCTGGGTGGCCGAGGGGAGACAGTGGGGCCTCTGGTGCAGGTAGACAGGTGGGAAACGGTTGCAGGGTGATGAAGCCTAACCAGGCCCCTCCTCTTGACTCACTGGCCTCCTCCACAGCCTGCCCCTAGGGCTCTGCCCGGGTGGGAGGACAGAACGGTAAGGGAAAGGCAAGTTTGCGTGGTGTGCCCTCCACATGGCTCTCCCAGAGCCGGAGGGAAAAGCGCTGTGAAGAAGGAACAGAGATGAATACCAAAACCAGGGCCAGGCGGGTGTGCAGGGCCCAGGTCAGAGGAGGTGGGAGCCTGGAGACAAGCCTTGGGCCTACCTCCTGGCAGTGACATGCAGGAAAGGGCAGCCAGGGCGGGCTGTGCAGTCTGAGTGCCACAGTCACCCCTGGAGCAGCCTCCACTCAGCCCCAGCTGACCAGGCCTTATGGGGTGAGGGGCCTGGGGTGGCCGCATCTGCCCATTTTTTTCCTAAGAAGAGAAATGGGAAATTTGAATTTTCATATGACCTCTCCCAAGTTAAAACTGTTAGTTGAGATTTTAAAGAGTGAGTGGGTGAGGGCTAACGTCGATGGCTGAGCTGCAGGAAGCCTGTGATGTTGGCTGCTGTCCTGAGGGGCATCTTTGCACCTTCCCCACTCTGATTGGGGTTCTGGCTTCCTTAGTAGGAGGTGCTGATCTACTATCAAAGCCTGCCCAATGGGCAGCAGATTGCAACCACCTTCCTTAGTAGGAGGTGCTGATCTACTATAAAAGCCTGCCCAATGGGCAGCAGATTGCAACCACCTATCTTCTGCCTCAGTCTTCTCCTGGAAGACTCTTCTCTCAGCAGAGAAGCCCTGCTCAGGCTTTTAAATTTTTTTCATTTTCAATTAATTTTTTTCTTAGTAGTGTTTACTGTATAACTTAATGAGCTTCATTATGACATTTCCATACATGCATTTCATTGTATACCATTGTGTACCACTCATGTTCACCTCCCCCATAAGCCCTCTCACAACACCCCTCACTCTCTCTTATTCTCTTCCTCATCACCAATGCTCCCCTTTACGCTTGCATGCCTTGTTTGTGTTTATATATGTATAAATCTAGAGTTTGCTTTAGAGAGCAAAATATGTGATATTTCTCTTCCTTTCCCTCATTACCCTCTTCCCCTCTATTTAGTCCCTTTTCTCCCCCTACATAGTCTGCTTTCTACTTTCAATACCTAGATGATAAAATACAGAATATATATTGAAATCTGGTATCCACATAGGAGAGAATACATACAATGCTTGTCTTATCTCTGAGTCTGGCTTATTTCACTTAAAATGATGATCTCTAGTTTTATCCATTTTCCAGCAAATACTATAATTTTGTCCTTCTTAATGGCTGAATAAAACTCCATGGTGTATATATACCACATTTTCCTTATCCACCCAGATGTTGGTGGATACCTAGATTGATTCTGTATCTTGGCTACTATGGACAGTGTCACAATAAGCATAGATGAGCAGGTGTCTCTATGGTGTGTTGACATATTATTTTGGGTATATGTATAGTGAGGAGTGGGATCGCTGGGTCATATGGCAGTTCTACCTTTAGTTTTTTGAGGAACCTCCATATTGATTTCCATAGTGGCTCCACCAACCTGCATTCCCTCCAGCCAGTGTACAAGGATCCTTCCCCCTCATCCTACCAGCAGTTATTGTTGTTTGTTTTGTAGATGTTAGCCATTCTAATTCAAGTGGGATGGTATCTCAGTGTAGTTTTGATTTGCGTTTCCCTAATGGCGAAGGATGTTGAACATTTTTCCGCGTGATTTTTGACCATTTGTATTTCTTCTTTTGAGAACTGTTTGCTCAATTAATGAGCCCAGTTTTGACTGGATAATTGGCTTTTGTGTTGTATACTTTTAAGCCCTTTCTATATTCTAGACATTAATTCCCTGTATGATGTATAGGTTGCAAAGATTTTCTCCCATTCTGTAGGGTGCCTCTTTGCTCTGATAATTACACCATTTGCTGTGCAAAATCTTTTTAATTTCATGCAATCCCATTTGTTAGCTCTTGCTATTGCTTCCTGTACTATTGGGGTCCTATTCATAAAATCCTTGCTTTTGCCTATGTTTTGAATTTTTCCCTTATATTTTCTTCTAGCAGTTTCAAAGTTTCAGGTCTTATATTAAGGTGTTTTATCCTAAACTGATTTTTGTACAGGGTGAGAGAGAAGGATCTAGTTTCAGTCTTCAACATGAGGACATCCAGTTTTCCCAGCATTATGTGTTGAAGAGGCTATCTTTTCTCCAACTTACAGTTTTGGCACCTTTGTTGAATGTAGCTGTAGCTGCATGGATTCATTTCTAGTTCTATTCCATTGGTCTACATGTCTGTTTTTGAGCCATACCATGCTGTTTTTGTTAACTATGGCTCTGTAGTATAATTTGGAATTAGGTATTGTTATATTTTCTGCATTGCTCTTTCTGCTCAAGATTGCTTTAGTGATTCAGGGTCTTTTGTGCTTCCATATGAATTTTAGGATTTTTTTCTATCTCTATGAAGACTGTCATTGATATTTGGATGGGGATTGCATTAAATTTGTGGATTGATGTAGGTAATATAGCCATTTTTACAATATTAATTCTTCTGCTTTATGAGCATGGGAGACCTTTCCATCTTCTAGTGTCTTCTTCAATTTCTTTCTTCAGTGTTTTAAAGTTTCATTGTAGGGGGTCTTTCCCCTCCTTGGTTAGGTTTATTCCTGGTCATGTTTTAAAGGATACCACAGGAACACTAGTGTGGTAGCATGTGCCTATAATCCCAGAGACTTGGGAGGCTAAAGCAGGAGGGTCATGAGTTCGAGGCCAGAGGCAGCCTGTGCAACTTAGTGAATCCCTGTCTCAAAATAAAAAATAAAAATGGGGTTGAGGGATGCAGCTCCGTGGTGGAGCCCTTGCCTGCCATGTGCCAGGCCCTGGGTTCAACCTTTAGTTCTGCAAAACAAACAAGCCAACAAAAACAACACTGTTGGAATTGGCGTGTCAGACTTGAAACTGTCCAGTTGTATCCCCGATTCTAAGGCACTTGTTCCTGAAAATGGCTTTGCCCAGGTGTCGGGGAGAGGAGTGAGGCATTCAGGGGGGCTAAATGGAATGGGACAGCAAAAACCCCAGCAACCAAGCTGAGTCATATTTAATGTGACACTTTAAAAATAAAAATAATGTCAAAAATCCATGATAAACTAAAAACAAAGAACCAAAAAACAATAATTTGAAGTAAAGACAAGATTGGTGTTGCTCATTTTCCATTTGGCTACAGGCCTCAGTGTGACTCCACATGGTGCTGAGTGATCCTGACTTTATTGAAATTCCAAATTTGTTCATCATGTACTGTGTATGAGTGTATTTTGGCTTTTTAAAACATTGCATTAAAAAAATAATTTATTTGGTCCTGTGGTGTAGGCCTGTAATCCCAGTGACCCAGGAGGCAGAGGCAGGAGGATTGGGAGTTTGAGGCCAGAGAGAGGCAGCCTGTATAATTTAGTGAGACTTATCTCAAAATAAAAAAGTAAAAAATGGGCTAGGGGTGCAGCCCAGTGGTAGAGCACTTACAAAGTATGTGCAAAACCCTGGATTCAACCCCCAAGTACCAGACGCACACAAAAAATTATTTGAATGCTGAGGCCTTTTTCTTTTTTGTCACCTCTTGAACTTTGCCTCTCTTGATTCATCCTGGTGCCCATCCATAGAAGTCAAATGCAACTGTCTATAAGTCATACTATTAACATCTAGAATGATAATGAATCCCAGGGTGTGCTTAAGTTGGCGCGAGATTGCTTCTGGAACCTGGTAGAGAATGTTCCTACTTTTTGGATTAGACTGAAAACTTTCAGGGCTGGCCTTCTACAGTGCTTGATTATAATGGGGCATGGTCAGGATATGAGGTTGTGATAAGAATTTATGACTTATTCACTAATAGTGAAATCAGAATTGGCTGCTCACTTTCAGGGTGTCATGTAGCCTCTTGTTCAAAAGTTAAGAATTTCAAGATGGCAACAGCGGAACATTAAATCAAGCACAGGTTTCTTCCCAAGTTGGGGTTCTCCCAAGTTTGGGGTACTGGTGGCTGTGTACATCATAGCCCATGAAGCTGGTCCTGAATGCTCCTGAGGTCAACTTGGATTCCTTTATTAGCATTAAAGGAGCTTTGAGTAGAGGTGCTGGAATGAGGATCCAGGTATTATTTAAATCTCTCCCTCTCCCAGTTTATAGATGGAGAAACAGAGGCACAAAAAAGTCAGGTGTCTTATGGTGTGGTCACAGTGTGAGGTAGAACTCAGGTGGGATCCTGGCCTCTTGGCCGGGCTGCTCCTATTATTCTACAAGAGTCCTCCAGCCCTGGCAAAACATTGTGCCTTCATTTGTGCATGCAACGGACCTTCAGGAAAGCCAGTGTGGAAGGTGTGGATGTGGGGATTCAAGTCTGCCAGACATACAGTGACCTAAGGACATATTGTCTATAACAGGGCATTTTCCTTTCCCTGGTCTTTTCTCTCTTCCCTTTCAAACAGTATGTGCAGGCAGAATTTCCTCAAAGCCACTGAGTCTGATGAAATGCTTACATAAAAATGTTTGTAGGTATCACAGCCATACTAGACTTAAGTGTGCAAAATACCATCAATTTTCACAACATCTTGGTCCAGTCCCATGAAACTGAGCAAAGCAGGGACTGGCTTCGAGTTGACATCTCCTGACCGGTCTCTTAGGGGGAAGCTGTGGTGGGCCCCATTCTGCCATTCATTCCTCAGCTACTTCTTGGTAAGTTCTTCCAGGTCCTGGGGACTGTTGAGGATCTGGGAATACAGCCAGGGTTACAGATAAAGAGACAAGATGCTCACTGAAATTTGAATTTCAGATAAACAATGAGCAAATTTTTTAGCTTAAGTATGCCCATGCAGTATTCAGGACATATATTAAAAAATGTATTCACTGTCTAAAATTCGAACTTAAATCTTGTTGAATTGGGTCTGACTCATAGAAACCCTCGTGGGGTTTTGGAAGGCTGATTGCTTCAGGATCATTTCAGGGGTGGATGGCCATATTCTTCTCCCATGTGGTTCTGGGGCCTCAGAGACTTCACAGCAGTAACTAGGTGTCCTATATTTTTATTTGTTAAATCTGACCACCCTAGATAAGATGTTCCCATGGAAAAAAAAAATCCACTACCATCATAGGTCTCACATTTAAGGAATAGGTAACCAACAGATATGCAAACAGACATACACACATACGTGTATATATATTTGTTCATGGGGCTGGGGTTTAACTCAGTGGGTAGAGTGCTGCTGTGCACATTCTGAGGCCCTGGGTTCAATCCCCAGCACATCAAAATGGGAGAAGGACCTGGCAGCCCATGCCTGAAACAATCAGCCATCAAAACCCCTATGAATCACAGAGAAGCACTGACCTAGAGCCAGAATGGTGTAGTGTTGGGTAGTGTATCATTCTGTTTTACATAGGGTCATTATGAAATGGACCCGACTTCATGGCACCTAACAACAACATATTTGTGTGTATGTGTATATATGTATATATATGTATATATGTTGTTGTTGTTAGGTGCCGTAGAGTCAGTATCTGACTCATAGCGACCCTCATAGGGTTTTCAATGGCAGATTGTTTCGGGATTGCCTTGGGAGTGGATTACCAGGTCCTTCTCCCATTTTTTGCGGTGCTGGGAATTAAACTTGGGACCTCAGAGACTGCAGCGCAGCGCTCTACCAACTGAGCTAAATCCCAGCCCATATGTATATATATACACACACATATATGTATATGTATATATACATATATACATATACATACATATATATACATATATGCCTGCAGCTGTAGCCCTGTGGCATCCGATCCCATCAGATCTCGGAAGCTAAGCAGGGTCAGGCCTGGTTAGTACCTGGATGGGAGACCGCCAGGGAACACCAGAAGCTGTAGGCTTGGGAGAAGGACCTGGTAACCCCCTCCCAAAAATCAATCTGCCATTGAAAACCCTATGAACAGCAGAGAAGCATTGACAATAGTGTTTCCCCTGTGGTACAGAGGGTCTCTATGAGTTAGATACTGATTTGACGGCACCTAACAACAACAACTACATATACATATATATACACACACACATACACACAAACATACATACACACACACACACACACACACACGATTAGAAGATACTGCCTAGTTAAGGATCAAACAGAACATAAAGCAAATGAGGGGACAGAAGATACGAAGGGATACTATTCCTATTGGGAAAGGCTGGAAGAATCTCTCTGTGGAGGCGATGTTTGAGCTAAGTGAACAAAGGGAGGCAGTATCAGAGTGGACAACAGGTGCAAAGGCCCTGTGGTGGGGTCATGCTAGGCATTTTCAAGAGCAGGTGGTCCATCAGCATGGAAGAAGGAACAAGAGAAGGAGAGAACGGCAGGATATTATACCCCAAGAGAGCTGGGATGAGGGCAGCTGATGTAGGACCTTGTTGCCAAGGCCTTTTTATTTCATTCTAAACTTAATGGGAAACCACTGGAGGGTTTATCAGATGCACAGTTTTACAGGAGCCTCTGGCTGCTCCGTGTTCAGGCAAAAATGGAAGCAGCAAGTCTGGGGAGGAGGCAACTATGGTCGTTCAGGGAAAAGATGGCAGGGCCTCAGATTATTGGGATGGGAGGAAGTGTGAAGTTGGTGTGAAATGGTTGGGTTGGGGTTATGGTTTGAAGGTAGAGTTGGTTTGCATGAGGGAAGGGAAAAGGAGAAGAACATGGGCCTGCTCCTTGGTTTTGGGGGGAGAACTGGATCGGAGGAGGGTAGCACATGAGCTGGGGGAGAGGGGAAAAGGCTGGCAACAGGCTTTGGTCTGCGACATGTGTGCGTTGAGATGTCTCTTTGTACCTGACTGCGCATGTGGAATTGGCAGGTGGATCTGTGAACCTGGATTTCCTGCAAGAGGTCCATGATGTAGATAAAAGGGGCTTTAGACCAAGAGGTGGACAGGAGGGCAGAGCTGGAGGTGGAGGGTCCCTCCAGGGCTATAACCTGAGCACTTGCCACTGCAGTTGGCTTTGGGGTCCTCCAGCACTTCCTTCCCCTCCCCTGCCTCAGGGCCTCTGCACATGCTTTAGACCAAGTGCACGCTGGATCAGTACTGCTCACTGTTACTGACTGTTAGTTCTTTCCCTCACTATTCCCTGGGTAACTTCCACTCAATCTTCTGGTCCCAGCTTAAACATCCCGTCCCTCGGGAAGACTTCCTGGGTTCCCTGTTCACATCCGATTTCCCTGACAGGATCAATGCCACACTTTTTCCTTTTCTTTCATGCTATTCTCTCAGTCAGTAATTATATGTTGGGATAAATGCTGATTCAGGGGAGTTCAGTTCCTGGGCTGGGGTCATACGGTACCAATGTGTGCTTGTTGTTAGGTGCCATCGAGTAGAATCTGACTCATAGCAACCCTAAGTACAGCAGAACAAAGCACTCTCAGCACTGTGCTATGCACGCTATCTTTTTATGTTTGATCCCATTATTGCAGCCACTGTGTTTCTTTTCATTTTGAGTCATGCCGTATCAGGACAAGGATATCCCGGGGGCTTCACTCCATTCCCATCATTAAGGTCAACTCTGAGAGTCTACAGCCATACCACCTTGGGGTCCGATCCCGTCAGATCTCAGAAGCTAAGCAGGGTTGGGCCTGGTTAGGACTTGGATGGAAGACTGTCTGGGAACACCAGGTGCTGTAGGCTTGGAGAAGGACCCAACAACCCACTTCTGAAACAATCAGCCATCAAAAACCCTATGAATAGCAGAGAAGCACTGGCAATATTGCTGGGCATGGCAGTGTTGCAGTGTTGGTAGTGTTTTGTTCTGTTGTACAAAGGGTTGCTGTGAGTTGGACCCAACTTGATGGTGCCTAATAACAACATTTGTTTCAGAAGTGGGCTGCCGGATTCTTTGCCCTAGTCTGTCTTAGTCTAGAAACTCAGCTGATACCTCTCCACCATGAGTGGCCCTGTTGGTATATGAAATACCAGTGGCATAGCTTTCAGCATCCCAGCCACATGCAAGCCTGCATAGCACAACAAGCTGATAGCCACTTGGGAGGATGTGTGCTAGAAATTCCAAACTCAGTAGCTTCCTTAGCTTCCCTATGCACTTTTGTTGGACAGGCTGGGGTAAATGACTAGGGCCTCTGCAAGTAGGCCAGATGCGGGGCCAAGAGAAGGTCAACAGAACCCCCCGGCCCAGGTCCTCTCAGGGCATAAGGCCATGCTTTCTGCTCTTGACCCTATCTCCCAACAGCACAATGATTTATTCTGGAGTTGAACATATGCATCCCCTTAAGGTGGTCTTTAGAGCAGAAAGTCCTCTTCCTCCCTCTTCCAGCAGACTTGGCCCTGGCTACGGCCTGGTCTGGATCCCTCCTTTGAAAGGACTTTGGTTTCTCTGATGCAGACTTCAAGTCCTCATTGCCCAAAGAGGCCTGCTGTTCCAAGTGACGAACTGAGGCAGAATGTTCTGAACAAGCTTCTGAAGGCTGAAGTTTCTTTGCAATGATCTTCCCCCTATAATCTTTGCTTCCTATTGGGCATCTCAAGGGGAGCTTGAGTATGCATGTGTTTGGGGTGGAGGGGGCTGTTAGGTTCCTGTCCTAGCAGCTGGGTGGCCAGAGGAAGTCTTGGGGAGGAGGACCTTTAAAAAGAAATGTAAGGATCTTATCCATATAAGTAAGGCCATATCCTCTAACCATGCATTGAAACATGTACCCATCCATCCACCCAACCCACTCACCCACCCATCCAAACATTCACTCATCTGTCCATCCATCCATCCACCCATTCTGTATTCATCCACACTTCCACTGAACGAACATACAGCCATGAGTGAGGTAGACCTCATAGGTGGTGGAGATAAAATTCTCTGGTGCAGCTGTCCTGGGTTTTTCATCCACTTCCTTGCTGGGAGTGGGAGATAATTTGTTGATGGTTCTACCACGATAATGCTAAGAGTAATATCCAGGGGCTGGGGGTGTCCTGCAGGGGCAGAACACTTGCCTGATATTCACGAGGGCCTGGATTTAATCCCTGGCATTGAAAAAATAAAAGCAGATTCCCACAGGAATGCCCTGGTGTTGCTGTGATCCAAAGAAGGAAGGGACGATTCTGGCTAGGCACAGTCAACAGATGCCTGCTGGAGTAGAAGTATCTAATCATTGTGGGGTGGAGGGATGGGAAAGAATGGAGGAGGGTGGGGGTGCTTTACCAGCTTTTCTCCTTTTCTGTGGCAACAGGGGAGGCTGGTTTCCTTATTCATCTCTGACCAAATTTCAGTGTCTGGACCTTGGGTCACCCATAAGGACCCAGGGGAATCCATTTCCTTCTGGATACATGGCTGTCAGTGTTCTGCCTGGATTCATCTCTTCTCACCTCCTCACCTGAATTTGTCAGCCCTTCCGGAGATGCTTGACAGATCCCCAAAATGGAGTGGTCCTGTTGGGTAGGAAACAAAGAAAAGGATTTCTTTATGCTCTGATAAGTAGAAAGGGCTTTGTAGGGCTGGAAGGTGTCCGGGAAAGGTCCAGCTGGGCCCTGGAGTAGAGTGGGGTCTAAGCCACTGATCGCCACCTCTGGCACCCTGTTGGAAGCATCTGGTGAGCTTTTACAAAATACTGATTGATGCCTGGGTCCTGTGCCCAAGGATTCTGGTTAAACTGGTGTCTGGGGGGTGTTTTAACAGCTCTCCAGGTGGTTCTAATGTGTAGCCTGGGTGAAGAGCCCTAAGTGCAGCTGTGAACTCCTGGTCGTAGCTGTGCTGCTTTGTTTTCAGGTCCTAAGTATGATGAGTGTAGAGACTGGGCCTTGTTGATGGCTGCGTCCCCAACATCTGTAGCAAGGCCAGGTGCCTGGCAAGCCCTCAGTGTGTACCATTATTTGTGGAAGGGATGACGGTGCTAGATAGCTTTGTGCAGATCCCTAGCAGAGTGGAGGTAGCTCCCCCTGAAGAGTGCATGTGCTGCTTTCCCCCAGCACATGGGGCAGGAGACTAGTCACTGTGCTCAAGCGACAGTTCTTATGGGGATCTGAGGACTTCCTCCACCTAGTCATCTGATCCTCAACACTGGTCACACTTTCAACTCATCTGAAGTCTTAAAAGAAATCATCTTCGGACATGCTGGCTCAGTAGGTTCCAGCGGCAGCCAGGCCTGGGCATTTAAAAGGTGTCCCAGGTGATTCCAATGTGCCACAGGGGCCGAGGACCTGTGCTCCCATCTCCTTTCCTACCTGTGTGAGCGTTTCTCAACTTCAGAAATCAGAAGTCAAGAGATCCCTGGAAGTGCTTTGCTGGAGGGTCGCCCTGGGCTTTTAAGTAGTGCTTACCATGCTCACCTGTTCATGATGTTCGCCTTGGGTGGTTGATTAAAAGTCAATTCCTGAGCCAGGCGTGGTGGCACATACCTATAATCCCAGCGGCTCGGGAGGCGGAGGCAGGAAGATGGCAAGTTTGAGACCAGAGGCAGTCTGCGTAACTTAGCAAGACTCTGTCTCAAAAAGCAAAAAAAAATGGGCTGAGGGTGCAGCTCAGTGGTCCAGCACTTGCAAAGCATGCAAGTGCCAGACCTTGGGGTCAACCCCCAGTACCAACAAAAAAAAAAAAGAAAGAAAGAAAAAGAAAAGAAAAGAATAAAAAAAGAAGAAGTCAATTCCTGAAGTGAACCTGTGATCCAGGTTAGAGGGACCTGGGAATCTGTGTTTTAAACCAGCATCCAGGGTATTTGTTACCTGACAGCCTCCCAGGAGCACTGCCCACTCTGCCTCCCAACCCCAGCCCATTTCCTATCCTTGCTCTTCTTTGGGTTCTCACTGCCAGAACACTCCCCTCAGATCTCCAACAATGTTGTTAGGTGCTGTCCAGTCCCACTCATAGAGACCCAATGTACAACAGAATGAAACACGCTCTGACTCTGTACTATGCACACAATCCTTTTTATGTGTTAACTAATTGTAGTCACTGTGTCAGTCCATCTAGTTGAGATTTTTTCCTTTTTTTCGTTGACCCACCACTCTCTAAAATGTGATGTACTTTTCCAGGGACTGGTCCCTCCTGACAACACGTTCAAAATAGGTAAGACACAGACTAGCCATCCTTGCTTTCAAGGAGCACTCTGGTTGCACCACTTCTAGGACAAATCTGTTGGTTCTTTTGGCATGGTATATTCAATATTGGTCTCCAGGACCACAATTCAAAAGCATCAATTTTTCTCCAGTCTCCCTTGTTCAATGTCCAGCTTTCACAACCATATGATGTGACTGAAAATACTATGGCATGAGTCAGATGCACCTTCATCTTCAACGTGACATCTTTACTTTCCAACACTTTAAAGAGGTCTTCTGCAACAGATTTTCCCAATGCAATTCATCTTTTGATTTCTTGACTGCTGCTTCTGTGGGTGTTGCTCAATACAGCTCCTTAAATGTCACCTCACCAGAGAGGCCCTGAGGCCCCCAGCTTTTATCCTACAGGCCTGGGGAGTTCTCTCCTGGCGTCAAAGGGGGGTGGCAGTGATCTTATTTTCCCTTATGTCCTTTCGTCCCACCCCCAGAACCCAAATGCAAAATGCTGAATCCCCAGCACCTGGCACGGGGTAGGTGGCCAGGAAGCATGACTGCAAGGAGAGGGGAGCATGTGTGATTTTCTTTCCCAGGCCTGAGAACTTGAGTTCAGGGGCGTGGGAACCATGCCACAGCCGTGGCGCGCAGAAGCACCTGGAGGCAGAAGTTCCTCTCCCCCACAAAGAAAAGCAGGGAAGAGGGGATCCGTGAGTGCGCCCTTAGGGCATCAGCTTTCCGATCGCGACTCTGGATGTAGCGGCGCCAGGTGGTGTCCCCCGCCCTATGCCGAGCTCAGAGCCCACGCTGCGCGGCCGGCCTCCTCCCTCCCCGCCTCGGCCAGCCCGGGCCGCCTGACCCTCCCCCCGCGGCCCCGGGTGACGGCCCCGCCCCCGCCGGCCTGGCCGCCTGTCCCCGCCTCCCCGCCCCCTCCGTGGGCTGCAACAGGTGCCTCCCGGAGCAGGAAGCTCGCGCCGCTGCCACTGCCGCTCTGCTCCTCCGGCGCGCCCAGGACCCGCTGCGCCAGGAGCGTCATCCCGGACCCCCGTGCGTGCGCGCGAGGACAGGGGCCCCCCGGGCCCGGCCTCCCCTCGCTTGGCTAGGCGACCTGCCGCCTTCGCCACCGCGAGCGCCGCCCGCCCCCGCCTCGCAGCGCCTACAGCGCAAGCCGCCCTGCGAGCCATGGACGCTCCGGAGCAGCAGCCGGACCCCGACGGCGGGGGCGGCCCCCAGGAGGAGTTCGACTTCTCCGTGCTCTTCGACTATGACTACCCGCACCCCGGCGAAGGTCGGTGGAGGCCGCCTCCGCCTGGCCCCCGAGCTCAGAACGGGGTCCAGACGCGGGGCGCAGGGCCGCGCCCTACCCCACCCGCCACGCTGCCTCTGGGGCCGGGAGCGGCGGGGGGTGGGGGCGCCCCTGCCCAGGTGAGAGGGCGGGGAGGCGGCGCCAGTGGCCACTGCCACCCTTAGGGGGCGGTAGGCTCCCTCTCGCCCATGGGGGTCAATTTCCAGGTCCTGGTGACTTCCTCCAGGTCACAGGTGCTCCGGGGACTTGAGACGCTGTTAGCCAAGGGCTCTGGGTCTGCGCCTTGGAGTGGGGCGGGAGAAGCAGTGGAGGCAATTCATTTGCCTCTGGAGGGAGGTGAGGAAGCAGGAGGACAGGGCTGCTGGGTGCCAAAGGGACCTGGGCCTAAAGATCTTGCGGGAGAGGCTCCTCGCCTTCCCTCCAGGGGCTCACTTGAGGCAGCTCCCCCCGCCCCGCCGCCTCCCGTGAGTGTGGCTGTTGGGGACTTTGTGCTGTCTTGGGTCTGATGCTGGAGGGCTGTTTGACTTTGGTGGTAGGAGGCCGGCCCATTTCCTCTCAGGGTTCTGCTACTGCCTTCAGGAATCGCCCACAAGTGGACCCGTCAGAGCGTTCAGGGGTGCCCTACCCTTACCCCCGTCAACGTGGAGGGGCAGGCGGAGTGTGGATTCAGGACACAGGCGGTTTCTGCCTAAACTCTTGTCAGTCTCTGCTTTCAAGGACCCTCCATCGCTGGGGGCCGGGGACTTCCCCAGGCTGGGCGAACGCGCCCCTGTCAGCTCACATGCTCAAGAGGAGCATTGGTCAGGAGGAGGAGGAAGAGCCCAGAGGCCCGGCCTCGCTGTCTTTTTCTGGTTAGCAGGCTGTCTTGGAAAAAAACAAAAAAACCGGACCAGGCTTCCTGATTTTGACAGCCCAGCCCAGGCGATGCTTGTGGCTGGCTCAGGGCGACCCTGCTGGTTAACTCCTACAAGGCTCTGAGCCGGAGCCTCCTGCATCTGGTGTCTGGCTGTAGGAAGGGCTTGTGCTGCTGGCTCTGGAGGCAGCCTGTTGCAGAGACTTGGTGGCACCGGAGTTTCCCAGGGACACTGAGTTACCGAGCCAAATGGAGTAGCTTTAACTTTCTTTAAGTCATTGTCCTCCCCGGCCACCTTTGGAGAGGGGCTTGCTTTGACTTTGGGTATCACCTTCACTGGGGTTTCCGGAGGTGGCAGTTAGTAACAATTTTGTGTTTTGGCTGGAGATGGAAATAATTAGCCAGCAGAAGAGCCCAGTGTTCTGGAGCTGCAATCTGGAGGCCATCCTTTGCTTTGAAAAGATACAATTACGGATCTGCAAATCATCTATGCTAACATCAGTGGTCTTTCTGTTCATTAAGATTAAAGTTGTGTTTTGCAGGGAATTAATACTCCCCTCCCAGATTCATAATCAGGTTTTTTTTTTTTTTTTTTTTTTTTTTTTTTTTTTTTTTTTGAGGGTTGAGGCGGAGGGTGAGGATTTCCGGGGAAATAGTTTCCAAGCCAGATCTGGTGGGAGGTACTTTTTATAGTTTTTCTTGGCAAGTGGTGCTTGGTGGCCACCAGATGGGTATCTTAATGACCACAGTGAAAGCCCTGGAATCAGTTTTTTTTTAAATAATAAAATTTAGTTTTTGGAAAAGTTTCAGATTTATAGAAACATTGTGCAGATAACACAGAGAGTTCTTATATCCAGCACCCAACTTACTCATATTATTAGCATCTTACGGTATATTTGCCTGCAGCCTTACCATGGTGGCATCTGACCCCATCAGATCTCAGAAGCTAAGCAGGGTGGGGCCTTAGTACTTGGATGAGACACTGCCTGCGAACACCAGGTGCTGGAGGCTTGGGAGAAGGACCTGGCAACCCACTTCCCAAAATCAGTCAGCCATTGAAAACCCTATGAATAGTAGAGACACACTGACAATAGTGTTTTACCTGTTGTACGTGGGGTTGCTATGAGATGGACACTGACTTGATGGCATCTGACAACAACAACATGGTAGATTTGTTATAATTAATGAAGCAGTACCAACACGTTATTAACTACAGTTCACACTTGTTCAGATTCAGAATGTTCTTGATTTTCTGTGACCTTGACAGTTCTGAAGAGTTCTGGTTGTACATGTTACAGACTGTCCCTCAATTTGGGTTCTTCTGATATTTTTCTTATGAGTAGAATAGGGTTGTGGCTCTTTGGGAGGAAGACCACAAAGGTAAACTGCCCTTCTCATCCCATCATATCAAGAGTACATTCAATTTTCTCTTTCTTTCTTTCTTACTTTCTTTCTTTCTTTCTTTCTTTCTTTCTTTCTTTCTTTTTCTTTCTTTCTCTTTCTACTTGAGGGTTGAACCCAGGGCCTTGCACATACTTTGCAAGTGCCCTATCACTGAACTGCACCCTAGCCCATTTTTTATATTTTATGTCAGAGTCTCACGAAGTTATGCAGGCTCCCTCTGGCCTCAAACTTGTGATCCTCTTGACTTAGCCTCCCCATTCGCTGGGATTATAGGCATGTGCCAACACCCCTGACTTCAGCATGATTTGTCACTGTTGCTGTTGACCTTGGTCATCTGATTGGGAAGCATTTGTCAGGTTTCTCCACCGGACAGCGAATCTTTTCCAAATAAATTGTGCTCTTTGGAAGGAAGTTGCTATGTGCACCCCACACTTAAGAGTCATGCTCTGAGTCTGTTGGTAAAGTGCTGCCTCTGTGCTGAGAAGCAGGCAGCCCAGAACACTCAACCCTCCAGAGCAGGAAGGACGTGGTCAGCTTTGAGAGGCTAGTGTGAGATGCCCCAGGTGTGAGTCTGGCTCTAGTGTCACCTCTCTGCTTCTGCATGGTGGAGGTCCTTGGAGCTGTTATCTTGCTGGTAGGCATGGCCCAGGATGACAGCATCTTTATGATACATGTTAGGTATCAGTCTCAACTGCGGGGTATCAGCTTGGCAAAAAGGAAGGCAAAGGACTGCCAACAGGACAGATGTCACAGTCAGAGTTGGCAAAGGTACTTAGGGCAGTTTGGGGAGGTTTGATCTTTAGTATATAGCAAACATTGCTTAGCCCAGGTAATATTCCTCTAAACTAAGCAGGCAGGCACAATTTTCATCCCCATTTTACAGAGGAGGATGCAAAGGCAAGAGAGGTAAAGTGGTTTTCTCCAGAAAGCAGAGCTAGTAATTGGCAGAGCTGAGGTGTAAGCTCCAGAGCCGGGGCTCTGAACTACCTTAGAGGCTCCTCATTCTTGGATGAGAGACGTGTGCAAAGCAGCTGGCCAGGTGCCTGGGCTACAGCAAAGATGGAATTGAAAATACAAACAGGGTGGTCTTAAGCAACTTATTTAACTTCTATGGACCTCTCCTTGCTTATCTGTAAAATGGATGCAAAAATAGTACCCAATAGGATTATTGTCTGCCTTGCATGGGTCAGCTCATTCACATCAATTAACACAGGGTGTTATGTGTCACTGGCATTTTATTGAGCCCCTGCTTTTGTTAATAGAGGTGCTCAAGTAACGTGAGCCATTATGCATTTTCTTATCCAGCTAACTACTGAGCTCTGACCGTGTTAGATCCTGGGGATCCCATGGAGGATAAGACCTAGCTCCTGCTCTCACAAAGGCAGTGCCTCTAAATGTGCCTCTATTGTTTTCCCTTGTCTAATTGCGTGGGGTGATACCTCCAGCAGAATGTTACAGAATAATGGGAATGGTAGATGGCCTCGTCTTGTTCTTGACTCTGGCAGGAGCACCTTGGGTGTTGGCTTAGGGTTGAGTTGTATGCTTTTTTCAGGAACTATCCTTCCATTCCTATTTCCTTGAGAGTCTTATTAGAATGGGTATTGAATTATATTGATGGCTTTTTGGCATCTATGGAAAATATTTCATTTTTCTAATACCTGTTACATTTGGCTTACATTAATAGACTGTCTAGTTTCGAAACATTTCTGGTATAAACTCTTCTTGGTCACTCTGTATAATTTTCTCAGGGTGGTGACATCTATTTGATAGTATTTTAAGATTCTTTTCCAGCAGTATCATGAATTTTTTTCTGTGGTGTCATTTTTTTAAAAATGTGTGCATTCAGCTTTAGGTTTTTTTTTTTTTTTTTTCTTTACTATACCAAGGAATAGTTACTTTATCCTCAGGACACTGGTTTCTGACACTGACAGACTCCTCCGTGAAGCCCTTGGGCTCTGGTGCTTTCTTGTAGGGTTGTTTCTTGGTTTTCCCTGTTGTGTCTTTGGGAATCGGTCTGTATACACTTTTTGTTTCAACTGGAGTCAGTTTTGGTAAACTGCATTTTTGTAAGAAATCATCCATTTCATCTGCCTAGGTTTTCAAATTTATTTGCCTAGAGGTGTACAAAGTATGCTCATTTTTCCCCCCTCAGGGGAAGAGATAGCCAAGTACACTGTGGTAGAAAGAATAGGGATAGGGCTGTGCGGCCCTGGCTGTCCACTAGTCCCACCTAGGAGGGGAGATGTTCTGTTGTTAGGAGATATCAGGAATTGAATTCCCTTGTGCATGTTTAGGATTCAGTGGCTTCTTACCCTCCCAATTTGTTAATATCTTGGGAAAGACAGGTGAGTACTGGGAATCCCTGTTCACCTCCAGAAGTGCCAGATTACCTGAGTGTTATGTTGGGGAGTGTTATGCTGGGAGTGCTCACTTGAGGTTTGCCTCAGTAGGTCTAGGGTGTCGTCCTTCCTTTAATTCCTGGTCGGCTAAAGCATATGGCAGCAGTGTTGACCTTTCCAAAGGCAAACAAATCCCCCCTGATCCCTGTGTTGTAGGGTCTGTTCCTGTGAGCCTTAAACTGTTTGGATCACAGCCCTTTGAAAAGCTAGTGAAAGCCACAGATGCCCCACTACCTGTGTGTGCACACACACTCCAAGAGAGTGTCCATACACGTGACATGCATGTGCACATGGCCTGTGTGCACCCCTCCCCATGGGGGCTGCCTCCCCAATCTCCCCCAATGCATTTTATACCATTTCTCTGGGCAACTTGTAGGGCCTTCTGTGGCCCATTCCCTAATGTCACCTGCACTTCAACTTAGGAACACCTGCTCTCAGCCCATTTACAGGGGACAATTAAGATCCAGAAAACACACTGAATGCTGGTTTTGTGCCAGGCTCTGTAGGTGCAGAGATGAATGCAGTGTGGTCCCTGCCCCTGCCTGCTCCCTCAGGCCAATATGGGACCCAGCCTGGTAAACAAATAGGGCCAAATGAGGTGCTGTGATACAGTGACTTTGTGTGTGTGTGTGTGTGTGTGTGTGTGTGTTTTGCAGGTTGAACCCAGGACCTTGTGCATACTTTGCAAGCACTGTTCCAGCTGTACCCCAGCCCCCTTTTTTATTTATCTTTAGACAGACAGGGTGTCACTAAGATATACAGGCCGCCTCTGGCCTTGAACTTGCAATCCTTCTGCCTCCACCTCCAGAGCCACTGGGATGACAGACATGCAGTACAGTGTTCAGCAGTCATTGGCTTTTTTTTGGGGGGGTGGTTAATAAAAGTATGTCCCTATACTAAGCAAGTAAGCAGGTTTGCTGAACACATGACATTCAGTGACGCCGTCTGTGTCAGCTTAAGGACAGACCTTAATGAGTCTGCTTTGGACAAATAATGTCTCCAGGTGCAGCTGGAAAGGTGAAATGAGGGCTAGAATCAAGCCCAGGCCAGTCGTGGAGGCAAAGGATGTGGGGGGAGAGTGGCCTCAATCATTCTCCACTGTGGAACGTGTGTCATTCAAACTGCCAAATTAAAGGTCCCCTGCCCTTGAGGTGGTCTCAGGTTTTGATCGGGAGTAGAGGCTCTTCACCGCTGAAAGTAGTGATGTGTAGGTCAGTTCCTAAGGCTCTCCAGCCCTGTAAGGCGACGGGCTGAATACATGTGAAAAATGGAAGGTGGGCAGCTGGAGGGTCTCAGTTGGAACCTCCTAGCCTGCAACCTGGACGGTGATGTCAGGCAGAGAGTCGTACATCCGGAATTGCAGAGCAGGCCTGGAGCCTGGGGCCTCAGGGTCTTGTGTGCCTGTGCTCAGTACCATAGCCAGAATGCACCCACAGAGCCGTGGCACTCCCATGAGAGCTGCAGCTGGCAAGGGTCTCTGATGTGCCCACACGTGGTAGTGCGTGAGCATCCTCCCACTTTGGTGATAACATATGTAATTAGGAGTTGTATGGCTACTACTTCCTGGTGGGATTATATTCATTATAGAACTTCTAGCAGAAGTGGAAATGGAAAAGCACAGGACGTAAGTGGGATTCAGATGTTTTTTCTATTTCTTTCTCTATCCCAGTGGATGGTCATGCATGCTGCTGGGGTACCTGTGCCCTTGTTCCCTCCAAATTCTGGAGGCCACTCATTTGGCAAATCAGAACACCAGGTCTAAAATCAGAAAACCCTGGCTTGACATTCTGCCTCGATTGCTTTCTAGCCGGTGACCTTGGCTAAGTAGAAGTGCCTGGCATATAGCAAGCAGACAATAAGTATTTCCCAAATAAAAGGCTGAAAAGTTGCCTCACGCCTTATTAACAGTGTGCTGGGGGCCCATGCTTTCAGCTTTCTGGCTTGCATTTTCTCAGCTGTGAAATGGGCTCTCGATGACAGTGGCCCCTGCTGGGTGGATGTGAGGTTTCCGTGAGGTGATGTGGTTCATGTGCAAGCAGTCGGGCCTTTAAGAGCATGGGAAGACAGGCATGGGACCTGGGAAACTGAGCTCTCTGGAATTCTTGGGAGCACCTGGGCTGGGAGGAGAGAGTCTTTGCCTTGGGGCTTGATGAGTCCTGAACCATAAGAGCAGGTGGACCAGGAAATGAAGGGCCATGTGCCTGCTGGCTGCAGAGCAGGGACCAGCTGCTGGGCTCGGGTCGGCTGGATAGGGCGACGTCTAAGTCAGGAGCCTGTGCAGTTCCGACATGAAAGTCTCTGATCTGCCCCGCTCAGGCCTGGAAGTAAGGTGGCTGCAGACACTTCCTCAATTGCCCAGATCCAGCAGGGCTGCCTTTCTTGGAGATGCAGGCTCTCTCCAGGTGTCGTGTCTTGACCTCGGGGGACGGTCTGAGCCAGAAACAGCCCTGGAAATGCAATGGGGGCATCCCCCACCCTGGGGGACTTCCTCCCTCCCCAGCACAGGAAGTAGCCTTGGTCCCCAGAGCTCCAGCCCAGCTCACATCCCCTGATGCAACCTTAGGGTTAGGGGTTTGCCAGTCAGTTCCAAACTGAGTCGGGGAATAAGGCAGGACCTTGAGCTTGGGCTCTGCTGGGATGGGCCAGGGTGGTCTGCTTTCCCCCTGGGAGTAGAGGTTGATGCAAGCTCCTCAGATCAAGGAGAACTACCTTTGACTTTTCCCCCAAACTTTTGTTATGAACCTTTTCCAAAGTATGCCAAAGTAGAGATAATGGTATAATTAACTCCCATGTTCCTATCACTCAGCTTTGGCAATTGTTAATCTGAAGCCTGTCATGTTCCATTTCTCTAGTCCTAATATATTTATTCTCCCCACCTCCACCCTTGATTACTTTATTTTCTTTACTTCTATTTATGTTTTTTTTTTTTTTTTTTGTGGTACTTGGGGGTTGAACCCAGGGCCTTGCACATACTTGGCAAGTGTTCTGCCACTGGGCTGCACCCAGCCTACTTTTGAAAACTTTCTTTTTTTCTTTTTCAATTTTGAGGCAGGATCTTGCTAAGTGACACAGGTTGCCTTTGGCCTTGAACTCATGATCCTCGTGTCACCCCCGCCTCCTGTGTTGACGGGGTTCCAGGTGTGCGCAACCACACTCGGCTCACAATGACTTTAAATACAATTTCAGATGTCATAATATTTTATTAATAAAGAGAGCAGTAGGTATCTTAAAGATAAGGACGCCTGAGAACAATCAAATACAGCTATCCTTTGGTATCCTCAGGGGATCAGTTCCAGGACCCCCCCCATACCAAAAATCTTTAAGATGTTCAAGTCTCATATAAAAAGGCAAAGTATTTGCATAGAGCATCCACAAGTCTTCCTGTGTATTTAGTTTCTAGATTACTTACAGTAGTTGATACAAAGTAAATGCTAAGTAGATAGTTGTTACATTGTATCACTTAAGGAATATAAGGAAAAAAAAAGTCTCTACATGTTCACTGGATTCATTTTTCCCCCTGAATATTTTTGATATGAGGGTGTCGAACCCACAAATGCAGAATCCAATTTTAACAGAGCCATTATTAAACTTAAAGTAACTACTTAATATCAAATATCCAGTGTTCAAATGTTTCTGCTTTACACTGAATTTGTTTGAACCAAGTTATAAACGTGATCCTAACATTATAATTGGTTGACATGACCATTGCATAGCTTATTTTATGGAAATCCCTGTCTGTTTTCTTGCCATTTATCTGTTGAAGAAACAAGGCCATTTTCTGTGGATAGTCCTCTCTGCGTTTTGCCAGAAGCATCTCTGTGATGTCTTTTAACACGTTCCTCTGTCCTCTGTTTTTCCTATACAATGGCATTTAATTCTGAAGCCCTGTACCTTGGGCCTTAAATTATTTCCTCCTTCTGCAAAAGAAATATACCAAAGGCAGATTGTGATCTGCCAAGCAGAGTGGGGAGATTGGCTTTTCCTGAGTTAGCACTTGGGACCTTCCCTGCCTTCTAATCTGTGGATTTGGGAAAGAGCCTTTTTTCAGCTGGGCCTGTTTTAGTTAATAAAATGCATTTCTACCAGCCAGCCTTTCCCATGTGAATTTTAATTGAGCCATGCCTGGGTGAGCTTTCTGAAGGCAAGGAAAGTGGCCTGCAAAGCTCAGGATTTGTAAAGGGCCTTATCAAAACAGCCCTGCTCGGACATGCCTGCAAAAGGGGGCTGTTAAATGCAGGGGAAACCCTTGAAGTCTGAAATGCCTCCAAGAGTCATTTGAAAGGCTAAGGAAAGGGGCTGTTTACCTGCCTAATCCTCAGAAGGTGGGCTGTAGGTCTGAAATCCACAGCAGGTGACGTCACTTCTGCTGCCGTGGAGTGGGAGGAATGTCTTAATGACCAAGGGCTGGGAAGGCCACTGGTGAGGTGTGCCCACCTCCAGGAACATGGCCCTGAAATGAAAGCTCTTAGGGGAAAGCATACATAAGACCCCACCAGCCAATAAGGTATTAATTTTAAATCTCTGTCCCTGGCTGAGGGTTACCTCGACCCCTGCCCCCCATCTCCAAGGGGAAGTTTCCACTTGGATTTTTGGCTTGTCAGCCTGTGCTGGGGAGTCGGGAACCAGCAAGGGGTGCAGCTCTTGTGGGTACTGGAGTGAGGGGAGGCTTCAGCCTCAGCTGGGCAGCTGGACCCCTCCCTGTCCCTTCCCAGGCCTGCCGCGGAGTGGGCGGGCTTTACCACAGGGTGCCCTGTTTCTGCAGGAGGATTATTGGAAGACTATTTTTGGTGAATTCTTCTGACCAAGTCTTTCCTTCTCCTTTTGATGAGGAAGCTACCCGGGTCCCACTCACATTCGTGCGCAGCACCGTCCTGTTGCAGACAGACCTCTAAGTCACAAGCTTGAGCTTCGTGGCTGTCTTCTTTCCAAGTGGAAGGAGCAAAGCAACATGGATGATAAAGAAATTAGGGTGCATTCACATAAGGCAGGAACCTTCCTTCTCCCCTCAATAAAAAAGAAACCCCTACTATGCACAGGATGGGCAAATCTCACACCTCAGGCTGAGCAAAAGAAGCGAGGTGTGCATCTTCTGTATTGTTCTATCTATTCAAGACCAGTGAACCCCAGTCCATGGTGAGAGAAATCAGGCGAGTAGTGTCCCTTCAGAGAGAGTTCCTGGCTGAGTGGGGCCACCTGGAACCCTAGGGGTGGGGACTGGGAATGGCCCATGTCTTGAGGGTGTGTGCAGGTTCAAAAAGCCCAAGGGGACCAATCAATGCATTTTAGTGTGTGAGTGATCCATCATTTCGAACCCCAGTCTTGCCCTGACTATTTTTGTGACCTTGGGGGTTTCCCTGCATCCCGAGCCTCAGTTTCCCCATCGGTAGCTCAGAGGTGTTGGTACTCCCTGCCTCCCAGGTGGTGGTAAGCTGCAGAGAAAGGACAATAGCGCAGAGGCTAGTGGTGCAGTGATATCAGCTGTTGGAAGGTTGCTGCGAGTGTGGAAGGAGGAAGGGCCCTGACCTGGCTTTCAACCTGCCTGGGCAGCTCTTTCCATCTGAATTTGAGGGTGGAGATGAGACTTTGTGTCTACCAGAGGTCTGGGTCCTGCAGCCATGAGCTCGAAGGTGACCTGGGTCCTGTGGGCTGCAGCTTCCGTTCTCCTGTCTGAGCAGTGCCTGCCACGTGTGGGCCTGTGTCTGTGTGAGGGGTCCTGCCAGGCGCTGGTCTGTGAGGCTCATTGTTAGATTGTCCCATCCTGCATTGCCCTGCTTCTTGGCAGCCTGCGGGGCGCGCCGCCGAGCCTCCTCTCAGGTGTCTGGTGAAGGCAGACAGCAGGGGCAAGGTCAGCAGAGACCAGAGCTTGCCAGGTAGCCTTTGCCAGTGGCTCCGCGCGACGAGACAGGATGGTAAACGTCCTCCCTCCCTTTCTGGCATTTTTTGGACCTGATGGATCCAGATGGAATTTCTCAGCTTTCAGAGCCCAGTCCCTGTGTGTCACCTCTGGATGAAGGGTGTGACAACCTGGTTCTCTGTCAGGCTTCATACCCATGACTCATCGATTGGGAATCCAGTAACTGTCGCCTGTGTGTGTGTGTGGGGGGGAGCAGTAGGGACCTGGGGGGCTTTGGGGATGTTTGCTGCATGTGACATTTATCACTTGAAGGCAGTCGGTGGCTTTTGAAAGCGAGTCCCTCTTGTAGGCTATGTGAGATGGGGCCCCGCCCACCCTTTTGCTCCCTTTTGGGACTTGTGCAGCCTGGATGTGCAGGATGTTAGGCGAGGAGAGGCGAGGCCCGATCAAGGTGGCAGGTGGCAGGTGGCAGCACCGTCCCACCACCCACTCCCCTCTACTCTGTTGCAGGTCTGCAGTGCTGCACTGCAGTGCAGTGTCTTAAGCACACTGCCATGGCAACAGACAGGAAGGTCTTGCAGCCAGGGCTGGGGCCGCCCAGCACCTCGGGGCAAGCTCGTGGAGGAGCCCTCGGGGCTCCTTTACCTCCCCCTGCCCCCTCACGTAGGTTCCCTAGTGAGGTTTCTATTTTCGTCATTCTCTTCTGCTTCCTGAAAATTCCACCTGCCTCTACTGCTTGAGGGAGAAGATGTCCCTTTGTTCTTCCTCTTTTCAAAAGCTATGTCTGCTTGGTGGCCTGGTCCTGAGTGGCTGCCTAGATGTGGCTGCGGGTGGGAGCAGGCCCACGGGAGGCTCCTGGAGGGGAGGCGCTGGCAGACACCACCGCGGCCTGAGTGTGATTTAAAAATAATCATCTGCTCAGTCCTGGGCAAATGGGGAAATCAAGAGCATTCCAGAAAAAGTCAGTGTCTCCAGTTGTCAGTGTCACCTATTTGTTGAATGAAATGGTGGAGTCCTAGAGCGGTTTCTATGCCCAGGGGAACCTTGTTTCTCTATGTTGGGGTGAAGGTGTCACCATCCAGGAAGTAGCTCCTTTTGTGAAAAGTGGAATACAATAGTTGTTAGGGGGATAGAGGAGCCAGGTTGCCTGAGACTAAGTCCTGGCTCTGCTTCTTAGAAGCCATATGACATTAGGCAAATTACTCACCCTCTCTGAGTCCCATTTTTCCCACTTATAAAATTGTTGTTGTCATTGGGTTCCGTCAGGTTGATCCAGCTCATGGTGACTCTCATAGGGTTTTCAGTGGCCAGTTGTTTCCAGGATTGCTTCAGGAGTGGATTGCCACGTCTTCCTCCCATTTTCGCAGTGCTGAGGATCAAACCTGGGTCCTCAGTGAGTACAGAGCAGCACTCTGCCAACTGAGCAAAACCTCAGCCTGCTTATAAAATAGGGAAACTATATTACTTGCTTCATAGGATTCTTGTGAGAAAAATATATTCATCTATGTCAGATGGGCACAGTAGTTCTTGATATAAAGTGATTGGTGTAGCTGTTCTGGCTGTTACCACTTTTGTTATGATTAGTTCACTGAGTCACTAACACTTTAGTAAGATTTAGTTGATCCACTCCCAGATAAGCTGGGGGGAAGCATGAAGCTTGGGATGGGGTGCCGGAGGAGGTTTTTCCTACCTATTGCTCATGCTTTCTGAAGTCAGCACAATCTGAAATGAGAAGGAAGAGCTCCAGAGTGCTGACCAGTCCAATTTATTTTTATAAAAACATCTTTTTTCTTAGTGCTTTTGAAGGGGCTGGAGGCTAGGGTGCGTCAGGCTTTCAGGTCATAAAATAGAGCAATGCTAGCAGAGCCTGGGGAGGGGAAGATCATCCTTTTAATAATAAAGCCAGTAGCCCCATTTGTTCAGTATTCTGTGTTTGGGGTTTTGTGTGTCCCCTGTGTTTCCCCAGGGCTACCCCCAAGGACAGGGAGTGTCCCCAGGTTTCACAGTGAGGCGAGGGTAGTGTTGGGGGTCTCCTGATGCCATGCGGCCCACTGCTGACTGGGAGGCTCCACATCTCCATGGGCGATGGGCTGGCCTGGCCTCTGAGTAGCTGTGACCTGCAGTTCTGGGGAGTGACTGCTGGTCTCCCTGAAGGCTCCTGGGGCCCAGATGTTGGGTGAGCGCCAGGCCCCTGGCTGCAGGAGGGGTGACAGTGCTGAGCATGCTGAGCTGTCTCCGCTGCAGAGCCCAGCGACCTGCCAGAGCCACAGCGGGCAGAGCAGACGCTCCTTGTCTTTCTGAGCCGTCTCAGGTCCGGGGCATGACTCACGGTGGGCGGATGCCTTCCCCCAGGCTCCGGGCTCTGCTGAGCGCCCTGTGCGCCAGGCCTGGGCTGCAAAGCACAGAGCTGCGGTTCTCAGCGGGGGGGCCCCTCAGCCTTGCAGGAGGCTTGGTGATGCCTGGGGACAGTTCTGGTCAACACCCTTGGAGAGGGGCCCCCACCACACAGTCTCATCCAGCCCCATGGTCCAGTTCTGAGACTGAGAATCCCTGGCTTGAGCTGAGCTGTGGATTTTAGGCAAGTGAATTCACCTCTCTGCATCTCCATTTTCTCATCTGTGGCAGGGGAATAAACTGGGCTCCCCTCACATATGGTTGTGAGGATTAAATAACTCATTATGTGTAGTGTGCCCACCACAGGGCCCAGCGTATACATCCTCCGCATTTTAGCTGCTTTGCTGTATTATGATTATTATACCAGTTTCAAAAAGGTTACCATCTAGGGGGAGACAGGCAAGTGAGTGGGTGGGGAGGCTTTGGTACTGGCCCCTATAGGATTGGAGCAGAGAAGAAGGGCTGCCTCAATCAGAATGGGCAGTTGGGGGGCCTCCAGGAAGACATGGCTCACGTTAAGTCACCATGGACAAGCAGTGGCTTGTGAAGAGAAGGGAGGTCAGGAGGCATGGAAGGGAGTTCTGGGCAAGGGGAATAGTGTATGCGAAGCTGGAGACTCAGAGTACCTGGACTCGCCACCTCTGAATACCCTTGCCGCTCCACCTTTTGCCTCCCTTTTGGTACTGAGGTCTAGAGGGTGGCAGGCGGGATTGAGGTGGTCCCACTGTGAGTGCATTGCACACAGCGACAGCTGTCTCCTTCTTGGCTCTCTTTTCTCTTTGAACTAGTCAGGAGTGGAGTCCCCGTTACATGCTCTGGAGTCATTCATGTTTTTTCTTTCTAATACCTGATATTCCCTCCCTTACCTCCAGAACTTAGCCTAGGTAGGCTTTGTGGGGTCACGGAAATGTGCCACATCTTGAGCGGTAATAAGTATGGTAATAAGTGGTGGTAATAAGGATGTTTAACCTTTGCCAAAGTGCATCAATTCTGCACCCCACATCTGAATGTGTGCATACCTCAGTAAGAAAAGCATGAGAAAGGAAGACAGACTGGTGCACAGTACCCTTGGTGGCTCCTGTGCCTTGCTGGAATTTAGTAACTTTTGTTTTCATTGTATTTTTGCCCCACCTCCTATTTATGGAGATGACACTGATTTTCCACTTGAAGTGGTGGCATAAAGTTTCTTTTTAAAATAAAAAAAATTAATATATGAGTGAGTTTAAGTAGAGATGTTAAGTGAATCATGTTGATTGGGGGTGCAGAGCAGAGCTGAGATCCTATAAGTGGTAAGAAAAGCAAGAATTTTGGAAACTCTGGAGGAAATTGGGTGTGTCTGAGATGCCGGTTACATCTGCCATGCCACAGGGCACCGTGAGGGCTGCGAGAGCGCCGGCAGTGTGCCAAGGTACTCACTTCTGAAGTAACAAGGAGTCTCAGCTACTTAAAGAACTATTTTAATGGTGCATGATTTGTGACATTTGCTGTCAAATGGCCAGAGGACTGAGAAGTAAATGATTATTAATTACCTCTGTATCCCTGCTTGCTGGTAAACATGCAGACATGGGCTGAAAAAGGGGGGAAAAAAAAAAGAAAGAGAAATCCTGTTGCTTGGATTAATTAAAGCCAGCGCAAATGCTTTCAAGATCAGCAAAGTAGGCTGGCTATTTTGGGGCTCCCAAGGAATGAGAGGGATGTGTGTTTTTGGGGTAGCATTTCTAGCCCGTTCGCAGCAGCCTGAAGAGATATTTCCAATAAACCACAAGGCAGCTTTTCTGATAAGGCTGGAATTTTTGCTCAGAGATATTTCATGCTTGGTTTTGCCAATCTGCAGTGCAACGGATTCTCAGAATGTTGTCAGATATGGAGTTGACACTGTTCTTTTCCCTCAATTAAAAATCTATGCTCTGCTACCTGCCGGGAAGGTGTGTGCCCACATGCCTGTGTGTGTCAGCGCAAGTTCATATACAAGTTTACACTGGCTGCACTTCACAAGAGCTCCAGGCCCTGCAGACTCTAGCTAGAAAAATCAAAGGACATGAGAAGCCACTAAGGAGACCATTTCACCCTCTCCTGTCATAAGTGAGAAGGCGGAGGCTGAGAGTGGGTGGGGACTTTTCCAAAGTCACTCAGCTCGTTAGCGGCAGAGCAAGACTAGATTTTCGGTTTCCTGCTTTGTAAGCGAGGGTTTCATTCCCGCACATCATATTCTGTCAGCCCCAGAATACCATTTCAAAGTGTTTGGGGAATAATGTTTCTTTTCTCTGCATCATAGAGAAACCAAAAAGGTTCCTTTCTGCCATGCCACTGTCCCCTGATCACTTAGTTCCTCTTCCTGGAAGAAGTCACTGTCACCTGGAGCTTGTGCCCTTTGTAGCACTCAGCTGGGCATGCTCGCACACGTGTGCAGCCCTTCACTGGCCAGGAATGGCAGCCTTCATTCTGCATTGCTTTGCTGGCTCTGAATCTTAGTGATCATGCCATGTTAGGCAGAAAGGACTTTTTAAAGCCATTTATGAGTGACCCAGAGTCTAGCCCATCCTCAACAGATGGACTTTAGGTTACTTCTGGTCTCTAGATTGCTCATGCACACTTCGTTTTGTACATTTCTGAATGTGGTGGTGTTGGGTTCCAAGGGCACCTGTGTCTGGGATTGTGATAGCTATTACCTAATTACTTTGCAGAGGTGATGTTCTTCTGCCTTTAGTTTAGATATTAGCATCTTCAAGGAGTAGTTGAAATAGTCCACATGGACTTTTCCAAACTTGCATTATTCATTCATTCAATCAGCTGACACATTTTTGGGAGGCCTGCTTCATAGCAGGTCTCATCCAGGTGGTAGGAGCACAGTGTGGAGCAAGAAAGTCTCAAGGCATTTACTGATTGGGTAGCGGAGAAACAGATAAGCGATAACTTGACTGTTACTTAATTGGAATTGAGAGAAGTACAGGCCACAGAGCAGGGACCCATGGGAGGGGCATGAGCTAGTCAAGGAGGTCTGGAGCTGTCAGGGAGTATGTGGTACTTTAGCAGAGCTCTTGGGCACTAGGGAGCTTTAGTCATACAGAGAAAGGAGTAGGAGGAGCTGTTGAGGCAGAGCGAGTAGCAAGTGCAAAGGTACTGAGGCAGGGGGGAGCTGGGTACTTTAAAAAAACTCTACTTTGGCTGGAGTCTGGAGAGAGAAGAGGCTAGAAGGGTAGGCAGGTCCCAGCCCAGTTGGTCTAATTGAACTCATTAGTCTTTACCCGAAGAGCTGTGGGAAGTGATTGTGACACTCTTGCTGGAGTTGGGAGCAATGTCTAGACTTCTGAGGTGTTTCCACTAGGGTAGTCTGGAAAGGGCACACAGAGACCGGGATCGCCTCTCCCCAAGGCAGGGGCCTTGCAGCCTCAGAATGAGGTCCCATTCCTGGCCAGCAGACCCTGCTTGTGAATAAGCCACCTGTCCCTGGGGAGTGAATCTAGGATTCAGTGCTGACCGGCCCCAGCCTACGCATCTGCCTGGTGGCCTCCCTCTGCGCCCCGCCTTCCACAGAGAATGGCGGAGATGGGCCTTGATCAGTGTTTCTCACACTGTGGGGAAGACCCACCGGCTGGTGGAAAAATTTGTTTCATGGGTCATGACCAGCCTCTGCACAGGACCCCGGTCAGGAGGGAGGCGCAGGGCACCGGGGCACAGCAGGGATAAGTGTGGCCTCTGTTTGGGTGTGTGATGTACCATGAGCTGGGCTGTGACATAAACAGCGCCTCTTCTGAGGGTTCCATTTGCGCCACAGCTTGGAGGCCATGGGCCCCACAGGTCTTCTAGACTCTGGCTGGGCAGCACAGCTGGGGTAGCTGCTCCCCTGCCCTCACATCATCCCCTTGGATCTTTGTTGGTGGAGTCTGGGACAAAGTAGCCTCTCTGTCCCCGTGGCCAGGGTCGGAGGTTCTAGCTTGGGGTTTGGCATGGGGGGACTTAAAACCAAAACCCAGCGGCAGGAGCCCACCCCCCTGTGCTTGCTGGGAATTCTGTTTTAGAGGCTTAAAAGACCCCTCCCTCCCCCCTTCTCTTTCCAGAGGAACCGAGTGCGCATAAGGTCGCCAGCTCACCCTCCGGACTCGCATTCCCTGATGATGCCCTGGACTATGGCCTCCACTCATACAGCCCCCTCGCCAGTCTCCCTGGCGAGCCCCCCGGCCGCTTGGCAGAGCCGGCTAGGCTAGGGCCCCCGAACTTCCTGAGTGCCGCCAAGCCCGCGGGCGCCTCGGGCCCGAGCCCGCGGATCGAGATCACTCCGTCCCACGAACTGATGCAGGCAGGGGGCCCCGTCCGCCCGCCGGCCGCCAGCCCGCGGTTCACGCTGCCCGTGCCCGGCTTCGAGGGCTACCGCGAGCCGCTTTGCTTGAGCCCTGCTAGCAGCGGCTCCTCTGCCAGCTTCATTTCCGACACCTTCTCCCCTTACACCTCGCCCTGCGTCTCGCCCAATAACGGCGGGCCCGACGACCTGTGTCCCCAGTTTCAAAACATCCCTGCTCATTATTCCCCCAGAACCTCGCCAATAATGTCACCTCGAACCGGCCTCGCCGAGGACAGCTGCCTGGGCCGCCACTCGCCCGCGCCCCGTCCGGCCTCGCGCTCCTCGTCGCCAGGTGCCAAGCGGAGGCATTCGTGCGCCGAGGCCTTGGTGGCCCCGCTGCCCGGAGCCTCACCCCAGCGCTCCAGGAGCCCCTCGCCGCAGCCCTCGCCTCGCGCGGCCCTCCGGGAGGACGGCGCCCCCGCTGGGTACCCCCCCTCGGCTGGCGCGGCCGTCCTTATGGATGCCCTGAACAGCCTGGCCGCGGACTCACCTTGCGGGATCCCCCCCAAGATGTGGAAGACCAGCCCCGACCCAACGCCCGTGTCTGCGGCCCCCACCAAGGCCGGCCTGCCCCGCCACATCTACCCGGCCGTGGAGTTCCTGGGGCCTTGCGAGCAGGAGGAGCGGAGGAACTCAGCTCCTGAGTCCATCCTGCTGGTGCCGCCAGCTTGGCCCAAGCAGCTCGTGCCTGCGATTCCCATCTGCAGGTGAGTGGGGCTTCGAGAACCATCTGATCCCATCTGATCCCAGGTGGGTGCCTGCCCCCAGGGACCAGGAGGGTGAGGAGAGGGCCTTTCACATGCTAGGCAAGTGCTCTACCTCTGATCTGCACCCCTAGACCCTTATGAAATTTTTATTCCTTTATTTATGAGACATGATCTCTCAAAGTTACACAGGCTATGCCTGGCCTGGGACCTGCGATCCTCCTGCCTCCCGAGCCACTGGGATGGTAGGTGTGTACCACCGCCCAGCTCCCGGTTTATTTTCAAGAGCTGAATTTCTGATGATGAGCATGGAGTTTAATTGGGTGGGCTACATTGAAATCCCAGCCTTGCTACTTGCTGGCTGTGACAGACCCTGAGAAAGAAGCTAAACTTCCTCAAGCCTCAGTTTCCTTATCCATAAAATGGTTATACTCAGTGCACTGGACTCACCGGGCAGTTGTTATGCAGATGTTACAGGATCAGTGTAGATGCTCCTGTGGCACCTCACCCACTCATTCCATCACCTCATTCAAGTATTTATCAAATACCTACTGTGTGCCAGATTCTCTTATAGGTCCTGGGAAGACAGTAAGTGAAGTAAACAGACCAAAGTTTTCTGCCTTTATATAGAGCTGATATTCTACTAAGCACAGTACAAGTTTCTGTATCTAACATTGGCTGCCTTATTGTAGCAGGAATTTGTGTGTGTTGTTATCTGCTCCAGGCCTCTCTACCATGCTCAGTGATGTGGAGGCCCTAGAAAAAATAAAATGTTCAGGCCTCCTCAAGGAGCTTAAGATCTTGGCAGACTAAAGGGATATCTGTAGCTAGCAGCATACAGGCTTTGGGATCTCTGAGCACTGAATTTGCACCCCAGCTCCGGCACTCACTGCCTGTGTGGTCATGGGCAGGTCTGGTATTGCCCTCCTATTGCTGTGCCAGTGGCAGACATGGCTGATCAATTAGGACTTTCTTTCTCTTTGAACACCTTTTTGATGCTGTGCCCAGAGCAGACATCACTAATCAATCAGGACCTCTCCCTTTTTATTGAGCACCTTTTTGTCCAGGTTCATTCCATGTGAGATGAAGCTACCTACCTCAGAGTGGTTTTTTCAAGGGTTGGATAAAATGACATGAGCCAAACTCTTGGTATACAGCCAAGAGAAAGAGCTCAAAAAAGGGACAGTTGTGTTGTTATAGGGGAATCTTATTCTTATTGGAGAAGCACAAAACTTATACTAGATTGAGCTCAGAGTAGCCTTTGGAATAACGGTGGTGGCATTAATAACCACCAACATTTAAGGATGCTTGCTGGGTGCCGGCACGGTTCTAAATACTCTACATGTATCATTGTGCTTAATTCTCCTATGAGACGGGGCTGGTGTTGCTTGGCATTATTTTAAATCTCCATTTGGATGAGAAGGAAAAGGAGGTGACGCTTTTCTCCCTGCTGTGTCTACTGGATGAGGAACTGCCAGGCTTGTGCTATCTGTGTCATCCCTGTGGGTTTCAAACTGCTTTTTGCTTTAGCAGATAGAAGCCTTTCTTCCCCCAAATAAAACATCTGGTTTTGATTGACATGAAGATGAGGGTGGCCCAGCACCCTGCCCCGCTGGGCTTCATTTGCCCCCACACCAGATCAAAACAGACTGTGTGAGCATCCAGGCTGGCCTTCCTCCACAGCAGGTTCTGAGAGCCCCAGTACCCCTGTCAGCCATCTGGTGTCTCCTGAGAAAGGAGTTTCTGGGTTAAACAGAATTCAGTAGGTGCCCTTGGGCAGGCCTTCTCAGAGCCTTTAATGTGGGCAGAAAGAGCAGTGATTTCTAAGACCGTTTGGCTATAGAGTTCTGAAGTTGCACAGAGCCATCTTAGGAAACACTGGTCAAGGCAAACCCTGGTGTGGACTGAGAAGGGGGCTGAGCGAGGTGAAGTGAGAAGCCCACAGTTACCAGCTGTCTAGTGACTGGCTGGGAAGCGAGAATCTGGGGCTCTTGACTCTGCATGTCTGCTGCAGGTCAGTCTCCAAACTGTAACTTTATGTAATGTTGTGAGTGGGCCGGACGTTCATAGGAAATATGGTGGTGAGGCATTGCCTGCGGCTTTCTGATGTGTAAAACACTCCCTTCTCCACTCTGCAGCGCCACCCAAGAGGTTCTGAGCTATGGAGTCCTCTAGTCCCTACTAGGTGCTAATCTGGGCCAGCCAATGAGACATTGCACACATTTCGGATAAGGTTGGGAAAACTCATGTTAACATTTTTTCGAGAGGACAGCTGTGGACAGAAGAGGACTCGAATTCCAATGCAGGGTTTCAGGCTGGCTCATGGGTCTGTTTCATAAGATTGTCTGTCTGCATCAAATACCCATTTCAGAACCAAACGATGCCATAAATTAGAACTTGGGGCTATCCCAATGAATTTTCTACCCATTACAGGTTTTTTGTTGTTGTTTTTTTGATACTTTAAAAGGTATTAATAAAAGGCTAAAGCAATTTTTTGGTCTTATTTTGCAAACTTTAAAAGAATTCCAGCTTGTACACAGGATTCAAATAAGAGTATTTGACTGCGGCATGTTGGCTGCAGGTGGGAGCTTGGAGGCCTCCTGGGGCTGTCCCTCGGGTAGAGATGAAGGGTGCTGGGACATATAGGTGCTGAAGGGTATGGGAGGCTCAGGAGCAGTGTGTTTGGAGAGAAAGGATGGAACTTTTCTTGCAGAGTGAAGGTATGGTTTAAACTGGGTTGGATGTTTGAGTTGGACTTGGCACCGAGGTTGCTGGTGGATGTGCTGCCCCTTCTCTGCCAGTCTCCCGTTGGTACTGTGACAACAAAAATGGGATGTAACTGGCTTCATTGCAAGTGCTTAGCTTAGTCCAGCTGATAATGTCAGCTAAGTGGGAACAGATACTCTGAGGGGATTAATGCTACGTAAAGATCAGGACACAGGGACAGGAATCCATGTGGCTGCAACTTCAAAGCTACTTCGAATATACAGGCTTTCTTTGAAATAAAGCTGCTTATTCATTCCTTCACCTATTGATTCCATCCACACGTCCACCCACCAACTGGACACCCACTGAGATCCCTCAAAATGAGACTTTCTTGGGCCTCTTTTGAATAAATTAGCAAGACCAGAGCCAGTGTGGAGAGATAAGTGGTGTTCTGGACTTAGTGTCAGAGAACAAAGTTGGAGTCTTGGCCATATCTTGCTTGCTCTGTGATCCTGGGGAAATCTCTTTATGTTCTCTGAGGCACAGCCAGGAATAGTTTAGACAACCCTTCAAGACCTTGGCCAACTCTTCAGTGACAGAATTCTAATCATACATCAAGTACCTGTTGTGTATGCTGGGTAGTGTTGAGGCTCTGTGAGAAAATGAAACTGAAACCATGCTCTCAAACATCTCACAGACGTGAAGGTATATTTATCTAACACCATAACCAAGTCAGACGCCCTGTAGGAAATTAATACTTCGTGTGTGTGTGTGTGTGTGTGTGTGTGTGTGTGTGTACATACACATATATTGCAGGAAAAACCATTATAGCTAGTATTTATCAAGTGTTTTTGATGCTAAGCACTTCATATGATCTCAGTACCCCCATTTCACAATTAAGGAAGCTAAGGCCTAGGGAGGTAGAGGCATTTGCTCAAAGTAACATGGGTAGTTGAATGTAGAGCTGGGATGTTTATTCTTCATTTAATATTAGAGGATCTGGGTGGTTTTGTGTATCCATACCCAAACTAGACAGCTCTATGCTTATAGGACGCATCACTGATTGGCCCGGTAAGTACATAGTGTGATCAGAACCCACATTCCCCCAAAGGCCCTTTAACTGGGATCCCTGGACATAGAAATAAGAGCTGCATCAGGTCTGTTCACCATGTGGTTGTAGGAGAATGTGCATAAGAGGTGAATTTCTTGCATAAAGTCCCATGGTAAGTTAGTGACATATTTGGACATCCTGATTACCAGAGAAGTATTCCTTTTCCCATGTTAGCCCTCTGGAAAAGGAAACATCTTTGCAAAGGGGTGCTTTTTGAGAGATGGAGGTGCTGTTCTTTACAATTCCCAGAGGAAAAGCAGTTACAACCATTAGAAACATGCTAGAACTAATATATCATGTATTCTTGATTCTAATCTACACATTTTCAATAGTTTTACAGGGCTCCAAAAGGAGATGTGGATTAGAATCACGTGTGTATTGGATTCACTTATGAGAGGGAGAGTCAGAGCTCTCTCACCCAAATCTAGTTCACACTCAATTCTAATCTGTGCCTGATTTTGTAGCCCTCTATAACTGTTGAAAGATGCAGATGAGGATTGAGAAGATATGGTATAGTGAAATTAGCTTTATACATCATGAAGCTAGTCACACTGTGTTAATCAAGATGAAAGGGAAAGCAAAGAAAATCTCTTTACCTTGTGAAGAGCCCTACTTGTCATGTCTGAGCAATATGTAACTCTTCAACATCCAGCATTTCATTCATATATGACTGGACACAGTTCCAGAAAAGGGGCCATTTACATTTATTGTACAGGCTGACTGATTCTGCTTTATTTTCCACCTGACTTGTTTCTTTTCTTCTTTCAGTATCCCAGTGACTGCCTCCCTCCCTCCCCTGGAGTGGCCACTCTCCAGTCAGTCAGGCTCCTATGAGCTTCGGATTGAGGTGCAGCCCAAGCCCCATCACCGGGCCCACTATGAGACAGAGGGCAGCCGTGGTGCTGTTAAAGCTCCAACAGGAGGCCACCCTGTGGTTCAGGTATGGACTTGAATTCTCTTCCTTTTGTGTCCCATATTTGTCACTTCTGCCAAGTCACTGTTTGTTGCTTATTAGGCTGAGGTACATGGATTGTCTTCTTATTCCTTTAAGGGATAAGAAACTTGAGATTGAATCAGTAACAGAATCTGACCTGACTAGCAGCAGCCTGAGAAGAAAGTCCCCTGGCACTGGATAAGAATAAAAATAATACCCATTAGCAAGATAATTCTTTTCCTATTAATAGAGAAACTACTGAAGTTTGGTGGAGGTGTATTACTATGAGCATTTCCTTTTGCTTTTTCCTAATCAACAGTCTTTATGTCTGGGACTTTTGGTTTGAGATTTTTTCCCCCAGAAAAATATAGAAGTGTTTTCTTCTCCAAAATATTTAAAATTGAAATATTCTTCTTACTTGTATAGTCTAGGGTCTACTGACTGGTACTAATCAATCGGTTTGATTAACCACAACCATCAATACACTTAGATTAATGGAACTATTATTTTTTGTATTTGCCTTAAAGTGCAAGTATTTTATGATAAGAGCCTGGTTCTTAATCTACAGTGGTCTTAGCACTTCTGAGAACCGTTCTTAAACATGCAGATTCTTGAGCACCCCAAAATTGCTTAATTAGCAACTACATAGCATGAGTAGAGCCCCAAACAAAAAACCAGATACCTCAAACCCCAACATTTCCATAGGTGTTTTTGGTATGCACTTCTGGTTAAGGATGTCTATGATAACATTAAGAAATTATAAATCGTGGAAATTGCCTTTTCTAAATAGGACATTGCAATCATCTTAGAATCTATTTCTATTCATTGATTTCTTTCTTGACCATGAGCTGCATTTTCCTCTTACTTTGCATCTTTGGCAATTGTTGACTCTGTTCTGACATTGTGCTTGTGATATGGTATGTGCTGGACATTGTAGAGACTCTGGCTGGATTTTGTTATCTTCTCCTAAAGACAGTCCAGGTACTGGCTGGTTACCTTGAGCTTGTGTAGGCTGCATTTTACACATTGTTAGGGTGGATTGGTGGAAAACCCCAGTCATTTCTTACCTAATGGAGTTGACCCTTCAAGGTCTTTTTTCTGAAGGTCTAGTTATTTGCTGTCTTTAGGCCTTACTGGGATAGGATCAAAGTAGCCCTCCCTCTAAGGCATGTACTTGTTCATGAGGCCTGGTCTTTGTGGGTCCTTGACGAGGGTGCTCTGTAGGGATGGAACTCTAGTGTGCCAGCCCCGTTCCATCCCTGGGCTCTTCCCTCTTTTCCTCCTGGTGCTTACACAGCCTAGCCTTCACCAAGGTGTTGAGGGCTCCTGAGCAACCCTTCCTCTCTGCTGTCTTGCCTGTGGATTCCACTTGCAGCCTGGGATGCTGAAACTTCCCTGTGAGTTCCATGGCTCCACCACACCTTGCTCAGACTGCAGCCCTGCACATGTTGGGGCATCTGTCCCAGGCAGCCAGCTGCTATGAACCACACCTGTGTAGTGGGTGTCCTTGCCCTCAGGGACCACTGAACAGTCTGGTGCTGTTCAGTGCCTGAAATTGGTTGCCATATGTACTTTTTCCCTGTTTTATAGTTTGATGGGAGCCCTGGTCTGTTACTAGTTACCCTGCCACACCCGAAAATTGCTTTTTGCCAGAGAAGGTCTTCATATCATCATTGATCCAGGTTTAGCTGTTTTAGAATAGGAACCTGGCCTGCACTGGCTGTGGGACTTTATGTTTGAGCCAAAGCTTTTGGTCATAATAGAGAGACAAACTCCAAAGCGGATTAGGAGAGGCAGCATGGGCGAGGCAGCTCCTAGGGAATTGCGAAACACCAGGGCAGGAGATCCAGGAACACCTGGTGTGGGGAGCCTGGGCCCAAGATGTCTTTGCTTGCCTAGTCAGTCCATTCAGCACATGGGTTCCTTCTACAAGCATTTGTTGGGCATATCCTCTGTCTGTGCCTTGTACTGTGCTTGATGCTGAAACACATGGAAGAATAAGAAGGTGTGTTTTTTCTTTCATGGGGAAGAAATATTGACTGAACAATCGCTCAAATGGTAGAATGGCATGCTGTGGCAAGTGGCATGAAGGAAAAGTGCCTGGAGCATTTGGCTTGGAGAACAAAAGAGTTAATGTAGATGGGGAAGAGGAGAATATTAAGATTTCTCTGGGAAAGAGACTGGGGCTGAGGATGCTTGGGGGAACAGCATGTGCAAATGGCCAGGGGCAGAAGGATGGAGACTATATCAGAGTGACATAAGGAATACAATGTAACTGGAGCATAAAAGGCCAGAGGGAGAGAGAAGTAGCAGCGAGGGGACAGAGAGTACAAGGTGTGGGTTATTGCAGAGACTAGGTAGGGAACATGATCTGATTCCAGTTCTGGTAAGACCCTACTCTGATTGCCACATAGGATGGAAGAGGTGAGATGAGGAGAGTCAGGAGGTCCCTTCCAAAGGTCTCTCTCCCCTTTGGGCTGTGTGGTATCTTCATCACTAAGCCTTTAACAAATGTTTATTGAGCAGCTGCTATAGAACAGGCATAGTACCAGATTCTTAGCTACAGTATGAACAAAACAGCTAAAAATTCTCACCTTCATGAACTTATATTTTAACAAGACATTAACAAGGGTTCAGTGAGCGTTTACCACCTGTGAGACCCTGTTCTGAATGCTGTGTGTGCATTACTCATTACTTACCTAATCCTCCAGGAAGCCCTGTGCAGCATGTTCTTGTTAAATCAGGGTGAGGAAACGTGTTCAAGGTCATAGCTATTTAGCAGTGGAGCTGAGATTTGGATACCATGAACTCTGCTCGCTATAGGGCTTTGCCGAGCATCCCCATCTTGCACATAGCTCACCTTGATTTCTTGCTGTGCAGAGAAAGCTGGTAGGCAGTGCCTGCACTGCCTGCCCACCACTCCCCAACCCCGACTTCGAATACTCTTCCAGCTTTAGCCCATCGGTAGCTCATTGGAGCCCAAATCTCAATCCCTTGGGATATTCTGCCGAATTCTGCCTGGGGACTGTACCACCATGGGTGCAGTCACTGCAGTGAGGCTCAGTTGCTCTTCCGGAACAAAGCAGGCAGCCGTGTAGGTGTCTGTAGGGGTTTTGTACCACTCATCAGGGGCTGAGCCATGGAAAGTTCTAGAGAAGGGGGAGGGTTGGATGCAGAGTCCAGAGGATGCCTACCCTACTGCACCTGACATCCATGCCCTCCTTCTGGCCTGTCACTTGGAAAACCCAACATATGCTTTAGGAATTTGTGGCCCATCTTCAAAAGATGGTAAGTGGATTATTTTCTAACAATTCATTTGGTAGACTGGGCTCTCTTCAGAATGAGATGTGCTAAGCCCTGGTGTTTAGCCTGGGAAGTTGGTCTTTAAAAAAGAAACTTCTTTGAAAAATGAAGAAAAGAGGAGCCTTGGAGATGATCGCTGCTCGTCGCCTTTATGTAGGGGCAGAAGCCCCCTCTGAGCCTGGGCGGCTCTCTCGGCCCCAGAACAAGTGCGCAGCCCTGTCTGGGGCTCCTATGGGCTGTTCTGGTCTCTGCCTTGCTCTTGACCGCCACGTCTGTTTCTGTTTGTGCCATACCACGGTGCCTTTTCTCTTCTCGGCTACCCAGACTCCACCCTTCTCTTTTTCATCGGCCACATCGTAGAACTTCATTTCTTTTACACGTTTCGTGGTTTTAACCTCCTCTTTTAAGAAGGAAATGAGTCGGAGGCAATTTCATTCTCCTTGAATAGAAAATTAAAAACCGTACGCGTTATGCTCAGCTGGGTTGGTTTTCTTTTCCCCTTTCTTTTCCTTTTCTTCTTTTTTATTGAATGTCACTGGTCTTGTCTTGGAAGAGAGTTTGTTCCAAAACCTTACATGGTTGTAGATCTCATGACTCAGGCCTGGGTGAGCGTTTCCTGGAGGACCTGCTGTGTGGCTAGAGCTGTGCAGGCACTGATAGTGCCGTGCTGGTGAGGTCCCTGCTGACACTCAGGGTGGCTGGAGGGGAGGATGAGACCAGGAAGGTGGGGTGTGACTGTTGCTGGGTTGGGGGCAGGTCAAGGGGACCCTGGAGACCAGATGAGGGTGACCCAGGATGAAGCTGTGGGCTCACACCTGGATTCATGGTGAAGCCCGATGGCCAATTAGGAGCCAACTGGTGGATTCACAGCTTGGGGTGACCGCCCCGACACAGCAGAGTGTGGCAAGAGATAGTTCTTGGAAGACCTTCCTTTGAGGCAGAGTGGTGACATACTAGCTGAGACCTGGAGCAGGTGACTGACCAGCAAAGAGATGAGTGATGTCCTGCTTTCTGTCTCCGTCTTTGGGCAGCAGTAGGAGCGTGTTCTGGGCACAGAGCAGAGGCCATGCAAAGACCCTGAGGCAGGGAAAGGTTCAGTGTATCTGTGGAGCTATAGGGGGCTGATGTCATGCGAGTTTAGCTTAAAGGGTGGTGGTTGCCAGGCCCAGGTTGCACTAGGTTCAGAAGCCAAGGTGAGGGGTGAGAGTTTTGAGCAGGGGAGGTTTGTGATTCTGACATCACATTCTTACGATCACTGAGGCTTCTCACTATGGACTAGGTTGGAAGGAGGTGAGGAGGAAGCAGGGAGAGTTTGTCAGGCTGAGGCAGCACCAGGAGCGAATAGCCAGATGCCACGGAGCAACAGGCAGTGGCGGGTAGCAGGGTGGAGCGGGTCACATTTCACCAAGGCATCCCTGTTCTGTCCCCAGAGGTGGTGCCAGTTAGAAATGGGGGTCCAGTGTTGCTAGGGTTGCAGATGTTTTCCTGCAAGGAGAGCTAGAATCTGAATTTTTCTGTGAAACCTCTGATTTTTAAGTAGTGGCCACTAAATCAAGCTTTGGATTAGACGTAGCTCGGAACAGATATCCTCAAGCTCACAACATTGGGAGTGGGCAAAGGTGCCACCTCAGGGTTTCCCAAATGAACTTGTGGTGACACCATTTCTACAGATCGTACAGCTCGGGGTGTCCTCTGGCAGGCAGTCCTGTAGCTGAGCATGCGAGGCCAGAGGTTCCCTGCGCTGGGCCAGGCCCTCTCGGAGGAGCCTGGCATCTGAGTCCACCAGCCTGACTGGTCAGTGGCAACATCTCAAAGGAGCTGCATGTCTGCCTTTTGGCTTGGCTGGTTCTGCTCGAGGCCGTTCAGTAGCCCCCACTGCCATCAGGAGCAGCTGTGTGAAGTGGGGCTGTGCTCATCCCACGGCTCTCCAGCAGCTGCGACATAAGGATGCCCCAGGACAGGGCGGTCAGCCTCACGCTGTTGCCCCGCATCCTCCCTGGCTGTGTCCACGTCCCGTAACCACGTTCTGCACCGAGGGCACCTGGAGAGGCTCCTTGGTCATATTCCTTGTCCGCACTTCTCTGGGGCCTGGTCATCCCAGGGACATGATTTCAATGGGAGGAATGAGCCGGCGTCTGTCCTGGTTTGAGAAGAGCCACGGTAGGACAGCGCTGGGCTTTGGTCCTCACCTACGAGGACAGCGCTTGGGATCCTTCTAAGCTGTGGGAGACGTAGGGAGGGAACCTAAGCAGCTCCTTCAGGAGGAGGTCGTAACAGAACCCCGATAGCCCTTGCATTCTGGGCAGCAGGCCAGCTCTGCAGGTGAGGAGTGGAGCCCCGTGCCCCTGCCCAGGGGGCACCTGCCCAGGCTGCCGGGGGGCTGGAAAGGCCTGCAGCTTTTGTCAGCAAAATGGATTGCATGACCTGCTGCCCCTCCTGTTGGGTCCAGCCTTTGCTTTGCCTCCCACTCACTCTAGACAGTGTCCAGGAGAGGGAGGAGAGAGGCAAAGGTGGGATCCCGACGGGGAACGGCGCCCCTCAGCCATGGGCTGGCATGTTGCTGCCTCTTTGGTGAGGCTGTGAACTGGGGGAGCCCCCCCCTTCCTTTTAAGACATGTGGCAAGAAGCAGGTCCTGCTGGTCTGCTCAGGGCTGCCGAGTTGGCATCTCTTCCTCCGTACTTGTCTCCTGGTCATCACCCTGGACTTTTTTGGGATGGGGCATGGGAATGAGGTGGCTAGGGGCTCTGCTCTCCCAGGAGGTGCTCAGAGGTGGCCAGGGGCTCACTGGCTCATTCGTTCCTTTATTCACAATCTTTGCCAAGCACCTTCTGTGCGCCAGGCACCTGGAAGGCAGCAGTGAACATGAAAATCACTGTCTTTGAGGAGCAAGCGTTCTGGCTGGCAGAGCTAGTGATAAATAGAATTAAATTGCCTGTTGGAGGTGTGACATCCTATGGAAAAAGCTGCCAGGGTAAGGAGAAGAGGGACTGGGGCTGCCAGTCAGCTCGGGCCCAGCCAGGTGTAGGCCCAGATCAGAGGGGTGGCCGGTGGGGGACAGAGAGTGGGATGTGGGGGACAGACTGGTGGCTGTGATTAGAGGGTCATTTTGGTAGGATCCCTTGGGCTGAGCGCAGACCAGGAGTGGGCAGTGGAAGAGGAGGGGACAGAGGATCTGCCTGGGCAGGGGGCGGTGGTGAGATAACGCGGGGATCCAGAGTGGTTGGATTCAGGGAGCGTTTTGCAAGGCTGGGGTTTCTGGGACTGGCTGCGAGGTGGAGGGGTTGTTCCCTGGCTGGGCAAGGTGGCAGCCTTGGGAAAGGTGGGGTCCCTAGGGTGGAGTGACCTTGCCTGTCCTCTCTGGGCTCCTCCTGCTTCGTGAGGGAAGATGACCCGTGTGGCTGGAGGGGCTGTGCACAGCTGTGGGTGCCATGGGGACATGGAGTCCCCGGGAGGAGGGACTGTCCCCACCGCCCTCCTCACTGTCCTCTCCTCCTCTGTACCCGTCTCCTGAGCGTAACACAGGCAGTTTTATCAGAACAGTCTAGAAACAGTCTAGAACAGTCTAGAACAGTCTAGAACAGTCCAGTCCAAGCAGGGGTATCGGTGGGCCGGTCATGGCCTGTGAGTGACCTGGGCCGAGGGCTGCAGGTGGCCAGTGTGCAGTGGCCGGTATGTGGTGTCCTGGGAGAATGCGGAGGGGGGCACGGGCTGCGGCTGGCACAGGTGCCAAAGTCATGGTGGATGGAGCCTGGAGGCCTCGGTTCCTCCCAGACACACCCTGTGAAGTGAGTGGGCTTCGGTCCCAAGGAGGAGACAAAGTGTCAGGAACGAGCCTCGACACGACAGTTCCTTCCAATGCAGGCGGAATACAGACAGCTAACAGAATGTTGGAGAAGCCGTCGCTCCCCAACGCCGGAAGTCTGGAATTATTTTCTGTCCACCAGTGTGAACATTCAGAAGAAACTTTGTTTGTTGCATGAATGAGTTCTCAACACCTGCTCCATGCCCGGCACGGTGGCTCAATGACAGTGGCAATTACTGTATGCTTTCTGCGGTGACCTGTTTATCCTTGCCGCAGTGCTGTGGAGTGTAGGTGGTAGAATTACTGTGATCGATTACAGACACGGAAACTGGGACACAGTGTGGCGAAGCAAATTGCCTGACATCACCTGGGTGGGGGGCACAGCTTGATCTGGGCATAGGGATCCACAGACGGTTAACCAGCCAGGTGACCTGGGGGGAAACAGAAGGCACAGGTTGTTGGAAGCGAGGTGGTGGCGGTGCTTGTGGCTCTGGGGCTCTGGTGCCAACAGGCTGCGGTTTCTTCAATGGTGAAGTGGCAAAACACAGTGTCACTCAGGACCAACATACGGAGCCTGAGCAGCTTTGTGGGGCAGCCCTGCTGGGGGTGGAACCCAGGGCCTCACCTGAGCTAGGTGAGCAGCTGCTGCGGAGCTGCACCACAGACCAGTAGTGCTGTTCCAAACCCCATTTGCATGTGAGGACCCTGAGGCTCAGAGGAGCCTGTCGCCATTCCCAGGTCACTGCTCTGCAGAGGGGGCAATGCTAATGCCAGCCCCTGGTGGGCTCTGCAGAGATTAATTAGCAGGGTTAATGCACTGCAGAGCTGAGAACAAGGCCCCTCCCGGGGTCTGTGCCCCAGACGCTCCTTGGTGTGGCTTCTTTATCTTCCCTCTGCATCATCCTGTTAGGATGGAGGGAGGGCGTGTTGTTACCCTGTGGAAGTTCAGGTTTCCCTCGGGCTAGATACTGATGACACAGATGTCATCGGCCCTGACCCCTGTTGAGGATGGGCTCTGTGCATGGCTCTTGTGCCCACACAGTGCTGTGACCCAGGTGCGGTGACCATCCTGGGCTTACAGGTGAGAACCCTGGAGAGCCTCTTGAGGTCCACAGAAGTGCAGCCTGGTAAGGTGGTGCTGGATTCCAAAGTTTGGCTGCTGGGCATCTGGACCAAGCCACAAGCACGGTACTGGGTGGCAGCACTGGATGGTCCTCAGGTCCCCTGTGGAGGGGGAGCAGATTCTGAACGCCCCGACTCAGGTTTGCAGATATGAGCGTGTGTGCATGTGCACCCCCGTAAGCTATATATTTCATACATAAATATGCACACACATGTATATATATAACATACACATACGTGGCTGTGCCCCCTGTGGTTTTATTCACTTATTTATTTTTTCTTGTTAAGTACAGGAAAACATACAAAAGGAACTGAGAAGCACCCTTCATCCTGGGGAGCCGGCTCCTGTTACCACTTTGGTGTATTTCTTCTAGCCCTCGTTTCCTGGGCTTGCACACATGAGCTCTCAGACCCAGCTCCTGTCCTTCCCACACAGCCCTGACTCTGTCAGGTTATTTTGATGACAGCAGGGGTGAAAACAGCACTTGCCAAGTAAAGTTGGGCATCGCTTAGGTGTTTTCTGTGTACAAATGGACACGATCCTCCTGGTATTTCTAGGCAGTACTTGGAGATACAGAGAGGTTCGGTAACTGGCCTTAGGTCACACAGGAAGCTGGTGAACCACGAAGGAACCAAGGTGGTCTGTCTCAAAAGCCCACGCTCTTGTTAAGCCACAAAGAAGGAGTAGAACTCTTCAGTGACCCCGAGATAATTCTCGAGGTGGCTTCTAGGGGCTGTCACTGTTGCTGCAGTGTTTGAAAAGTTACAGAAATGAGTCTAGTCTGGTTGAGCATCGAGTCACAGTTTTCCTGGCCAGTTGCTGAGTCTCAGGCCAGCCACCCCCGTGTCCCCACCCACCTGGCTTCTTTCTCTCCCTGTGTTTGGTGGCAGCAGTTGGAGGCCTCTCCCAGGTGCAGGTGGAAATGTCTCTCCCTGGCTGTGGGTGTCTGATCCTCCCTACCATGACTGGGTGTGAAAGGGGCCCCCCGGGAGCCTGCAGAACCTGCTCTGGGCTCTGTGATACCCACACCATGCAAAGGGACTGGCTCCCAAGTACAAACTGCGACCTCAGCCCTGGGCTTCGATGGTCTTGGAACCTCCCTGCTGTCCTGGAGCTTCACCTGGAGTTCTCACCACATTGGTGGCTTGACCGGGACCAGGAAGATTCCGGCCTCCCGGGACTTATTTCTCGGACAGCAGGCTGGAGCGGATGCTGAGTAGCTTGGGAGTTTTGCAGGAGTAACAGAATGTGTGCGGGACCCTGCTTCACACGGTGCTGAGCACAAATGGCCCCAGCCCCTTTTATGTGCTGGTCTCGGGGGACAAGATGCGTTGATATGGCACAGAATTTGAGAAGCACAAGCTCTGGGCAGGGCCAGGTCTCCCCTGGTCCTAATCACCCCGCCTCACGGTTTCCTTCCAGCCAGGATCTGTGCCACGGTCGTGTTCATTGTCCCCGCTGTCACTTTCATGGGCCTTATGGTTTGGGACAGACTTGGCAGAAAGCACAGGACACTTTCAATGCCCAATAAAGGATCAAGGCAGTTAACATCACTGCGCTTAAAAGGCGTTGCACTTCGGTTTTCCGAATATGCAATGATTGATCTTCTTGGCGTCGATTGTTTTAACCAAACAGATGTTTAGCTGTGACGCTTAGGCTCCTCCTGGGTGAGTCCCGTCTTCCGATTTGCCTTATTATAAGGCTGTCCTGGCCATTCTGCTGAATGCCATGCAGGAACCCGTGCCAGGCATTTGTGAAAGCTTGGATTTACCTGGTCTCAGCCTGAGTGACAGCCGGTAAAAGCTCAGCACACACCTGCCTTATCACTGTCACGCCCAGCTGTGTTCTGCCCATCAGAGAGGGATGCGGCAGAGATAAAATCCCAGGTGTGGGCGGCCTTTGTTGGGTAAAACGTTGGGCAGGACCAGGAGTGGTTCCCCCCGGCAGCCTCTGTTTATTCAGCAGGCGCCGAGGAGGCCCCCGCCACATGCCTGGCCCTGTGCTAGCTGCTCCCTATTCGATGGACTCCTTGCTGGCCACATAGACATGTGCTGGGAGCATGTGAAAAGTGCAAGATCTGAGACCCCATTGCAGCCTGCAGTCAGTCTGCATTTCACATGATCCCCAGGTGATGTGTGTACATGTTAGAGTCTCAGACAGGTTCCTCTGGGGCAGGAGGAGGCAAGCTGCAGCCCAGTGCAGTCCACAACCTGCTTTTCCAAATAAAGTTTTATTGGCACAGCGATACCCATTCATCCACATAGTGTCTGTGTCTGCTTTTCTGCTGCTACCTAGAGGTGAGGCTTGTGACAGACCATGTAGCCTGAAGAGCTTGAGATACTTCCTGTCTTGTCCTTTATAGAAAATGGAGCTAATGAACAGCACAGACTCCCTTGTGTTCATGGAGCTGCTTTCAAACTGCCCCCAAAACTACAATAACAAACAACTAATTCTACAGCTAGGAATAACAAACAAAAAAAATAACAAACAAGCCTACAATCTGATGGGTGGTAAAAAGTCAATAAGAAGAAAGACAAGGCTGGGGGAGGGGAGGATGACTGTGGGATGCTATTTAGAGAACAACTTCCTGAAGAGATGACAGGTAAGCAGAATTTTGAGTGCAATGAGGGAGTAAGCTGTGTCATTATCTTCAGGGCAAATGTTGTAGGAGAAGGAACAGCCAGTGCAAAGGCCCTGAGGCAGGAGCTTGCTTGGTGTCTGTCTTGGGCATCAGAACAGAGGCAGGGGCCAGCTAGGTCTCATTCAGGAGTTAAGTGTCGCAAACGAACCTGGCTTTTGGTTTCCCTGTGAGATTTGCAGTGACATTTCAGGGCCTTTTATAAGACTAAGGAATGTAGATAAAAGTCCCCAGTAGTCAGGAAACTCTTCTGTGTGTCAGAGGGTGCAGTTGCACAGGATGCACACAGCCTTGGGTTCTATTCATATTTGTGTACTTATGAAGACTGTGCTCTGGCGGGTAGCTGCTAAAGGCACAGAAGAAGGGTCTTTTGCTAATTTGCACAAAAGTGGAAACAAGCTAGCAGTGTCCCTGTTGGTGTATCCTTTAACAGGGAAAACAGATCTGTGTTTGAATGTCGTGAGGCCAGGGACTTAGTCCCTCATTCTCGCCTTGGCAGCTCTGCTCCTCTGCACAGCCCGCCTGTCCCTGGACGACATTGGGTTTAAGCTTGATACTGTGAAGGAAGCGTTTCTGCTGGTCTGAGGACATCCCTGCTTCCTCCCTGCTGTTCTTTGCGATGGGGACTGGACGATGGCTTTCTTTCCGGAGGGTTTGTCCCAGCTTCCTCCTCCCACGGCAGTCCTACTGGGACAGTGGGGTGGGGAGGTAGCATGGTAGCCTTCCTTCTCTGCCTGCGCCTGTCTGTGCCATTTCAGCCCACGTGCCTGCGGCTCCTCTGGGCCAGGGAGCTTCTGCACTGAGGGAGTGGAGCGGCCTGGCTCTGGGACCCCCCCTCCAGGCTCACCGGGAGCTGGGACTCAGGATTGGTAGCAGCTCTAAGCAGAAGTGGGTGTGGCCAGCGCTGTGCACCTGAGGCAGGAACAGCCCTTCTCTTTTCCTTGGCCCTACCTTCATTTGAAGGCCCAGGGTTGATTCATTCAGGAATGTGAACTTGAAGCTGGGTGTTTTTGTTTGTTTGTTTGGGAGTGATTGAGCTAGAAAGAGACGTAGACATGATCCAGGGAATGGCTGGTGTGTCAGATCCACACATCATTGTGGGGAGAGGCATCCTATGTGCCAGACCTCCAGCTAAGTCCAGGTTGTCTCATTCAGAGTCACACTGAGTACTTGAGGTGGGGACTGTCATTATCAACTTGCTGATGCCCAAACAGAGGCTCAGAGGATGTGAAGTATAGCGGCCATGTGGCAACTCAGTCAGCACAGGCACCACGCAGGCTGTTAGAAGCGGGGGTCGGAATATTTAATTCATTCATTAATTAAGCAACACTGGGGGGCCCAACTCAGGGCCTTCCACATGCTAGGCAAGTGCTGTCCCATGGACCCACACCCCCAGGCCCTTTTTAAAATTTTTTCATTTTGAAACAGGGTCTCACTAAGTTGTACAGTCACCTCTGGCCCTCAAACTTGTGATCCTCCTGCCTCAGCCTCCCAGGTGGTTGGGATGACAAGTGTGCACCACTGTGCCTAGCTTAGAATGTATTATTTATTGCACACATATCATGTGCCAGGCATTGAACTGGGTCCTGTTATCTTACTAATGAGAAAACTGAGGGCTGAATATTTCCAGATAGCTAGTAGAGAGGATTTTGAATGTTCTGACCACAAAGACACAACGGGTGTCTGAGGCGATGGGTATTCCAGGTGCTCTGACAACTCTGCCAGTACACGTGTGTTGAAATGACACACCGTTCCCCATCAGAGTGTACATTTGCTATGCATCAATTAAAAATAAATGTATATTTTAAGAAAAGAAAAGAAAAGAAACTGAGCCCCAGGAAATGTGTGATTACCAAGGGCAGGTGGCGCAGGCCGGAAGCGGAACTTCATCACGTTTCCAGCTGCTTCTCCTCCCTGTCCACCTCCCCCTGCCTGGACAGCTTTGGTGCACATCCTGTTTACCTGTTGGCATCTATCATAGGTGTGTGCACCTGTGCCGGCACGGCAGGGGGTTACTTAGGTGGCCACTGACTCAACCATCTTCCTTCCTTCCTTCTTAACGTCTTCCTTCGGTCACCAAGATCAGTCATCACCATCCCTCAGCTGGTTAATGGCCACAGCCCCCTGACTGGTTTTCCTCATCCAGTCTTCTCCCCACACAACTGCCATAGGGTCTGTTCAACACATGGCTCAGTCCTTACCTGCTCGGCACACACAAGCTCCCTACATGAACTGCAAGACCCGTGTCATCTGCCCCATGCCTGCCTCTTCATTCCTCAAATACCCAAAGGGTCTCTTGCCGCAGGGCCTTTGCACATGCCATTTATTTCTCCCAGATTCTCACATGAGTCCTTTCTGTACATCATTCCACTGTCACTTCCTCAAAGAAGTGTTCCCTGCTTCCTCAGTCAAAATAGTCACCCCTTCCTCTGCCATCCTCTGTCCCTCCAGTTGTGTTATTTCACAGTCTGATACGTTCTTCCTTCCTTTCCCTTCTCCTCCATCTACCCACCTGTTCATCCATCCACCCTGCACCCTTCCATCCACCATCCTGCCATCTGTCATGCAGCAGACCCTTTATCTGTCACATGAACTGGGAGGGAGGGTCCCCGGTGTTCCTTTGAAGCATCAGGGAGGGCCGTTTCCCCTGGCCTTTTGAAAGGCGATGCCCTGGGGTTCGGTGACAGACGTGCTGAGGCAGGCGGCCCCTTGGTGGCTTTCCTGTGCTGAAGGAAGTGGAGGGAGGAAGTGACAGTGGTTCAGAGGGGCCAATTCTGTTCACTAGGCCATGCCAAGCTCTCCTACCCCTCAACTCCATGGCCAGTGCGCCTCAGGCTGGCCCGGGGCGAACAGAAGTCGTGACTTGGTGTAATAAGCACCAGTTAGTTTTATAACGATTAAGAAGAAGAAGAAAAAAAACCCTTATTTTTCACTTTCCTTTTTTAATCTAGAAGTATGCTGTGGGTGTTCCTTTGCGGTTTTCTGTCAAAGAGGGCATTGTTTTCAAGCTCCGAGTTCCCCTTCAGGCTGTAGCTTTGCGTGTGTCTAACTTTAACTTTGAACTAATGCTTTTAGGGCCAGGCTAGGGTTGGGGGCTTGGCCCGGCTCTGAACAAGGCAGCAGGCTTGTTTATTGTGTCCGGCTAGTGAGCGAGCCGCCCCAATTGCACCCCAGCTCCTTCCTGTTCTGAGGCGCCCCCTCCTCCTAGCTGCTCCCCTCCTGTCCTCTGTGAGCCCACGGGTAGTGGGCTGACCCCGGTGAGGCCGGGCACAGTGGGTGTGATAAACCCTGAGCCTCCAAACGTGGGCTCAGCCATGGTACCATGGCTCAGTGTGGTACCACGGTGAAGGTGACCCAGCTGGACCAGGGCCCTCCACTAGGAAGTCTTGGGGAGGAGAAAGCGCAGGAGGGCGCTGTACAAAGGTGGGATCGTGCTGAGTTCAGTGGCCCCAAACCAACCTCTCGAGGAAGTTCTGTCGTGTACACGTGCGGGCCCTTGCTCTCCCTCGCTCTTTCTCTTTGCATCTGTTTTTGGTGGACTTGATGCTGAGGAACAAGCAGATGGGCCTGGTCACCCCCTGACCCTGGACGCTGGGGGTACAGTGGCTCAGCAGTCACGCTGTGCCCTCTCTTCCGGCAGAGGTGCAGACCTGGGAGGCACATCCGTGGGGAGAAGCTGCTCTGCCTTGGGGCCCCCGGCGAGTCCCAAGCCCGCTTCCATCTCAGGGCTGGGATGGGAGCGACCTTTCTCTGTCACCTCTGGGACCCATCTGCAACACTACACTGCTGAGTGGCTGAGAACCATGGCCTCTCCCCACTCCCTTGAGTGGTCACAGTGGCTGGCAGCTGGAGGGCGGCCCTACCTCTAGAACAGGCCTGGGGTCCCCAGGTCCCTGGGACAGCCGGGCCCCGTTCACTGCTTCATGTGCCTCCTCTGACTCTTGGGGCGTCTTGCTGGCGACTCCAGCAGGGAAATACTTTGAAAAGGAGACTTGACTCTTTTATGGGCTGGGGTGCAGGGCTGAACCCAAGGCCTTACGCATGCTTTCTGCACATATTACCATTGAGCTGCACCCCAGCCCATTTCTTTTCTTTCTTTCTTTTTTTTTTTTTTTTAACTTGAGACAGGGTCTCACTAAGTTATGCAGGCTGCCTCTGGCCTCGAACTTGCAATCCTTCTGCCTCCACCTCCTGAGTTGCTGGGATTACCAGTGTGCATCATTGCACCCGGACTCTAGCTTTGACTCTTGTTGACTTTGACCTCCAGTTGTTTGCTCAAAGATATATTTTTTTAAATCTAAAAAGATCCTTCTGCCTGTCAAGCTGACCACCTCTCCCACGTTATCACCATCCTTTTTGTAGCACAGGGGATCTATTCTGATCCACACATTTCTCACAGGGAGAAAGCAGATGCTACCAGCATGATTTACGCTCTTTATGCCCGGGAAGTGGGAGGGGTGCGTTTCCTGTTGGCTTCTAGCTCAGAAGGGGATGGAATCCAACTCCACAAATTTGGAAGAGGGAGCCACTGGGATTTCCTTGGTCCCTCCAGATGCTGTGCTCGCCCCTCTACATGAGTGCTGTAGGATTCATATGTATTCTTCAAGTCAGCAAAGGAAACTCCGGGTCAGCTCTGGATGCAAGGGATCCTGAACAGGAGGGAGGTGACACCTGTGTCCTCACGCAGCAACGAGTTCCATCGGGGGTCCCAGTGGCTTTGCCTCCCTCTCCCCTTTAGTACGGAAGCTGCATTTTCTTCTTCTTAGCTAAATGCTACAGCTCACTTTGGTCCCTCTAAGGAAGGAGATGGAGGGTTGCAGGGATCCTGACCCCCGAGTTTGGTCACCCCTCCAAGGTCACTGTGAATAGCACAATGCCTTCAAGTGACAGTGGGGTGCCCGGGCTATGCTGTCTGGTTCCCAAGTGTGGATGTCTTGGAGATGGGTGTCTATCTGTGGTTACGCACAGGACAGTAGGAGGCCATTACCTCAGCAGTGATCTTTCTCCGTGCCCCAAGCACTTTAGTGTCCTAGCCCAGCTTTGGACACTAAAGGGCCCCGCTGATCCTGAGGAAGGAGGGCTAGCTTTTCTCCCTCATGACAAACTTCCTTTCCCTTCCATCAGCAAGGTCATCCAAGCAGGTAGTGACTCTTCAGCCTGTCACGTCCCTACCCTGGGAGGTGAGAACGTCTCCTGCACTCTGAGATGTTGAGCAGGGCCTCGCTCACTTGTGGCAGCTGAGGTCCAGCCCCTCAAACCCTGGAGTTCTGAGCCTCCCGGATTGGAGATCGGGGTCAGGCCAGAGTCGGTCACCTTTCAACCAGGGGAGGTTGCCGCTCTGAGTAAACATCTCAGAGCCAGGCTAGGTGCATTAAGTAGAGGGGAGCGAGGGGACCTGGGTGCCTCGTGAGAGCAAACTGTGAGCAGATCACCACTGGGTGCTCTGTTTCCACTGGAAAGGAAAAGGAAAATGTTTAAACAAAGAGGCAGTGGGGGCAGATGTGGCAGGAAAGCAACAGGCTTTTGATGGCTTCAAGTTGCCCCTTCTGAGCTGCATGGCTTGGGCAGCCTCTTTGGCCTCCCTGTGTTAATATGTGGAAATGCGATGCTGGTGCAAACAGCAGGCCCTCTGCTTCATCTGTGTCCGTGATCTAAGGAGGATGAAGCACCCCACTGACCTGGAGCTGCCTTAGGTGACTGGGGGGGAGCTTTGCGATCCATGGCCCCAGAGGGGTGATGGTGACTCCTGATACTGACTGAGCTCTTGCTGTGGGCCAGGCGCCCTTCTGAGCTCTCTCCACACAGTGTGCCCTCTAGCCTGCCCCACAGCCTTCGACATGGGTGTCCGTTGTTGCTCCCTTGTTCACGTGGGGCCTGGAGGTGTGGCTGGGTTTCCCTAGCCCTAATGGAAATCAGGTCTGAGATGTAGCCGAGAACACCAGCGGCCGGAGCCAGGCTCTCCTGGATTGGACTCCCTGCTAGATGTTTGTGCCCATTGCAGCTGGGCGTCTCCTTCTTGGGGACCTGGACCTGAGGTCAGCATGGGTGAAGGATGCGGGCATCAGCCAAGGTGCTGCAGCCCCCTGGACCCTGTCCGGTCCCTCAGACACCCCTGCTTCTTGGGGAAGTGGCCCAGCCAGGTTCCCTGACAATGGTGGCATTGAGCCAGGTTGGCAGTCGCTCTGGACAGCCTCAGATGGAGCTGCTGCCTGTGTCTAGGCCCCAGGCGGTGAGACACATGCTCAGGGTGGACAGTCGCCTGGGAAGTGAGAGGCCCCTGACCCCAAGAGGACAGGAATGTTGTTAGGTCCACCTGGGAGACCGCCCTTGACTGCAAAGACAGAACCATTTCTGTGGTTTGTCACCAGTGTCACTCAGACGTGGCCCGATGGTACAGACCCTCATTCTATACTCTTGGCAGCCCATGCAGAAATGATAGATGATATCAAGGAAGATGAAGATTAGCATTTATTGAGTGCCTACTGTGTACGGGCACCAATTCTAAGAGTTGCGTGCACATCGCTCATGGAATCGGGTCACCCTGTGAACTGGACAGGAGCTCTTTCCATTTCACACACATGTGACACGTGACAGGTGGGTCTGATGACCTGGCTGACGACAACAGCCAGTGAATTCTGCAGCTGGGATTTGCACCTTTCCTGGTTGCAAAACCATGGCCACCTGATTTTGGTGAATTTGCAGATGCCACGTGGTTAACCAGAGGCCCTGGCTAGAGGCACAGTGCGTCCTCTCTGACTCTCTCCCAGGCTGTGAGCTCCATCGCAGATGCCGCAGTTCCGTGTCACACGGTCACAGCGAGGAGGGAGACCCGGGACATGAAAGGCGCACGCTTGGCCTTGGCGGCCGAGGCTCCCTTGGCGGCAGTTGAAAGGAAATCTCGATAAGCAGTGCTTCATCAGGGCCTCCTGACAGGCGGCGCTTCCGCCCCTCCGTTGCGTGAGCCTTAAACCTCTTCCAAGTGGCCTGGCCCCGAGCCCACAAGGGCTCCCTCGGGCGCTGGATGAGACCCTCCACGGCCAGCGGCCCCTTATCTCAGCCTGTCGGCCGGCCGGAAAGGGAAATGCAGAGGAAGGGCTTCTCCGGGCTTTTGTGTTTGCTTCTCGTTAAGCGAGGCCGGCTGTGCTTTCCTTGTGTGCTCTTCCACTTTTCAGCAAGAGGATGATGGATGACTCTTGGCGACGCCGCGCTCACGCACGCTCACACCCATTCGTGGTGCTCGGCCTCCTCTGCATCTGTCTCCACGGGCAGCTGGGCCACACCAAGCCTGAGCAGGGCCTTCGGTCCCCTGAGCGCAAGCCTGGGGCTTCCTTTCCGGGGCCTCACCTGGACTGGAAGGGGTGTAGTAGGGTTTGAAGATGAGCCTGAGCGCCTGTGGGGTAGGGAGGGGCTTGGTGACTCAGGGCATAGCGTTCCCCTGGCTGGGTGAGGGCCAGGGGTCACAGCTCAACAAGGGGATGCAGAGGACAGGAGGAGAGGTGGCATGGGATGGCGGAGTGCAGAAGGGACCAGGCCACAGCAAGATCCTCATGGCAGTTCCCAGGCTGGGGGATGGTGCTGTGGGGTCTCAGCTGGTAGATGTGGAAGTCCGAAGGGGACAGAGCGGGACAATGGCAGTGTCGTGGGCAGAAATGCACCTGAGCAGCTGTGTGCAGAGGTGGCACGCACCTTGATTGGGCCAGTTGCCTCTGGTTCATGAGAGCCAAGTGTTAAGTTGTCACGACTTCTACTGCATCTTACAACAATTCGGTTTGTTTACATCCATGGTGTCACATGGTAAAAATGGTATGCCCTGGACTCGAGTATCTCTCTTCTTGACTCCGTATGCAGTGACATCATGTGGATAGCTGGAAATGACCCACCATAAGATTATTTACATCACAGGAATGGAGGAGCCCCACAAACCAAATTTTTTCCGGACTGTCCACAAGCAAGGAAGGTGCGGTGGCTGACAGGCTGGCTGAACAGACGCCACTGTTAGCCTCTGCAGAATGCGTGATGTTTTTGTGCACGGGTTGCATTTCTTTCTCTACTCCTCTCTGAGCACAGGGCCCTCCTCCAGCCCCTGGCGGTGGTGGTGTTTTTGCAGTTATGAGGCAGTAGCAGGCCTTCCTGAGTCCTTCACAGAAGTTTGCCAAGCATCTCCTGTGTCTGGCACGAGTCTGGGCAGTTTTCATAATGAGCCTGGTGGTGACCTGGGTGCCTGGAGAATAGCCGCTTCCACCCTGGGCTCCCCAGCCCTGTTTCTGCTCTGGTCTAGCACCTTCGCTGGTGGACTTTGCATGGCAGTCAATGTTCTACAGACTGTGCTTCCCCACATAGAGGGATTTTGATTAATTCTGTCTTCCTTAATCAGCATTTTTACCATTTGTAGCTATTTTAACAGCGCCTTTATTTTATTGTGTAGTTACACACATCTTTCACTTGTGACTGGTGGTCCTGGTTTCCTGTTGATGGCAGTGATAGAGTTTCTTTGAAGCAGATTTCTGTAAGAAAAGATGGGAATTAAATGTTAAAGAGAAAGATGTAGTAACTAATAGTCCAATAAAAGTCCAGGATGGGCCTGGGACTGGCTGAGGTTTGGGGAAGACAGTTATGGCCGTTTGTGGATGTACTTTGTTCCCCCTCAGAGACAACAGTGGTCAAGAGAATGGGTCTTGGAACAAGATCTGATGGGGTGGAATCCTAGATGCACTCTTCTTGGCTGTGTGATCTTGAGAAAAACACCTACATTCTCTGGGCCCTAGTTCCCTCTTGTGTGAAGTTATGGTATCCCTCTCTTAGGGTTACTATAAGGATACAGTGAGTTGCTGGATAGCAACACGAAGAACAATCCCCAATCTTTAGCAAGTGCTCAATACATTATTAGCTGCTGCTGCCATTGTTATTTTTATGACTAGTTATAGCTTGCCCGTATTATACACATTTTCCCTAGTGTGACTGCTTGGGTGAATAGACAGTGCTCAACAAATATTAGTTGCCCTGAATTTAAAATTTTTAGAAAGCTGCCAGTCCTGGCACCTCTTAACCAGGAAAAAGCAATCCGGGAACCAGACAGAAAGTAAGCAGCAATTTTATTTCAAGCGAGCATCACCGTCATCCCTGCGTGGGGCAGACAGCCGTCTTCCCCCCTACCTCCCTCCCCCTTGGGAATGAAGTTCTAGACACTCATTCAGCCGGTAAGAGGGCAAGACGACAGGAGAGGGGCGTGGGGTGCTTCTGAGAAGTCGCATCACTCGACTTTGTATGTGGCAGCTCCTTTGAGTTGATGTCAGTGTCAGCTTTTTCAGAGAAGCTGTTTTTATGAAGCCCTTTGTAAATTGGACATGCGTGCTGACGCACCTGCTCTTTGCACTTTGGGTTTAAATTGAGGCTCCCCAGGTGTGGATGTCTTACTCCTGCTGAAATGCCACGGAGGACAACACGAAGGCATAGAGGACATGGCACCATGGTGATGGGATGATGGGTCTTTCAGTGAGGCTTGGGTTTGGCTGTATCTAACAGAAAGCCCAAAATAACAGTTGCTTAGCCACTCAAGAACCTACTCTCTTGTGTAGCTAGTCTGTAGATGGGTAGTACAAAGTGCTATGAGGTCATCAGGGATCCAGGATCCTTCTCTCCTTTTGTTCCACTGAGGGTCACTTCATGGTTCAAAATGATTACTGGAGTTGCAGCCATCACATCCACATCCCAAGCAGTGGAGTTCCAAAGAGGAAAGGAGACAGGGCAAAGGGGGCCTACTCCACAGCTAGGTCAGTTTCTTCTCGGGAACCCTCTGCAAGTCCTTCACACATTTCTCCTTGGATCTCATTGGCCAAATCTATTCATGTGGCCCTGCCCATCTGTAAAGAAGGTCTCCTGCGATGGACGTCCTGCAGACCTTTGAGATTCTCCTTTGAGAGCTTGTGCTCAAGGGTAAAACCCCGGCTTTCGCTGCAGTGAGCCGTCCGGGGTTTCCAGGGCCACCACTTGGCATTCTGCATGGTGCATCTCAGGGGCTTTCTCTACGCTTGATTCTGGAAGAAGCATGTCTGTCAGATCTGTCCTTGCCTGTCAAATCTGCATGAGGGCTGTGTCCCTCTGGACTTTACAGATGGAACCCTGCCCAGGGAGCTGCAGGTGTGTGAGGTGCAGAGGTCTCATGAGGTTGGTGCTCAAAATGCAGAGCGAGGTGCTGCTGGGATTACTTTCTCCTAAGTTTTTTTTTTTCCTTCTGATTGAGGTGATACATGCTATCGTAGAATATTTAGAGAATATAAACTACTCATGATTCATTAGGCATCTCTACTCCCATCGTGTGAAGGGGTTCAGGGAAGGAGACAGAAGTTCCCTGCCCTCACGAGGTGTGCATTCTAATGGGAGGCAGACGGGAGGCAGACACTGAGCAGGCTTGACCATAAACAGGATCGTTTCGGATTTGGATAAAATGTCTTAGAGGGAAATGTGGGTGACATGAGAGAAGGCCAGAAAGGCAGTTTTTTCTATGTTGGGGTGGTTAGGAGGATGCCCTCCAGGGCTGTGTTCCTTTAGGGTGATATTTGAATGATGGCATAAGGAATCAGGCAGGTGAGAGTCTGGGAAGGAGCATTTCAGACAGAAGCAACTGCAAGTACAAAGGCCCTGAGGCACAGAGAACTTTTCCTTTGGAGGAACAGCAAGGAGATTTGTGTGGCTTGCTGCAGCAGATAAGGGAAGGGACCTCAGCAGACAGAGCTGGGGAGGGACAAAGGAACTAAGTGAGGCAGGACTGGGTAGGGCTCTGAATGTGAATTGAATTATTTGTGCCCTGGGAAGCTGTTGGCTGGCTTTAAGCAGGGAGGGGAGCAATGTGATCTTATTTGCTCTAAAAAGATACTTCTGGTGACTCCATTCAGGATGGGCCAGAGAGGAGAGGCAGAGAGATTAGCAGGGCAGGGGCCATGGTCCAGGTGAGTGACAGGAGCGTGGGGACTCAGGGTAGGTGGAAACAAAGGTGAGAAGCAGGGCACCTACGGCACCTTCTAACGGATGAAGCTACCTCTTCAACAGTGATTTTCTGCAGCGCCCCTTTGCCACATGTTAGTTTTACGTCCGAGTGGTTCTCAATGTGGTGTCTTTGCCCCCCAGGAGACATTTCACAGTGTCCGGAGACATTTGATTTGTCCCACTTGGGGAAGAGGTGGTTGCTGGCATCTGTTGGGTAAAAAGGTACTGGGTGCTACTAAACTTCCTGCAAAGAATAGGGCAGGCACCATGACAAAGGGTTATTTGGCTCCCAAGTCAGTAGTGACCTTGGTCCCTGCTGTTGAGGTTGAGAAAGCCCAATTTACTAGCTTCTTGCTCTCCTGTCACAAATCATTTGTAGGGTGCAGATAATATTACCATCTGCGGTGGCTCGAATGTGTGTCTCAAAGTCCTTGTATTGGGAACTTAGTCCCTAATGTGATGGTGCTGATGCCAGGAAATAGGAACTTTTTGACGGGGTGCTAAGGTTCCAAATTCATGCAGGGATTAATGCTGTTCTCTGGAGAAAGGGTGTGGTACCTTGGGAGTGGCTTCCTGCTAGAAGGTTGGGCTCCCTTCCCTGCCCACCTTGCTCTCACACCCTTCCTCCTCTGCTATTCAGCCCCGTGACCAGAAGGCCCTCGCCAGGTGTGGACCCCTTGGCCGGGGACAGGGAAGCCTGTAGAGCTGAGAGCGTGAGTCCGCTGTTTTGTTAGAGCAAAAAGAACCAACGTGTTCCGTCCCAAGAAGTCCCGGTTCTTCCCAAAAGAATAGGGATTAGTTACCCTGTGCAGCCCAGCTGTCCTTTGCATCCATCCCGAGGTGATCACTGCTGAATGATCAGGGAAGGTGTGAATGAACCTGGGCTGCCTCAGTGGCGCAGAGGTGAGTCAGACCGGCCAGCCCCGGGCTCCCACCGTGTTTGTGAAAGCCAGGCCCAGGCTGCGGCTGCACAAGAAGGAGCTCCTTGTTCCTTGATGATGCGATTTGTTGATCTGCCAAGGGGCCCCGCCTCTCCCAGGTCATCCCAGAGGCGTCTCAGCCCCGCCGTCTAGCCGTGCGCCGAGGGTGAGCGCTATGCAGGGAGCCCTCCAAAAACCCACCCTTTGAAACCGAAGAAATTGGATCTTAAAATCCCAAAATAGATCGCGGAAAGGTACACATCACGTCTGCCTTCCCCTCCCTTCCCCCTCGTGGTAGAAGTGACTCAGAATTCTTGGTCTGGCTCCAGGGGAACCTGCTTGGCCTTCGGTGGGGGCGGGGCGCCTTGGGCTTGGGAACAACTCACCTTTCTCCACCGGCAGCCAGGCTCGTGTTTCAGGAGGCTTGGCCGATGCTGCTTCCCCCGCCTGGGGGCTTTTCCAGCTTTGGCCCCAGTGCAACAGGAGTGGCCAGATCCTCTGCCTCATCCAGCTGTCCCGTCTGAGGCCAAAGTGCACTGTCCTTGGGCTGTTTCACCGAGGACCTGGACCGGGGCTGCCATCTGCTGTGCTGCCGGGGTCTCCCCCAGTGCCCTGAGGCATCCCAGGCTGCCATGCAAGGACCACCAGGGTCAGGTCATCCATGCATGGGGTTCCTGCAAGCTCCTTTCATGCCTCAGTCGTCTCTCCTGGGAATCGGGTCCCATCCCACTTCCTTGCTTCCCAGAGCCTTGATGTCAAGCCAGCGTATGCCCCTCAAGAGACCCCAGAGAAGCTTCTCCTGAAGTGTGTTCTCCACTTCCCGTCTGGTCTTTGGGTGAGCACAGGGGCAGTGGGGCATCGTGCGCCTTGCTTTTCCCTCACCACCTGCGCGAGGCTGCCAACTTGCTGTCCTTTCGACTCAGTCTCAAGACTGTAAACTTCATTTTTCCAGCCCCAGTTTGTCTCCCCTTCTGACTTCTGATATAATTGGCCCAGTATACTATGTCTCTTTGAGGGTGAGACACAGCCTTGCAGACTGGCTCGGATAGCAGGGAATTTAGGCAGACTGCGACTGTGAGGACTCTTCCAGACGCAAATCAGCCTCTGCTCAGGGCCGCTGGAGGATGATTCACTCGCAATGTCGATGCACGTAGGAGCCTGGGATGCTCCTATTCATTCAGCAAATATTTGTTGAACCTCTACTACATGCCAGCTACCATTCAAGGTCCTGGGGCACAGGGATGAAGAAGCTTGTCTTAGTGGAGGGGAGAGAGGCAGCGAGCAAAGGCATAATGTGACACTTCATGCTGTTAGGAAGGAAATAAAAGGAAGATGCTGGGGAGGCCCTGCGTTAGTCAGGCTACTCAGAGAAGGGCCTGCACGTAGGCTGAGACCTGAGGGATAGGGAGGAACTGGCCACAGGAAGACCATGGGAAGATGTTCTAGGCTGTGGGAGTAGCACTTGCAAAGGCCCTGAGGTAGGAAGAAACTTGGCTTGTTTCAGGAGCAGCAAATGGGCCATGTGACTGGATTGGAAGGGAGGAAATAAAGTAGGTGACACAGGTGAGGGCTAGATCACAAGGAGTCTGTAGGTCACAAGGAGGCTATTGGATTTTATTCCCAATGTATCTGAAGGTCCTTATATTTTAGAGCTGAAGGACCTCCTTCAAGATTATTTCTTCCAAGAACTGAGACCAGAGAAGAGCAATTTAATTGCCAAAAGTCTCCCAGCTATAGGTGAAGGAACATGCGTGAGAGTTACTATTCACTGACTGCTTGTTTTGTACTTCAAAGCTAACTCACTCCATCCTCCTCTGGCCTGTGAACTGTGCACTGCCATCAGCAACCTGCACAGATGAGGAAACTGAGGCTCACTGACATAAACTAACTTCCCTACCATGAGACAGTCCACACCAGGGCCAGGAGGCAAATAAACCCAGGTGGCTGAGCCAGGGCCCGGATGCTCTGCCTTGAGTCTGTGCTGGTTCTGCGCAAGGAGAGCACAGAAAGACTTAGAAAGGGTTTGTTTGGCTTCTGCAAAACAAAACAAACCAACTGCACCCAAAGGCTCCCCTGTGTGATTCAGGGCTCACCGGCTCATCTCCTGTGTGACTCAGTTGCTCCTTGGCTCGGGGAGACCGTGGGTCTGCAGGGGAGGAGCGGGGAGCGGGGCTGAGCCGACACTCTTGTGGGATGGACCCGACGAAAGGGGAGCAGAGAGGTGGGTTGGTAGCAGAGGGAAATGGAACGTCAACGGCCCCCGAGGGAGGGTGATCTGGAGTCTGTATTCACAGGCCCCGGGGGCCATGGGCAGAGGGCTGGGGTGCCGCCTCAGCCAAGATGCATCAGGCTAACTCGTCCAGCTCCGGCCACTCCACACTGGATCTAGGGCTTCCTTGGGGTTTCAAGCATGGCCATGGTAATTGGAAACAAATTTAGCATGTTTCGGGCCCTGCAGCTTGCTTGCAAGCATGCTTGCTGTGTGGTAGATAGGTCTGTTTTTAATTTCCACTGATGTGAGAAATATAGGATGACTTGATTCTTAATTTAGAATACTAAGAGAAGCTGGCTCCTTTTGTTTTTAAGCCCCTGCAAAATGTCTTCTTCTTTTTTCCCGGTTCCCGGTGTGATTTCAAAATGTACCACTGCCTGTGGGCACTGTCCGAGGGATGTCCCACCAGCCCGAGGGTGTATGCTGGCCTGGCGACCCAGCATGGCTCAGGGACAGACACTGGCTTCCCCTTTCTTCGAGCCCTAGAGATGCCGACATCTCTGCTGGGACAGGGCAGGCAGGTGGCAGTTGTCCAACTAGCCTGGTCCTGCCTACACTCTGCACAACAGACTGTGTGACACATGGTCACTGTGGCCAAGCCAGTGGCTCTTTGTCATGGAAAAGGAGGGTCTGTACGGAGGATGGGCACCTACACGCTCCAGCCCCGTCCCAGTGCACCTGGAGTGCTGTGGGTCCTTCTAGGCACTGCGCACACCACAGGGAAAAAGACAGCTGAGCTGCCACCCTCAGGGAGGTGGAGAAAATGCAATATATCCACCTTCCCGTGCCGCCTGGGGGAACGTGGGGGCAGGATGAAGTGGGTCCCATGGTGGGCAGAGTGGGCTGGGATGGCCTTTCCCATGAGGGGCTGTCTGAGGACAGGTGGAAGCAAGAGAGGGCGAGCCCTGGGCATGCGGGGGCAGCAGTCCAAGCAGAGCAACAGGTGAGTGTGGAGCCCCCCGGGGTGGGAGGCTGCCTGGCATGTGCCTGGCTCACTGGGGGATGATGAGGCCAAGTCTGGATTCATGGAAGGAGTGAGGAGGAGTGGGAGGGAAGGATCCTCCAGGATCTGAAGTTAGGACTTTGGCTTTGTGTTATAATTTGCCTTTTTTTGGGGGGGGGCCCAGCTGGGGTTTGAACTGAGGGTCTTGGGTACGCTGGGCAAGCTTTCTATTGCCGAGCCACACCCCTCAGCAAGCCTTTGAGTTTCTGATGCAGTAAGAGGTCTGCTGTTGGGCAGAGGAGTGACAAGCTCTGACTCACACTGGGGAAGATGGTTCTAGTTGCTGCATAGGGAGGACTGCGTAGCTGAGGTGCAAGGAGAGACACAGGCCATCTCTGTGCCCAGGGGCCCAGGAAAGAGAGGCAGAGGAGGCAACAGGGGCAGATTTGAGTGGAGTTTAGGAAGCGGAATCTGCAGGACTTGAGCAGGGTCCCAGCAGAGGGAGGCTGTCACCGACGTTGTGAATGCGTGCTCATTAGGCGGGTGGGTGGGGGAGGCTTGTGGGGAGACTGAGCGGAGCGTCATGTCACGCACTGAGTTTGCCTGGCTGTGTGCGTGTGCATGCCTGAGGGGTGGCAGTGGGGTTGGGCTGGCAGGTATGAGCTTCAACTACTGCATCCAAAAGAAAGTGCTGAATTTAGAATCCGTGCGCATTTGTAAAAATCGTCTCTCCACGTGCTAGGCGGCCATTGGGAATTGCAATAAAACAGCCCTGTGGGCTTTTCCCTCCTTCAGAGTGAAAGCTTGGAGGACAATATCAATTTCCTAATATTCCAAATTCAACAAAAATGCTACTTAACATTGTTAATGTTTGATTTCAGTAAAATTCAAAACAGTTTGTTTGGCTGGTTGCCATCTTGAAAATCAATCCCACATTTCAGGTCTGAGTCATCCAGCTGGGAGCACAGACACTCCCCGACTTACGATGGTCGCAGTTAGGGTTCTTTAGCTTTACGATCATGCAAAAGCAGTATGCATGCTGTAGAAACTCTGCCTTGAACTTTGAATTTTGATCTTTCTTTCGGCTCATACGGTCAGGGCCTCTCTGTCAATGCTGGGCAGTGGGGGTGCATGCAGCTCCTGGTTGGCCCCACATTTGACACTCTGGGGTGCTGTGTTGCTAAGCTGGGGTGTTCCATAGGTTAGATGTGCTCTGAGCATTCTAAACCTAGGGTAGTTTCAGTTTTACTGGGACGCTGCCATTGTAAGTTGAAGCGCACCCGCACTTTGCAGTCATTTGAGATGGTCTCATAAAACAAGGGTTAATGACAATGGGAAATAGTCACACTATATAATTAAGTAGAAACAATATGCTAAGTAGAACCCAAAATATGTGTATTTATGTACCTAGAAGAAAAGCCTGAAAGGGTCTAGAATTTCAGTTAGGCAAAAGGAAAATGCTTTCGTAATCTATGGCACAGAAGGGTGACTGTAATAAATAATGCATCATATATTTCAAGATTGCTGAGATAGTAGATTTTAAGCAAGGAGCCATGACACATGCCTGTAACCCTAGCCACTCAGGGGCTGAGGCAGGAGGATCACAGGCTCAAGGCCAGAGGCAGCTTCTGCAACTTAGCCAGACCTGTCTCAAAATAAAAAATATAAAAGGGGCTGGGGGTGTGGCATGGTGGTAGAGCACTTGCCTAGCATGCACAAGGCCCTGGGTTCAACCCCCTAGTACTAAAAACAAAATAGAACAAAACAAAATGTATGGATTCAAAATATTTTTACCGTAAAAAGAAAAATATGCAAGTAATGGGCTTGTTCATTAGCTTGATTTAATCATTCCACAATGTAAACACATAACAAAACATCATGCATTGAATCCCATAAATATGTAATATATATGGTGATTTGTAAATCAGTAATATAAAAAATAACATGAATAAATTAACGGCGAATTAAAAAAGAAAACATTTAGAAGGATATACACAAAAATGCTCATTTATATTGAAAGATATTTTCTTTATGATTTATGTTGTCTATTTTTCTTTTCTTTCTTTCTTTCTTTCTTTTCTTTTTTTTTTTTTTTGCAGTACTAGGAGTTGAACCCAGGGTCTTGCGCCTGCATGCTTTGCAAGTGCTGGACCACTGAGCTGCACTCCCAGCCCATTTTTTTTTTACTTTTTTGAGACAGGGTCTCGCTAAGTTACGCAGACTGACACTGGTCTTGAACTTGTGATCCTCCTGCCTCTGCCTCCCAAGCTGCTGGGATTACAGGCATACGCCACTGCGCCTGGCTATTGCCTATTTTTCTTATGATGAATGAACCTCTATACTTTTATAACAAGGAAAAGGAAAAGAAAGAATCAACAAGCACCCATGCCTTTGCCTTTGTCTCAGTACAGCTCAGTTGTGGCGAAGGGCAGGCAAAGCTTGAGTCTGGGGGTGGAGAGGTGAGTCTGATTAGCTTTCTGTGAAACTGGGGGTCTCTGACATGTGGAGAGTGTTGGCTTGCCTTCTTTTGCTGGGCTGGGGTTTGGACCAGCCTGCCTGATGAGGGTGGAGCCCAGTTCAGGGACACTTTCTGCCTCTTTCTGCATCAGGGGTCAAGCCTGGGGATGGTGGGGGGCTAGTGTGGCCTTGGAGGGGTCGCCAGGCCCACCCGTGTGCTATAGGATCACAGGCAAGTCATGCAATCTTGCTGAGTCTCAGCTTTCTTGACTAAAGGAGGAATGCTGTTGCTTTACTCCCACCATGCCTGTGAGCATCGGAGTCTATGGAAAACAAAGGCTTTACCCGGGATCCTAGGAAATTTCCCTTGGGCCGAGGTGGGCTGGTACCCTCATGAGTTAACCATTGGGGTGGGTGGAAGATGTTTAAATTGCAACCACTTGATCTTCCTCAGATCTAATTTTCAAGTGGTTGAGCCAGCAAGGGCAGAGGAAATTATTAACCCCACCATGTCCCCGTGCCTGTCATGTGGTGGTTGTGTCCCTTTGATGAGCAGGCAGCAGCATGGACATACCCCACATGTGCTTCAAGCCCCTTGGGGTGTGCACCCAGAGGTACCCCCTCCTGGAACCCTCAGCACCTGGGAAGTCAGCTCAGCAGAAGCCTTTGCGCTCACCTTGGCTGCAGGAAGTGGAGCCTCTTTTCTGTGGAGGCCACCTGAGCTCTGTGTTTCAGTGGGTGTCTGCCCCAGGCCACCCTGGAGACGTCACCTTTGGAGAAGCCTGGAAAGCCCCCGATGCAGCCTTGTCATCAAGGTCTCCCTACAAATAGGGACAATAAGGAGCTGGGGGCCTTGAGGTCAGATTGTGTCATCTAGAGACATTGCCTTCCTTTTGCAAAACCCAAATCACTAAGACTTTGGAGAAAGGAGCAAGTGGCTATTCAGCGCTGTTGTCTGACACAGGGAGGTGGCGGGAAAGTGCAGGAAGGACGAGCTGCAGAGCTAGCGGGCCCTGAGAAACTTTAGGGGAAGAGGGAGGGTTCCTTTCACGCAAGATGGATGTGCTTCTTATGGGGCCCCTCCTCCTTCCAGTACCCCACATCCTGGCCCTTGAGCCGCCTCAGAGAAGCGGGAGCTGGTGCTTGGGCTGGGCCACCTCAGGACTGCCCCCGCCTGGCTGCCTTGTCTGCTTTGGCGCTCATTCCTGGCCCTGCCATTTGGTTCTACAGCAGCGCCTCAGGGTTCCATTTGCATCAGCCTCTGCCCTTCCTGGCTGCCTCCAGAGTGCTGTGCATCCGTGGCCAACACAGGTCATCCTAGCCTTCAAAAGAAGGCCTGGGCAGTGGAAGGCGATGCCTGTCTTTTATTTGAGCAAATGAAACTCTGAAGGGTGGAGTCAGTACTCCGAAGTCACCCAGCTCCTAGGAAGCAGAATAGTGTTGACATGTGGGTCTGACCCATGGTAAAAAAATCCTGTTCTTTCCATTATATCATGTCCCTTGCTCTGTCACCCAGGGAGGTGGGGAGAGGACACTGGCCAAAGTGAAGCAAGTCCCATCTGCTTGTGTATGGTGAGCTGGCTCAACCAGGGGCTGCTCTTGAACTCAGAGAGGTCATTGTGGCTTTCCTGAAGGAGTGGCTATATTTCTTTTCTTTTCTTTTCTTTTCTTTTCCTTCCTTCCTTCCTTCCTTTCTTTCTTTCTTTCTTTCTTTCTTTCTTTCTTTCTTTCTTTTTAGGCAGAATCTCAATCTGTAGCCCAGGCTGGCCTCAAACTTGAGATCCTCCTGCCTCTGCCTCCCGAGTTGCTGGGATTCTAGCCTGCACTGCCGTGCCTGGCTTCAGCTATATTTCTTAAGCAACAACAGTTTCTGTTTGTTCTGGTTGCTCTGATATGTTTTTCTCTCTCCCTCCACTGCCCTCCCATTCTCTTCCCACCACCTCCCCTTGCTCAGCAGGAAGATCACTCTTAAGTTTATAATCTAGCACTTGCTCACATTTCCTCTGAGGCCCTCTGCTTTCCGACCTGGATTCCTCGATCAGAGAGCAGCTGCAAGTCCACCAGATGCCAAGGGTGTGGAGAGCTTGGCCTGTGAGGGCAGCCTTGGAGCCTGAGAGTCGGGGTCGCATCCTGGCTCTGTCCTATCAGAGCGGTGTGGACTGGGCCAGTTGCCCAACCTTAGCAAGCCTGTTTTCCTCATTTATAACATGGTAATGACGGGCCTATCTTAGAGCAGATAGGATGTTGAGCGCCATGCTAGGCGGGAGGACTGCTGTGTGATTGCTGATGGTGACTGTGGCCTCAACAGACATTCATTCATCAGCCATGCTGAGCGTGATGGATGAGGCCCCTACTATTGTGCACTTAGGTTCAGGAGGGAGAGACAGGTACTAAGCACATCAGGCTCTAACTGCACAAGAACATTCCAGATGGTAATGAAGTAAATACCTGGGTGGCTACTAGCAAATGCTTTGTGTCCAGTTCTTCAGAAAAACAGCCCTGCTCTGGAGCATTTGCTAATTTTTGTGGTGTACATGTTCCCACCAAAGGTGGAATATACATACCCAAGTGACCAAAGTGGTGTCACCTGGCTCTTAAAAGTCCTAGACATTTAATGGTTGGTTTTTGCAAGGCTGAAAGAGCTGGCTCTGGCATGGGACGTGTGTAAATCATGTGGTTTAGGAAAGAGGTGAGGATCTGAAAACTAAGTGCACAGTGGAAGAGTGTTCCAGGCAGAGACAATGGCTTATGCAAAGGCCCTGAGGTTAGAATGATCATGGTGTGTTCAGGGAACAGGAGGAGGGCTGATGTCGGCAGAAGCCTAGCAGGGTAGGAGGAGAACACGGAGGCTGGGCTGCCTGGTGCCTTAGGGCTCCCAGTCTGTCCTGCCTGACTTTCTGATGCTCTGCACCTGGGTTCACCATCATCCAAAAATCCAGGAGAGGATATCAGGAAAGATATTTATCTTGGGTGCCCATGCAAAGCAAAACAACAAAACAAAAAATCTCTTCTCGGTGCTGCCTTTCTTCCTTTTGATTTTTGTCACTGAGAACAGAAGGGGATCTGCAGATTAGAGGCTTCTGATTTGGACTTTCATCTTTGCCTTGGAGAGCATCAGTCCCTTATGTAAACCCTGTGGTGTCCACCCGGCAGGTTAGAAACAAGGTTCTCATCTAGCTCGGCTCCCTCCCATCTGTCTCTGCCTGGCTGTCAGAAGAGGACACAAGACCCCCATCTTTGTAAACCAGAGGTGTCCAATAGAATTTTCCGTGATGATGAAAAGGTTTTATGTATTAGCTCACCATTGCTGTGGCAGAGAAACCAACCAAAGCAAACTTATGGGGAGGGAGATTTATTGGGTGCTCACAGTTAGAGGATTTTAGTCCATAGAAGCAGGGCAGGCATATGGCATGGCAGCAGGACAGGACTGTTCGTGGCAGTGGTAGGGCCCATGGCAGATGAGCTCACAGCATGGCAGATCAGAAGCAGAGAGTGACCAAAACCAGAGCTCCAGGTAAAAACTTCCAAAGGCCCACACCTAGGGAGCCACTTCCACAGAGCTAGAATCCCACCTCCCAAAGTTCCATGGCCTCCACAAACAGCACCACAAGCAGGGGGCTCAGTGTTCAAACACATGACCTTTGGGGGACATTTAGATCCAAACCATACCATTACCTGCCTGTGTTACCCTCTATGGTGGGCCCCAGCCACACAGGGCTGGTGAGCACTTAAAATGTGGCTAATGGGACTTGGAAACGGAATCTTCCATTTTATTTGATTGTAATGAGTATATGTACATGGCAAGTAGCTCCTGCCCTGGACTGCACAATTCTGGGCCATGTATTACTAGCATCCCCCAGAGAACCTTACTTTGTTTTTTGGCAGGTGACAGGAGGTCCTATTGAAATTTTACAGAACTTCAGAGAAGGATGGGGGTCTCAGTGAATTGTCTCTTATCACATAGCACCCCTCAATTTACAGATTAGGATGAGAGGCTCAGAAGGGTAAAACAATTGTCCTGTGTTACTGTGGTGGGGAGAGGCAGAAGCTCATTACCAAATCTCAGTTGAACATTCCTTTTGTTATTTTGTATACCCTATTAAAACTAATATTAAAGTTGCCAAGTTTCCAAGCACATATTCTTCCTGTGCTATGGCATGTGAAGTTACAGTCCTCTTTGATCACCTTCTCAATCTGGAGCTCCTCCTCCATCCCCAAGATGGGGTGGTATGTTTCCAGCACATCCTTCCACACCTTTTCTTATGAGTGCATCTGTGTATATATTAAGTGGATGGGTGGAAAACATTCTGTGCTGTTTTTGTAAGTTATAGGTTTTGACACTTTTTTTTTTCTTTCAACAATGTGCTAGATCTTTCTGGGCCAGTTTGAGACCCTACCTTACTATTTTTTTAAAAACCACTGTTTCGTATTTCATTGCCTGGGCCTGTCATGTTAGTCTAGCCTATTGATATAACTAATTGCTCATTATTATGTTTGTTTTAATAAACATCTTTGTACATTTCTCCTGCATGTACAATGTTTCTCTAGGGTACATACATAGAGGTGTAATTACTGGGTCATAAAGTATCTGTTGTTTAATTTATATGCATTTTTATTGGAGTCACTGTGCCAATACTCTTTGGAATTATTATACCAGTTTATATTCCAGTGATCTGTGTGAGACACCTGCTCTGCCAGTCTCCAGAACACTTGGTATTATCATCTGTCTGCATGTGTGCCAAGGTAACGAGTGAAAAATGGTATCTCATGGTTATTCAGCTTACATTTTTCTGTTTACAAGGCACATGGAATTTGTCTTCAGTGCTAATCACCATTTGTTTTCCTGGGAGCTGCCTGTTCAAATATCTTGCCATTTGTCTGTTACATAGTATTTATTAATTCATTCAGCAAATATTTACTAGAATCTCTGCTACATGCTAAGCATTATTCTAGATGCTAGGGATTTTTGTGGCAAGTGAAATAGACATTTCTGCCCTCAAAGTGGGGACAGTATATTTATGCGGGAAAAGACAGACAAAAGAAAGCAAGAAAATATACAGTGTGTTAGATTGGATTTTAAAAGGGAGAATAGGAGAAGCCATTGGAATGGGACTCAGTTTTAATTAGGACAGTCAGGGAATTGTACCTTTTCCTTACTTGTAGGCATTCTTTATATACCCTACATGCTGATCCTTTGCCTATTAAGTGTTGCACATATTTTTTTTCCAGTCTTTTATTCTTTTTTGACTTAGATTATTGTACTTTTGGCTTGCTCTTTTTTAAAATTATGAAATCAAACTTTGTTGATTGGAATATTGTCATGTAAAAAGTGACAGTTCTCAGTGGCACACGCCTGTAATCCCAGTGGCTCAGGAGGTGGAGACAGGAGGATTGCAAGTTTGAGACCAGAGGCAGTCTGGGTAATTTGGTGAGACCCTGTCTCAAAAAGTAAAAAATTGGGCTGAGGGTGCAGCTCAGTGGTCCAGCACTTGTAGAGCATGCAAGTGCGAGGCCCTGGGTTCAACCCCCAGTACCACCAAAAAAAAAAAAAAAAAAAAAAAGTGACAGTTCTTTCTTTTGATCATCCCAGGCAACCATAGTCAAGAGCTCTGTGTTTATCCTTCCAGATTATTTTCTATCCTTACTACTATACAATATTCCCCCAACCTTCAGACATCAATGAAGTATGCAATTCTGATCTACTCTGTTTTTTCTCATGCCTGACTAATATTCCATTTAAGAGGGGATCCCTGTAGTTTATTGAAGCAGTACCTTCGAGCTGGACATCAAGCTTATTTCCAATTCTGTGTTCATCTGGACCTCGCGACAATCCCATACTCTCTCTGCCTGTTAACCTTTCTGATCTGTTTTTGTTGTCCAGCTGGAGCCATCACCCCCTGCATGTTAATGGTTCTGTTTTCTTCCTTCAGCTCCATGGCTACGTGGAGAACAAACCCCTGGGCCTTCAGATCTTCATTGGGACGGCAGACGAGCGGATCCTTAAGCCACATGCCTTCTACCAGGTGCACAGGATCACGGGCAAGACCGTCACCACTACCAGCTATGAGAAGATCGTGGGCAACACCAAAGTCCTGGAGATCCCCCTGGAACCGAAGAACAACATGAGGGCAACGTAAGGCCAGGGGCCGGGGGATCTTTATGGAGAAGTGATTAGGGACTGAGTGGAGGGAGTTGGGGGGAGGACTCTCTGGAGGTGACCAAATCTCCATCTTTTAAAGGGTTCTTTTGGAAAAGTACTATAGATGAATACTTTTATGTGTTCTGGGAGGAAGAATACTCATGAGTCTTTGAAGCATGTTGCTTGGGATGAAGGTACATTTGTGTATGTTGAAAAATTGATGCAACTTAAAGAAATGGTTAAGTGACAATACAGAGAGGTCAGACTTAAAAGCTGATCAGCCTGTGGCTACCAGCTAGGAAATGTAGTGCACATGTTAGGGTTGAAAAACTTTTGTATGAGAAGATAAATTCAAACCTATAGAAGAATGGGGCTGGGATTTAGCTCAGTTGGTAGAGCACTGCTCTGTCATCTCCGAGGTCCCAAGTTTGATTCCCAGCACCACAAAAATGGGAGACGGATGTGGCAATCCACTCCTGGGGCAATCCTGAAACAATCAGCCATTGAAAACCCTATGAGGGTCGCTATGAGTCGGACACGACTGACAGCACCCAACAACAACAACATAGAAGGATGGTAAGAAGGGCACAAAGAGCACCCGAGTGTTCACTTCAGTTTCCCAGTTAACAGCATTCACATTTGCTTTATTCTTTTCTCACCCTCTTGCCATATTTTCCTGAACCATTTGAGAACTGCCTGCCAACATTATGACCTTTATTTCCTTCCCTCCTTCCATCCACCCTTCCTCTCTCCCCCTCACTCCCTCTCTCCCTCTCTCCCTCTCTTCCTTCCATCCTTCCTTCCTCCCTCCCTCCCCACCTCTTCTCTTCTCTTCTCTTCTTTTCTTATTTTTGCTGCCCTGGGGAGTTGAACCCAGTTTTACACGTGCTTTTGCAAGTGCTCTACCACTGAGCCACACCCCCAGCCCCTCTTTTTACTTTTTTGAGACAGGGTCTCACTAACTTACACAGGCTACCTCAGGCCTCGAACTTGTGATCCTCCTGCTTCCCGAGTTGCTGGGATTACAGATGTGCGGCACCACGCCTGGCGGTGCCCTTTTACTTTTAAAAACCTCCATGTGCCTTTCCTAAGAACAAGAATGCTCTCTTATGCAGTCCTGGTCCATTTATCAAATTCAAGCAATTAAATGTCAGCACACTGTTCTTGCCTGTGGAGCAGACCATAATCAATTTTTACTAATTGCATAGTTGAATTTTTCAGGTGCTTTGGAGAGTAGAATTGGCATGAACACTTTCCCTAGAGAACTCACTTCCACTGGGGAATTTCTCTCATTACTTTGTAAAGTTCATTTGCTTATTTATTTTTAAAATCAAGGTCTTGTATACATTCCCAGCTGAAAAATTTAGGGGTGTATTGCAATTTCCTCCTGTGCCTGGCTGTTGAATTATTTTGGCTCACTGCCTATGACAGTTTTGTGGGTGATCTTTCCTGCTGGCCATGGCAGTCCATTATACATGTGTCTCTCCATCCTGTGGCAGCATTGACTGTGCAGGGATCCTGAAGCTCCGAAATGCCGACATTGAGCTGCGGAAAGGCGAGACGGACATCGGAAGGAAGAACACGCGAGTGAGGCTCGTGTTCCGCGTCCACATCCCAGAGGCCAGCGGCCGGATCGTCTCCCTGCAGACGGCCTCCAACCCCATTGAGTGCTGTAAGTCACGCTGCCAGGCAGGGTCTCTCTGTGGGAAGGCCAGCTTACATCGTGGGCTGCGGACCTGACCAGGCGCCCGGGTGGCCTGCAAGAATACACAGCTGCTCAACGCTGAGCGGAGAGGCCAGAGACAGTGCACACATCAACGTGTATCCCTGCTTCTGTTTACTTGCAGAGGGTTTTGTGGTCTCATAGGAAATTGAAACATAGTACAGCTAATGGATGTCCTGCGGCTTTGTTTAGAAGATTTGAAAAGGATAAATACCGTCGCCGTCTTAGAAAGGGTAGCTGTGTTTGGAGTGAGGCCATCGCACGTGGTGTCCCTTTTTTCTTTTCCTCCTCTCTCCTTTCAGTAAGAACAACAGTAACATCACTGTGGCTTTGAACTTTGACTTTGCCCATTGCTGTGCTGAGGGTTCCATGGGCAGCAGCTCATGGGCTGCCCATAGCAGTCCTTGGTTCTGGCTGGCATCATTTAATAGGTGCAAGTGGTTGAATAACCGGTGCACACAGACGAAAAGCCATGGGGCTGGGATTTGAACCAGAGCCTTTGCACGCAGGAGCTATGCATGGTGGCTGAGGCCTGGCTGGGGTCAGGTGCCAGGTCAGATGCCAGGTCAGATGCTGGGCATCTGCAGAGCAGCAAGACATGTTCTCTGCCCTCAGCGAGCTCACAGTCTAATGAGGATAAAACTCTTCCAGCAAATGGTTGTAAAATTGCAGTCTTCAGAACCTGGATCAAAGGGCCCAAGGACTGCCATTTGGAAGATGCAGAGCAGAAACCAGCCTCAGTTCCGCCAGGCTCCAGAAGCACCAGCTTTGGGCTTTTTTTTTTTTAAGGTGTTTTGAAGGAGAGTTTTGTTGTGTTTGCAATGAGATATGACACAGCTTATTGTCTGCTGTGTTTTTGAAAGTTTAAAAATCATTTTTAGAAGCAAAAAGAAAGACATAAACATTGTTTCAGAAACAAAAACTGTTTATATATTTTTAGTCTTCTAAGAATAGTTAATGTTATTATCATTTTATTCCACGTTGCATTATATTTCAGGATTTTTTCTCTTTTTTTCTTAGGCATTTTACCATAACTAAATGGCACAAAATCAATTTTCTACAGAGGCCAGGGAGGTGATGGAGAGAAATGGGTTAGGGGTGTCGATAGGGAGTAGTGGAGACTGGTCCTGGGATGGCATATTCTGCACCTAATGGCTTGCTATTGCCCAGTTCTAGCCATTGTTCCCACATGGGAATGTGGATTCAGGGTGACCACATCTTCTGATTTTAAAAGATAACCTCAAAACTCTCAATTTCAAACGGGCAACTGGCCTGGGGTTGTACCTCAGCAGTAGGACACACACCCAGCCTGGGTCCAAAGCCCTGGGCTCAACCTGTCACACATCCACATGAGCACAGGCCATTCAAACCACTCTGAGGGGCAGACGAAACCTACACGCGGCCTCTGTTAGTCAGCAGTGGTTTTAAGCCACAAACGAGTGATGCAGAAAGGATGGAGGAAGGCTGGCGCTCAGGGTCAGAGCCAGTGGGGAGAGAGGGCGGCCCCTCCTGTGGCAGAGTAGCCAGAGCTTGGGCTTGTTGGTCTTTGGAAATGCAGGAGGGGACTTTGATTCCTTCCAGCCTTTCTAGGTATGACGCAGCTCGGGCTGGGCTGGTGGCGAGCGTGTGCTCGGAGGTGGGAGAGGAAGACCCAACAGCAGACAGCGAGGAAAGACAAGCCCCGATAACCACATCCTCGCAGAAACACTGGAATTCCCCTCCTCTGCTCGGCAGACCCCACCCCTGTCCCCCAAAATGCTGGTCTCACTGGCTGCCCCACCCCATCTTGGTTTTGAACATCTCAGGATGTTTCTGGAAGGAAACAAAGACTCTTCTTCTGTGATTTGGGGGGATTTTGAGCAGATAAGGCCTCCTGTTTCTGGCAAGTGACTCACTCAGGGACAGGGCTGTGGTCTGCAGTGCGGTGGGCACAGAGGCTCAGCAGGGGGCCTGTCAGTGCCCACGTTCCCCTCTCTCTCTGGGTTCCTCAAGGCAGCTTATCTGACACCCATCTGAGGTGTTAAGGATCATATTCAGGAACTTGCACCTCCAGCAGGGTGGCTGGGGCATTCAAAGGCAGTTTGAACCTTGAAAGCTTGCTTTTTTCTTTTTCTTTTTCTTTTTCTTTTTCCTGTTCTTTTTCTGAAGCATCTGGCTGATTCACTTCCTTTGTTCTGTCAGATAAGGAAACTGAGCCTTTCTTGGTAAAGTGATTCACCCGTTTTCACTCCATAGGAGTCTCCGACTTTCTAGTTCTGTGAAACACCTTCTTTTGGTTTCCATCACCCCTCCTGACAGCACCAGCCTGAGCCACCAGTTGGTCACTCTCTCTCCTACCCAGGATCTGTTGTCCTGCTTCATTTCTTCTTTTGCTCTACTTTCCTAGACCAGTGCCTGGTGGTTCTGTAAATATTTATTGACTCACTTCCTGTGTGATGTGTAGGGAGATGGCCCATGAATATTAGTGAATGTGTGTGTCCAATGCATATTTCTTGGCGAATTGACCTACTGTACACCTGGTGAGGAGGATGCATTGGCAAGAAAAACAGAGTGGGCTGGCTCTTATCTGCAAGGCTACCTTATTTACTTTGGAGAGGTGCCTTTGCTGCCCCCTCTGGGGAACAAGGGCAAGTTCTCAAATCCTAGCAGAAAAAGCATGAACAAATGATGGGAGGCTGCTCTTTGGAGAGGGGTCTGACTGCCTAGAGGTGCAGCTTCCTTCTCTGCTTGCTTACGCGCCGTCCCACCAGAGTTCCCGGCTCCCTTTTGCTCAGACCGACGCCCCGCATTTCTTGTCTCTACTTCCATCAGGTCTCCAGTGCTGCTGGGGAGCTGCCTCTCATGCCCCCCAGGTCCCTCCTGTGTTCTTCCAGGGCTGTGTTGCACCTTCTCTGGTCTTCTACCTTCTGTGCCTCCCACTTCTATAGGGACATGGCAGAAGCTGGAGGGAGCACTTGCATCATCCCCACCCATGAGCCTGTGTCGGGGCACAGCTGCGCAGCCTTCCTCCTCCCAGCCATGGCCAGCTGTGCCTTGCTCAGCCTTGCCACCTCACCCCCAAGCTCCCTCGTCCTCAGTGGTCTCAGCTGCTACCCCTGCCTCTGCAATGGCTGAGATACCTATTTCCCCTGGATCAGTTCCTGGGAGGCCCTGAGCAATTACCACCAAGTGACTTGGATGCCACACAACATGTCTCTCATGGTCTCAAGCCACATGCCTGGCATCAGGGAGCCGGCAAGGTTGACTCTTCCTGGAGGACTGAGGGACAGTCCGTGCAGGCAGCCCCCTACTTCCAAGCGCTCCACCTCCCTGCTGGTCCTGGCTTGTGTGCACGTCACTCCGGCCTCTGCCCCTGTCTTCCTGCCTCCAGCTCCTCCGGGTCTCTTTGTCCTTTTCAGTCATTGATAAGGACTCTATCCTTGGGTTTAGGCCCCACCACATCGAGGACCATCTCACCTCCATCTTTACCTTACTTTTGTCTTCCAAGGCCCTTCTTCTAAATTAGTGCCTTTTGAAGTGTCAGTTGCATGGGAGGCTTCGAGGGGGTGGCACTGAGCTTCTCCCCATCCTTAGCTGCCCATCTTCACATCCCTTTACATTGGGGTTCAAGGGTGGGAGGATCTTTCTCCTGCTTTGTCCTTGCTGCCATCTCCACCCAGGACTCAGACCCCCTCAACCTCGCTTACACCCTGACGTCGCCTGTGAGTTATAACAATACACACACGCACACACACACACACACACACACACAGTACTACCCAGGCCCCACACCTGAGACTCTGACTCTGTTTCTCTGGGGTGCAGCCCGGGCATGAAGACTTTTCAGGGTTCTCTGATGAATCTGATACAGGGCAGAGTTTGAGAAACATTGACTTAGAGCCCTCCCCTCCCCATCCTCTAGTCACTTTGCTGACTCCTTATCCAAGGCCCAGTTCAGGTGGCATCTAGGGGGGAAGTGTCCCCAACCCCGCAGGGCACAGGGCCCTTCTCTGAGCTCTGACAACCTCTGTTCCTCATTGATCTCCTTCCTGTTAGGCAGGGCCAAGAGTTTGCCGCGGCCTGGTGCTAGAATAGTGAAGAAGTCAGAAGAAAAGACGTATCTCCCCACTGCCTAATGGGCAGCAAAAGGCAGCCGTGAGACTGAAGGAGGTGGCTGCAGGGACGTGGCCTCCCATCCTATGAGAACCTTCCAGAACCTCTCTGTCTGTGACCTGGGCAGCTCTACCCAAGGCTTGTGGGTTTTCTGTTTGCTCTCCAGAGGGGCCTCTGCATGCATCACATTTCAGAAAACACCTAGAGCAATTTGACCCCAGCCCCTCCCTGCTCAGAGCACAGAACAGAAATACACTTTGTTCATTTTGCAGGGGATGGTGGGTGGTTGTGGGGTGTAGGCTTGAAATCACATTTCCTCACGTGCTTTCTCTCTCTCTCTGACTCACACATTTTTTACTGAGGTGTAATTAAGATATTGTAGATGGCACAGATTGTAGGTATTCATTCAGTTCAATGATTTCTGACAATGGCACACTCAAGAAGGAATGAAGCATCCATTCATTCCTGCAGGTTTCTTGGTGGCCTTCGGCCTCTGCCTTCTCCCCAGCCCCAGACACCTAGGCAACCATGGCTCTGATACCTCTCGCTATTCATTAGCATCTCCTATCCTGGAACTTCAGAGAGTGGCATTATACAGTTTGTGTTTGCTCAGCATTCTGTTGTTGAGATCCTTCACTACTGTTGCGTGATTCAATAGTTCATGTTTATGTATAGCTGAGCAGTATTCGATTGTAGGAGTACAACAGTTGTTTGCTTATCATTGACAGACATTTGGGTTGTCCCTGGGGTTTGAGTATTATGCTATGAACATTCTTGTGCAAGTCCTTTTGTGGACAAATACTGTAGTTTTTCTTGAATAAATACCTATGAATGGAGTTGCTGGGTCATAGAGCAGAAAGTGTTTTCTTTTATGTATTTTCAACATCATTTTACTCTCTGTATAAGAGTGTATAGGCTGGGATTTAGCTCAGTTGGTAGAGCACTGCGCTGCAGTCTCTGAGGTCCCAGCACCACGGAAATGGGAGAAGGACCTGGCAATCCACTCCCAAGGCAATCCCGAAACAGTCAGCAATTGAAAACCCTATGAGGATCGCTATGAGTTGGATACCGACTTGATGGCACCTAACAACAACAACACAATAAGAGTGTATTGCCAGGTGTGGTGGTGCACGCCTATAATCCCAGCAGCTTGGGAGGTGGAGGCAGGAGGATCACAAGTTCGAGACCAGAGGCAGTCTGTGTAATTTAGTGAGACCCTGTCTCAAACAGTGAAAAAAAATGGGCTGAGGGTGCAGCTCAATGGTCCAGCGCTTGCAAAGCATGCAAGTGCGAGGCCCTGGGTTCAACCTCCAGTATGGGGCAGAGGGAGGGGGGAAGAATGTATGAGAGTTTTTCCACTCCTCACCAATATTTGACATTTTCTGTCTTTTCAATTTTAAGCCATTTAATGCATGTCAAATAACATCTCATTGTGGTTTCAATTTGCATCTCCCTAATGACTCAGGATGCTGAGCCCCTATGTATAGGCTCATTGGCTACATATGTATCCTCTTTGATGAAGTGTCTGTTTAAATACTTTGCCCATTTTCTTTGTTTGATTTACTGGTAATTTTATTGTTAGTATGTAGCAGTTTTCTGAAAACATCTTTGAGCCCTGAGTCCTTGGTCAGATGCTTGTATTGTGAATATCTTTCCTGTCTGCAGCTTACCTATTTTTTGAGTGATGCCTTTTTATGAGCATCAGTGTTTTTTGTTGGTTTTATTTTTGAAACAAGATCACACTGTGTAGCTCAGGCTGGCCCTGAACTCACAATCTTCCTGCCTCGGTCTCCCCAGTGCTGGGATGACAGGTGTGCGCCACCACGCCTGGTTCAGTATCAGCATTTTATTTTGACAAAGCCTAATTTATCCTTTTCCTTTCTCTTAGGATTGGTGCCTCTCTGCAGGTAACAAAGATATTTCCTTCCATTTCCCTGTAGAAGCGTTCTGGTTCCGGCTTTGGCTTTCAGGGCTGTGAGCCATTTTGTGGGGGAGTCGGGGGAGGCGATTGTGGATGGTTGGAGGTCGAGCCGAGCTCCACTTCTTCCTCTATGGGAAGACAGTTGTTTTGTGTGTGCTTTTCTGAAAGCAAGAGCTTAGTCCTTCACCTACACCTTTCCTTTGTGCCCTAGTTCCCTCGTCTCGGTCCGGCTTGGAAGTGGGTGATAATGTAGCATTGCTTTGGGAAAACCCTCAACATGAGCGGGACCAAATGGAGCATCAACTGCTTATTTGTGCATCAGAAATGCTCATCTTGCTCACCTGCTCCCGCCAAAAGCCCTACAACCCATATCATTCCCCAGAGCTTCCTAGCACCCATTCTTTCAACTAAGAACGGACTTGGAGCATAGTCAATACATCCTGTTCCAGGCCCTGGGGGTGTAGCAGAGAACGACACAGTGACCTCACGGGGGCCACATTCTAGTGGGAAAAACAGATAAGAAGCAGGCAAGATCCGCTTTTGAAACAGAGTCGGGTGTCACGGTGAGAGTGACAGGGACTGTGTGTTGGTGGCATGTGGTGGGGGATCAGCGAAGGCCCCTCAGAAGAGATGGCACATTAACCCGAGCCCAAAGGCCTGGGGGTGTGGTCTAGGTGGAGACTACAAAGTGCAAAGGCCCTGAGACATGGCTAAGCTTGGGAACAGAAGGGCACCAGGAAGGCTATGTAGAGTGAATGGGGAGCTGGGGAGGGGGCTTTGAAGGGAGGCCTTTGGCCAAGCTGGGGACGTTGGATTTTATTCTAAGCTTAGTGGGAAGCCTTGGGTTCCAAGTAGGGGGACTGACTTGATGGGATTTCTAGTTTGAAGTTCATTTACGGCATGCCTGGCACATAGTAGGTGCTAATAAATATTCAAAGGCCATGTGGAGGAGGAAAGGAGATGAGAGAGACAGGGCAGGGACGAGGTAAAGGGAAATGGCAATTGTCAGTCACCTATCACAATAGGTACTTTCTGTGTTACTGAGGCATCATAAGGGCGCTGTGAGCTTGGTGTCTGCCCCCATTTTACAGATGGGAAAACTGAAGCACAGAGAAGTTCAACAGCCTGCGGTTGCATATGAGTGTTGAACCACATGGCATCCACGTGCTGCTGAATCCCAGGGCAGCAAGTGATACATTCATCAGAGCCAGAAACACAAAGAGGGGGCACCTCTCACAGTAAATCAGAGAGCAGGTCAGGGCCCCTGAGGGTTGTGGGCACGTCGCACTATGGGGCCCCAGAGTGTCTCCCTCGAGGGCCCATAGCAGGAAATCTTGGATGAACTCTAGGTCTGGGCAGAGGGCTCACTGGCCAGGCCTTTCCCAGCCTCTGCTCTTCAAAACTTGTCAGCACTGACCAAAAACCACTTTTCTAAAACATCAGGAGCTGTAAGATGGGGAGAAGCAGTTTAGAGTGGTGGTTAGGAGTTTGGGCTCCAGAGCCAGAGGTCTGGGTTCAAATCCTGCCTCTGCCACTTACTGGCCACTTAGTCCTGGGGAAGCTACTTAATGATCTGTGCCTTGGTTTCCCCATCTGTCAAATGAGGACAGCAGTAGTACCCACCTTGTTGGTGTGTGGGTGTGTGCATGTCACACATAAGTGTTGGCTGTGATCACAGTGGGATCCTCCAGTGCCTCTGTTGTGATGGCCCAGTGGGGATGGATCTCGCCTGGGGTCTTCTCCAGACTCTTCAAAGCAGACCTGCCAGACCTCTGGCCACCACCTGTTAACGCTGGGAGAACTCAGGCCCAGCAGCAGCAGCAGCAGTGTGTGGGAGTTTGGCAAACACTGACTGTGGCATGTGAGCCGCAGCCTGCATACCCTGTTGCTTAGGAGGAGCCCATATGGTTATCAAGCCAGGCGAGGAGTGGGCAGCCTTGGGAGGGGTGGCAGGAAAGTTGTGCTGGGATCCAGGTGACTTTTCTGCTGATTGATATAGTTCCCTGGCTGACCCCTTCCTGACCTGGCCACACAGGAGCAGGATTGTTGTTGTTAGGTGCCATCGAGTCAGTATCTGACTCATAGCAACCCTACGTGCAACAGGTAAAACACTATTGTCAGTGCTTTTCTGCTATTAATAGGGTGTTCAATGGTGGATTGAGTTTTAGGAGTGGGTTGCTGGGTCCTTCTCCCATGCCTACAGCACCTGGTTTTCCCAGGCAGTCTCCTATCCAAGTACTAACCAGGCCCGACCCCGCTTAGCTTCCAAGATCTGATGGGATCAGATACCACAGGGCTACCACTGTAGGCTGGGAGCAGGGAGCCACCCTATACCCAGCTCCAGCCTTGCACGCCCAGTTTTCCCTGATCCAGTTCGTTTCCATTCTCACCACACCCCCAGAACGCCTACCCCTGGGATCATTGTTTACCCATTCATAAATATTTATTGAACAATATTTGTTGAAGTGGGGGCCATGGTACATGCCTGTCATCCCAGCAACTGAGGAGGCAGAGGCAGGAGGATGGCAAGTTTGAAGTCAGAGGCAGCCTGCATAACTATCGAGACCTTGACTCAAAAAATAAAAAGGGGGCAGCTCAGTGGGAGAGCACTTGCAAAGTATGTGTGAGGCCCTGGGTTTAACCCCTACATACAAAAAAAAAAAAAAAAAAAAAAAAAAAAAAAAAAAAAAAAAAAAAAAAAAAAAAAAAAAAAAAAAAAAAAAAAAAAAAAAAAAAAAAAAAAAAAGAAAAGAAAAGAAAAGAAAAATTGCTGAATGCAGATACGTATGGAGGCAAATGCCTCCCTAGGAGCACATCTCACAGGTCAGGGGTCAGAAAGGGCTCCTGCCCGCAGCAGCCCCAGCTTGTAGGGAAGGGGCAAGTGGGGGACTGAAAAGCCTGGGCTTTCGTCTCTGGGCTGGCAGCTTGGGTCCCTTGGTGACCAGGGAGCCCAACCGGGGTTTGATGAGCCCTCAGGGAAGATCTTGTTATGTGGAGAAAGCTGAATGTTCCCAAGGTTTCCTGGGGGTCTGCTGGAATGATAGAACCTGATCTGGTCCAGAGAGAGAGTGAGAAAAAGCGAGAGAGAGAGAGGAAAGAAAGAGAGAGAGAGAGAGAGAGAGAGAGAGAGAGAGAGAGAGAGAGAGAGGAGTGCCTGCTCTGTACCTGGCTGGGAGGGGTGAGCAGACACTGCCCTGCAAGGGGGGCACTTGTGCTCCATGTGAGGAAGCTGAGCCCCACCCCATCTACAGTTAGCAGGTGGCCACATGCACTGCAGCCACCCCTGTGCTTGACGGCCCCTCACAGAGGCGACCCCACACTAAGGGAGAAGCGGATCTCTCTGGCCCACCAATCTCCAGGGAGAGTCTTTGAGGTTAGCGTGAGGCCAAGACCTTAGTCAGCACCATCTTCTGGGCCAAGCCAGGTTCTGCCGGCTGGGCCAGGCTCCCTGCCCAGGTTAGGGACTAGATGCTGGGACACGCAGGGTTTGTAGCAGTAGGCTCACCTTGGCCAGTGCTTGGGCCTGACCAAGACCCCTGAGAGGGCCTAGGACGAGGTTGGCCTTCACTGGCTCGTGGCTTCCCATGGGGTCCTTCTCTGGCGCTACGCAGGGTAGGGGAATCCTGGTCTGGGGCCAGGTCCTGCCACTCTGCCTCACTTCCAGTGAGCACTAAGGCGAATCCTTTCTCCTCTGTGGTCAATGTCCTCAGCCCCAAAGGAGAGCGATTCTGGCTTTGAGGTCTCATGAAGTTCGGCAATTAAAAAACAAACAAACAACAACAACAAAAAAAACCCCCAAAACAACGGTCCCCTCGGAGTCTCAATGAAGCACCACACTTTTCCCATGCTTAGGCTTGCGGAATCTGGAAATGGTCCTGTGAGGCTGGTGCTGTGGTTATTCCCGTTTTATAGATGAGGGACAGAGAGGTTAAGTGACTCTCCCAAAGTCCTGATGCCAGGATGTCACCAAGCTGGGCTTTGACTTCTGCCAGTCACACTGCAGCATGGGGCCCCTGCTTCGCCTTGTGACAGTCAAACCCAGAGGCGTTCACAAAGTGCAGCCCCTCAGTGGCCTCTGTGGCCATAGTTGGTGGCTGTCGACAAGGCCTACCCTCTGCAGAAATGCTTTTCCGGCAGCCTTTTCTGCCTCCCTCCAGATGCTCCTAGGAAGACTGTGGTCCTCGGCTGCCCAGCCATGTGACAGGGCCAATGGCAGGCAGGCAGCAAGTCCCATTCCAGGGCCACAGGAGCTGAGCTCCCTGCAATCCCTGCTTTGCTCGAGGTCAGCGCTGGTGCTGGTGAAAGTAAACAGCAGGCGGCTAAACTAATAGCATCCCGAGGATTCAGAGCTCATGAAATAGGGGACCCTAAGTCACTTTATGATGTGCTAGGAGCAGGAGCAGCAGCAGCCGGGCCTGGGGAAACCACCGGGCCAGGGCCACCTGGAAGCTTAAGCCTAGCCAGGGCCTGGGCTTCTCTGCAGGGAGCCAGCCTGCAGGATGGCTTTAAAGTGCAGGGGTCGGGGGTTGGTTAGAAACCCACAGGCTGGGGGCTTTGGGTGGCCTGGAGTCTCCAGATGCATGAAGTCTGGGGGACAGGAGCTGTGTCTTTTTCCCTGAGAGCCCCAGGGGCTTTCAGAGGGCCCGTCTTTAGGTCCTGGACCCAGTGCCCTTCATAGCCCTAGGTGGTGGAAGTTGCATCAGACAGAGACACAGGCCTCAGGAGGGAAATCCAGGCCACTGTTCACCTCTCGGTTCCTTAATTCTGAGGCTCACGGGGCTGGTTTGCTTTAGGCTCTCTGAGGATGGGGGCGTTGCCTGGGAGGAGTTCCCCGTCCTCAGGTGGACTCTTGGGTCTGGAGCTCAGCTCTTAAGCAAATGTGTATAACAAGTCACCTGGAAAAACTGTTAAAATGCAAATATCTGAGCTGTCTAGGTGGCACATGCCTGTACTCTCAGTGACACAGGATGGCAGGCTCCACGCCAGAGGCAGCCCACATAACTTAGCGAGACCCTACCTTAATTTAAAAACATTAGAAAGGGGCTGGGGCTGTGGCTCAGTGGCAGAGCACTTGCAAAGTATGCACGAGGTCCTCGGTTCAGCCCCCTAGTACTGCAAAAAAAAAAAAAAAAAAAAAAAAAAGAGAGAGAAAGAAAGAAAGAAAAAAGCAAATATGTGGCCTATGTCTAAGAGCTTCAGGCTGAGTGGGTGGTGGTGGTGGGGTCCTGGGGAGGAGCCTGAAGCCCTGCATTTCCCACAAGGTCCCAGTACGGATGCCTCTGCACACACTCTCAGATGGAAGATTCGATGAGGCTTGTACAAAGCTGGCCTGGACTTGTGCCTTCTCTCTCCATGTCTTTAAATGTTCATTAAAAAATAAGTTTCCTGCCGGGTGCCGTGGTGCATGCCTGTAATCCCAGCGGCTCGGGTGGCGGAGGCGGGAGGATTGCAAATTCAAGACCAGAGGCAGTCTGCGTAACTTAGTGAGATCCTGTCTCAAAAAGTAAAAAAAAAAAAAAAAAAAAATGGGCTTAGGTGCAGTTCAGTGGTCCAGCACTTGGAAAGCATGCAAACATAAGGCCCTGGGTTCAACTCCCAGGACCGCAAAAAAAAAAAAAAAAAAAAAAAAAAATTTGCCTTTAGGTAAGGAGCTAGAGGTGCAGAACTGGTCACTGTGGACTGAGTTGGTGCTTGAGATGGCAAGGCCGTGCAGAGAGAAGACGTGGCCCCAGGAGCCCCTGAGTGTGTTCGAAACAGAGCATGGTGATGATTTACGGAGCCGCCTCCCGCCCAGCCAAGAGCGTGCGCCGTCCAGTCCCCGGCTGGCTGGCTGTGAGCCTTGGCCAGCTCACCCAATAGTGATGACTCAGGTTTTCCACCTGTAAAATGGGAGGGGTGGCTTTTGCCACCTCCCCACCCATCCCTAGTGCCAGAAGCCTCCACAGTCCCCCAACTCCATCAAAGGCAGATCTTCAAAGCTGGACTGAGTTGCTGTTTCACTACTGGTAAATCTCAGCTAGTGGCAGCTCCATTCGGAAGTCATCATAGAACTCTGATATTGAAAGAAAGGATTAGTATCGCAGCCCATGTGGGAGGAATTAGCAGCTTCTGCTGAGAGGCTCCCTAATGCACCCTTGAGCCTGCAGCTCCCAGCCGTGCTGGCAGGCTGGGCGTGGGGAGCAGAGAGCCAGAGCAGAGCCAAGTGGGGAACCCAGAGGGGGTGGCTATGTGTGCACTGGGGTGTGCTTTCGAGGTGAAGGGTCTGCAAGCCTCTGGCTGGTACAGGGCAGACCCTGAAATGTTGCTAAGTGCACTGGCACTCCCTCAGGGTGGCTGGGCATCTGCAGGGGCAGAGGGAAGGGGATGCTCTACCTGGGAGGGAAGGGTTAAGTTTGGGCCTCACGGGCTGCTGCTCAGCTCCCGGATGGGGAGGTCCGCAGGCCCTGGCATGGAAAGGGCTGGCCCTCTGCCCAGCTCACTGAGCTCAGGGATGAGAGCCAAGAGCTCAGGCTGACTCATGGGAAGTGGGGGCTGCAGGAAGGAGGTGGGGCCAGGGAGGAGGGCGGGGCCAGGAAGCTAGGGGGCAGGCCCAAGCGGTGCCTGGGATCTGCTGTGCACCTGCAGGGGAATGCAGCTATCTCCGCTGGTTCTCTCCAGCGGCCTGTCTTCCCCAAGGCCCAGTGACTGGCTGGAGGGGTGGAGAGATGGCTCTGGGTGGACGGTTGACCTTTCTTAACTTTGGTTTTCTACCCAGCTGAGTGTGAATAATTTTACTATTTCTTCCTTCAGAAGGCTGCTGGGAGTCTTCACGCTTGTTATTCTGGCTCAGTACTTAGCATAGGCCTGTCCCCCATCTGTCGTTCATTGGAGATACAGTTAAGTAGATATGTGGAGAGAGAGGTTGCAATTCCTCTCTCTGCATCCAGATACCTCCACCCATCTGTTCTGTCCCCTGTGGCGTCCTGGCCCTGGTCCCTAGCCTAGGCTTATAGCAGCACAAAGGTGAAGCCCCTCCCTCGTGGGCGGATAGTCTAGTGGAGGGAGAGATGAAAAAAGATACAGCAAGCAAAGCTCCCTGGAGGCTCTATGTTCCTGGTCCTCCATACCATGAAGCCATGTGGCCCAGGCCTTGCCACCATTATGGACAGATTTGTTAACCGTGAGCTCCCATAAGCTTATTTGGGTTTATTTTTCTGCTGCAGCAATGGTAGCTGACTGATACAGAAAATTGGTGCTGGAGAGTAGGGTGGGCGCTGTGCAGAAACCTACCCGTGGGGTTCCTAGGCCTTGGGAACTCGTTTGCGAGAGAGTTTGTTAGAGGTTGGAGTTGTGGGTACAAGAAACTGGGAGGGGTTGAGGGGCTGTTCTGGCAAGAGTGAGGGAGACCACTGTGCCTGCTGCCGCCAGTAGAAACGGGGCTCCCCGAGTTGTAGAGGAAAATGAGGATCCTACTGGACTTTGGACTAGAGGCCATCCATGTTACATTCTGGAGATTGGCTGCAATTAAAAGATATGAACAAATTAACTTGGAGGAAGAAACATCTGGCGAGCAATGAGATGTAGGGGGCATGACTTGGTTACTGCTTGCTGCATCCACCAAAATTTATAGGCACAGAGAGATCTGACACATCTGTAGTTTAAAGACAGAAAAATCTGAGCCGGGTGCGATGGCGCACACCTGTAATTCCATCGGCTTGGGAGGCGGAGGCAGGAGGATCATAAGTTTGAGACCAGAGGCAGTCTGTGTAATTTAACAAGACCCTGTCTCAAAAAAGTAAGAAGAAAAATGGGCTGGAGGTGTAGCTCAGTGGTCCAGCACTTGCAAAGGATTTAAGTGCAAAGCCCTGGATTCAACCCCCAGTACCAAAAAAACAAAGAAAAATCTGTGGCTTGTGTAAGGGGTGGTTTGGACCAGAGGACTTCATTGTTAAAGAGATAAGCAGCAGGGAAGGAAAGCCTTGACCTTTTCACCAAAGAAATCCCCTTGGGGCACAGAAGAAGTCGCCAGACTTCTCGCATGGAAGGCCCCAGGGTGTGGACAGGGCTGAAAGGCTGTTTCTGGGACACACTCCTGAAAAGGGGCCACCTAGGGAAGTGGTTTCTCAGCCTGGGTATGCAAACATGGCCCCTGAAGCTGTGGTTCAAAAAGGTAAAGGGACCTCTTGAGTCAACAGCAAAACTTAGCATCCTTCATGTGCTGGGTTTGCAGGCATGCTGAAGCCAAGAGTTAAGGGTTATGGTGTTTGCCAGCAAGGTTCCAGAAGCTAGCCTATGAAGCCAGGAGGTCTGTGCTGGGGCCTGGTGCCCTGAGGAGAGCCCCTGGAGGGCTGATGCGTGAAGCTTGGCTGGTGGGGTCTAAGTGGCAGTGGAGACCCCAGGATGTTGGAGATGCCAGCAACTCAAAACATCCTGCTGAGGGGAGCTACTGGCAAAAAGCAGAGCCGGCCCAGGGGGGTGGAACTATGCAAGCATGTTCGAGGCCAGATGGTGTTACAGGGGCCAGATGCTAGATTGAAACCAATATAGTGTGTCCAGTGGGCTGGGATTTAGCTCAGTTGGTAGAGCACTGCTCTGCAGTCTCTGAGGTCTCAGGTTCGATTCCTAGCACCGCAAAAGTGGGAGAAGGAGCAGGATAAAGTGGGAGGGGGCTGGAGGACGCCTCCTGGAGCAGGGACTCTGAGTGACAGCTGCAGGCAGTGAGGGAGGAGCCATGTGGTGCAGCTGTTGAAAGGTGGGGTGTGCCTGGGGGTGAGGGGCGTGACTCTGTGGTAGAGTGCTTGCCTCACGTGCAAGCATGAGCACAGGGTTCTGTCCCTAGCACCACCATGACGTGTTCTGTAAGTGTGGTAGGAGCAGAGTGGTGGAGAGCGAGGTCGAGAAAATGAAATGAGGGGACAGGTCCTGGGTGGCTTCCAAAGCACGGTGAGACTCACACATGACCGCCAACATGAGTCCATCTGATTCCCTCAGGACCCAGTCATAAGTTTAGCATGTCCAATGCCTGTGAGTTTGGGCTGACACGGGCCAGGGGAGAGAGCACACTTTAACACAGGATGCCTGGGTGAGAAAGCTCATCTGCCTATTCCTGTGCTAAAGAAAATAAAGATGTCAAATCCTCGTTCCCTGCCCTCCCCTCCCTGTAAGGAGGACAGGCGTCCATCCCTGGATCCATGAAAACGAAAGGACTTGTTAGAGAGAAATTAGCACACATCACTTCAGGCACTTTTACAAGAACATAAAATCTGTAGAGTCTCCTGTTGCCAGGGAAAGTGGTTCCACATTTGCAATGACAGGTGACAGAGGGGGCCAGAGAGTTGTGTCTCATCACCATGGCCTGAACAGGCATCTCCCGGTCACAGTGGCTTCTTTTTCCCTCTTGCCCTCAGCCCAGCGGTCCGCCCACGAGCTGCCCATGGTAGAAAGACAAGACACAGACAGCTGCCTGGTCTACGGGGGCCAACAGATGATCCTCACGGGGCAGAACTTCACGGCCGAGTCCAAGGTTGTGTTTACTGAGAAGACCACAGGTCAGTGGCTTTGGGGGCTTTTTTCTTGTCCTCTGCAGCTGTACAAAGGTGGCTGTGACGTTCTCCTCCACAACAGCCAAGCCCATGGGGTAGAATTTTATACCCTGCCCTCTTTACTCACTGCACAGTGGCTATGACACTCACCACTGCCCACAGGGACCGCGCTGCCATTTACCTGGTCTTGGGGGTTTGGATGGATCCTAATGTTGTCCCCAGCCCTCATCTCTTTTTCTGTTTGAAATTATTTTGTTTTCCACAGAGAAGGTAACTTTTCTCCTCCTCCTCCTCCTCCTCTTCCTCCTTCTCCTCCTCCTCCTCCTTCTCCTTACTTCTTTTGTGGTACTTGAGGGTTGAACCCAGGGCCTCACACATGCTGGGCAAGTGCTCTTGCCACTGAGCTGCATTCCCAGACCCTTTTTAATTTTTTATTTTGAGATGGTCTTGCTAAGTTGCACAGGCTGCCTCTGGCTTCAAACTTGCGATCCTCTCGCCTCAGCCTCCCAAGTGCTAGGATTATAGGCATGCACCATGGTGCCCAGCCAATAGGCTAACTTTTAAAACTTTTTCCTCTTACCAAGAAGAGAAGCTGAATAGCATGGTGATTAAGCAGGTATTCCTTGGCCCTGAGTATCCTGAATATCAAAACTTGCCTGCACTACTTACTTGCTCTGTGATCTTAGGCAAATTGCCTAGCATTTCTATACCTTGCTATTCTTATTATATAGAATGATGATAACAAGAGTTCTTACCCCATAGCATTGTCGTAAAGGTTAAATGAGTTGATATACATAGAGTAATTATAGCACCAGATATGCCATAAACCGATAATCATTGGCTACTAACGTGTTTGGGCAGGGGTTTAGCTCAGTTGGTAGAGGGCTGTTCCATACTCTCTGATGACCTTGGTTTGATCCCCAGCACCACAAAAATGGGAGAAGGACATAGCAATCCACTTCTTATGAAATTCCGAAAAGAATCAGCCATTAAAAACCCTATGAGGGTCCCTATGAGTCAGATTTGACTTGACAGTACCGAACAACAACAACAAACTAAAGTGTTTATTAGTGCTGTAATTAATCTTATATTTTTAATATTTATGTCTTCTTATGCATGAAACTCTATGTGTATCTTTTTGTTTATTTAGGATTAATTCCTAGGGCTGGAACTTTGGATAGTCATTTTGAAGGCTTTAAGTACATATTGTTAAACTATCTCCCAGAAATCTGCGAGCCAAAACCTCATGAAAGTCATAGGTTCGTCTCATCTCAGAAATGTCATAATTTTTAATTATAAAATCTTTGTGGAATTAATACTCATTGATCCTTTGCATTTCTCTGCTATACAAGCTTTAATGTTCTTGGCTATTGGCCGTGCCCTGGAAGTACTCATTGAAGGCATGAGCTGCTGCCGCCTTCCGGAGCTGCGAGGCAGGGCTGGAATGTTGAGGTTACTGTGTCTGGTGTGCACTGTCAGCAGAGATTTGTTGGACAGGAGAAGCAGTGTGGGTGGGGATGAGGCTGGGCAGGAGCTTAGGTCCCCTTTTGGACATGGTTTTGTTGGCTCGGATGGCCCGTGGACCTTCTCAGATGAAGCAGGAGCTCACCTGTGAAAAGGCAAGCGCCCAAAGAGGGGTCAGCATGTGATCTAGACAAGAAGGGCAGGTCCTGGCTGGGGACACTACCTTGGGAGGTGTCAGTGCCAAAGCCCCAGTTAAGTCTGGGGGTTGACTCTGCCCTGCCAGGTTGGCCTCCCGGGGGGCAATGAGCATACATCCTGAGGGCTGGGAACCTGTCACTGTCACAACCAGTGGATGGCACAGGGGAGGCTCCTCCTGGAGACCAGGAGTACGCAAGAGGGTCAACACAGCCAATGCCACCGGAGCCAGGAGGCCTGAGCTTTCCTGGCGGTGCCAGTGCCATGAGGACGGGTTTGAGGCCTTGGGGGTTTTGAATAACACTCGCCCATGTGGCTGTCAAGGAAGGAGACATACTGGTGGGGGACTCTGTGCAATGGACAATGTCATCCAAAGGCAAGATGAGCCTGTGGCCATGCCCTTGGCCTGGGTGCTGTTGACACTGTGGGCCCACAACCCTCATAGAGGGACTGCCATCCTGCGTGCTGAGGATTTTCGTAGCCTCCCCACCTCTCCCACCATGCGCCAGGAGCTCGGCCCAAGTTGGAATGACCGAAAATGTCTCTAGACATTGCCAGGTGCGCCCTGGGTCAGGGAACGCAAAATCCTCCCTGGCTGAAAACCACTGGTCTATGGCTTAGAAGCCTCTGGGAGCCAGGAGCAGTGGTGCTTGGCTGTCATCCCAGTGACTTGGGAGGTGGAAGCAGGAGGATGGCAAGTTGGAGGCTAGAGGCAGCCTGAGTAACTTAGTGAGACTCTGACTCAAGATAAAAAGGAAAAAGGGGCTAGGGGTACAGCTCAGTGGTAGAGCACTTACCTGGCATGCGTGAGGCCCTGGGTTCAACCCCCAGTACTGAAAAAAAAAAAGAAGATCTTGGGGAAGAAAGGAAGAGGAACAGAATAGAGTACAAGGAAAACTCCAAGTCAGGGGCATCTTAAAACCCTCCTCTCTGACCCAGCTGCCACAGGGCTCTGCCAGCTGAGTGGCCCCCACTGAAGCAGTTTTGTACATAAAGTTTTAATCCTGCTTTTTTCCCCATCATGAGCACTTATGCAGGTATTTAATGTTCTCTGAGAGTGTGAATTTAAACAGATATGTTGCATTCCATCATATGGTCTTATGGTACTTTATTTACCCCTTCCTTTTTAATTGAGGATGGTTAATACTAGAAAATGTTTGGATGAGTAGGCAGAGGCCAGAACAGGAAATTTCCCAGTGCCAAGTAGAGACATGGCCTTGGGTTAATCTAGGTGTGGGTAAAGTAATAGGGATTCATAGTGGGTTCTTGAGCAGGGGAGTGGCATGAAATATAATTGACCAAGAAAGAACACCCTGTGCAGCTCAGGTGCATTTCCAAGACCAGGAAACCATCTTGCTGGCCTTCTGTTACTTTGACAAGAAGAACATGGCTTTAAAGTGCCTCACTGGCAGAGAAGGACAAGCTTAAGATAGAAACATTTTATTCCTCATGCCCAGGTTGTCAGAGCGCCGCCCTGATGGAACCATGTCCAAAGGATTTGAGGCTGGATCCTACCGAGTTTCTCATGGAGCTGGGCATCAGCCAGGCTCCAAGTGTCTTGGGAGCTCACTTACTTTGAATCTGCCCAAGGACATCAGTTAAATATTTTTTGGATGAAAGAAGGAGTAAATGAATGGTATTTACTCTCTAGCTTCCAATCTTTTGGTTTCCAGAGAAACTAACCTGTCAACCTCATGACAGGAGAGAAACACAGAGCCATCTGGACTTTGGGAAGTCCAGTGTTAAGGGGAGCAATGGAGCTACAGTTCCTAGGACAGCGTTGCCTGCAGGTACCCCTCACCTGTGTGCTGTGCTTTTGGCATTTCACCCAGTGCCAGAGCCTGATGGTTAAGGGGGAGAGGTGAGGGCCTCGCCCATAAACCATATGCAGCCTCATCCTGTGGCTCAGCTTCCAGGGTCTCGGTTTTTCCCTCTGTAAAGTGGGACAGTAGTGTCCCCTAGAGTTGGGGCCATTGGATGTCATGTGCACTGGGAGCTTGAGTGTCGGGTGTTATTTTTAGGGCCCTTCAGCAACATCATTGCTCTGGCCATAGTTGTCATGTGGTTGACACACGCTGCCCTGAGTACCAGCTTGGGCTGGGCCTCTTTGGGGGGCTGTAAGCTGCTGGGTGAGAAGCCCAGGCTCTGAGGTCAGATGGCTCAGGTTAGGATCCCCAGTTCACATTTCATAGCTGGATAGATTGCTGCACCTCTCTGAGCTAGCACTTCCTCTTTTGTCAAGTACAGGTGCTTTACTGCTCTTGAGAGGTGAGACTGTGATGCAACTATCCAGGCTGGGCTCTTTGCACAGGTAGGGCTTGGGATGTTGCAAATGCTCCATAAGCGTTAGCTGTTATTATCATTATCCTTTGTCTGTGGAAGGCCAGAGAAATAGGAGCTTATCTCATGGAACCAAGAGACATTAAAACACAGTAAACAATAATAATAAACTGTGGGCCAGGCCCTGTCCTAAGCACTTTATATGTGTTGACTAATCTGACTCCTCATGACAAATCAGCTAATGTTCTCCCAGTGTTACTGATGTGACTCTAAGCACAAAGAGGCCGAGTCACTTAGTATCACACAGCTGGCAAATGGCAGTGATGAGCTTTAGCTCCAGGCAACTTGGCTCCGGGGCCTACACCCTGGACTGTTCACTGCTCTGCTCTGGAAAAGCTCAGAGCCAGGCTCCTTTTCCTGAAGACCCTTCATATTCCTGAAGCCGTGGACTTGAACCGTTTCATGGTGATAGAGACCCTTGCATTCTGCCCTGGGTCTCTGGTGTTGGGAGGACCCGTCCCACAGGGAGGAGCCTTTTATACTCGACTCCAGAATTCCCAGGCAATGCCATGGGCTAATGAAGGAGATAAGCCAGGCCATCTGAGGTATCCCGAGTACCCGAGAAACTTCGGGTTCCTTTGTGGGGCTGACGGAGGGGTCCCTGAGTCTGCAGAGCTCTGGCCTTGCTCTTCTGACCCCAAGGGCTCCCCTCCTTGCTCAGCTGCCTCCTGTAGGGGGAATCCCTGTTGCTCAACTCCGTTTTTCCAAAACGCAGCCTGTGCCCATCTCCATGGACACTTGGCCGGCCAGGCACTGCGGGCGGGCGGGCACCGCAGGCCAAGTTTTCCAAGGCAGGGGAATCCCAGCTGTTCCTCCCATTAGGAAAGGTGACGGCCCCCAGGGCTAATCTTAGCCCTGGGGTGTGGTCCTCGGCACCACCAGCTCCAGCGTTCTTTTTATAGACAGGAACTAAAACGGGCTTGGCACCTTCCACTCCAGCAAGAGGAGAAACCAAGCAGGTGGAAAAATAGGAGGAGGGGGCGGCCTGGGGCTGCTTAAGTTAGAAAAAGTGCCGTGTTTTGGAAAGTGACATTATATTTATAGCAGCAATAATAATAATGATGTATTATTTTTATTCCTATTTTTAATCACTTTCTCAACTCTCAAGAACCTGGGAGACTCAGCCCTTGCCCATCTCTCTGGTCTCAGCGTTTTTGCCTCTCACCCTTGCTTGCTTGCTTGATCACAGGGAAACCCTATTCATTCTGCCCTCAAACACTCCACGCTCCGTCTGTCTCAGGACCTTTGCAGTTGCCGTTTACTCTCGGAACATTCTTCCACCTTTTCTTCCCATGGCTGCCCTCTCCTTTCCCTCGGGTCTCAGCTCAGAGGCCACTTTCTCAAAGAGTCTTCCTCAACCTCCCTCACAGCCTGTCCCCTTCTGTCCCCTCACCCCGCTTGGCTCTGTTGGTGGCCCTCGGCATTTCCCCCATTGTCCTATCTGCCTGTTGGTTCAGGGCTTGACTCCTCTCCTGTGCTAGACTCTGAGTTCCTGGAGAGCAGGGACTTAGTGTTTGCCGCTGGGTCCTTGGCTTCTGGAACAGTCCCTGCACATAGTAGGTACTCAGTTTGTCATATCGAAGGAAGGTAACATGCCCTTTCGCTGTCCCTCCAGCCTTGGGAGGCAGCAGCACTTATCCCCATTTTACAGATGTGGTAACTGAGGCTCAGCCAGGTCAAGGCAGGGTCCCTGCATCAGCCCACAACTGGGGACGGAGCTGACCCCCGGGGCGGCACTTGTTCCAACCGGAGTCATTTCTCCAGTCGTGTCAAAGGAAAGCCAGCAGCACAGTTCGGGGCGTTCCTATTTATCGCCCACAGCAACTGCTGAAAAGCTGCCTGTGTGTTCTCTGCAATGTGAAAAATGCATAACCTTCCAGGCGAGTTCACGCCGGGAAGCCCGGCTGTTCCTGCCCTCAGCTGGGAACCCTGGCCCCTGGCCCCAGGCGGAGTCGGGGGTCCCCGCAAAACATTGCAAAACAGGAAAAAATCTAAGGACACAAAAATAAAAGTGATGTGGTAGCGGAAACGGGGTTGCCATGGCTCTGAGCGCCTCGCCGCGCCTGGGGGGGATCCAATGTTTTGGAACGTTCCTCCACATGACACAGGGTTTTGGAATTTTTCAGCTGGTAAATCCCTCTTAATTCAGGGCCCCCGGCCCCAGCCAAGTAGCTCCCTGGCTCTCTGTGTCCCGCGGGGGCGTAGGCTGGAAAGCGGCCTCCATTGCATTACTCAGCTTTGAAACTGAAATTGTTTGAAGAGAAATTTTGTTTTGTTGGACTGTTTTCTTGGCGCTGTGTGATGGCAGAGGCGCCCATCACCTGTCGAGAGGGCAGATTGATTTTTTCGAGAGAGGCGTGGGCGGTGGAATTCCCTCTTTCCCACTGAGTCATCGTGTCCTGACGTGAGTCACTATTACTCGGAGGTTCCCAAAGGTTGTGTTTTGAGCTGTGTTTAATAAATAGAAATGCATGTGCTTAAAGTATTATTTTTTTTTCTTTTTTTGCTAAATAAGACTTTTTCCCATGAATCGGTGTCCTGAGAGAGTTGGCAGTGTCTTAAAGAAGACTCTCTCATACCTGTTGCTCCTCTGGGTCTGCCTTTGCCAGGGTGAGGGATGGGCTTCCCTGAGCAGAAAGCCTGGGATGAGAGGCTTCTGGATTGGGCTCCTGTGGGAAATGTCAGACTGTAGGCTGGACAGGGGCATGACTAAGGGACTGCAGACCTTTGCCCTCTGTGACTCACAACCAATGTCACTGGCCCTTGGCCTCCGAAGGCAAGCCAAGCTGCAACTCCAAAGCCCCATTAAGGCTGAGAAAATGGGTTCATTTTCAGAGAGCTAAATACTCACCCAAATTTCACCCCCCTGCCTCTCAGGTCAGATTTTCCTGGGAAAGCAGTTTGCAACCCATCCTATTTGGCTCTCTTTCAAAGACACCACAGAGAAACGAGTTTTCTGATTAACTTGGGTCTGAGCATTTCCACCATCAGAAATTGTTCTTGGTGCCCCAAAGCCTTGGTGCACCACACAAGTAGTTAGCAGGCTGGATTTTGGAACACCTGGCAGACTTGGCCAGAAGCCTGGATCAGCCTCAATACTAGACCCCTTGGGACTCAGTTTCCCCACCTCTGAAATGGGTTTGGTGATGTTCTAGCAATAAAAGGAGATCAAGGAACTGAAAGTGCCAGGCACATAGTAGGTACCCAGAAAACATCAGCTGTCCTCCTGTGTTTCCTCGGGGGTTCAGCCAGCTTCACACAAAGTCTGTAAGGCAGGCCATGCTGATTTCCTGTCTGGTAGAAGGGCCCCTCCTGGCAAAGGGAATCGCTCCTCTTTGCACCCTGCAGCCCTCAGGATCCTGGCAGTTTGGGCCGCCAGAGCCGGAGGGACTCCAGGGGCAGTGGGTTCCTCTCCTCCCTCATTTACAGAGGGGTGAGGTACAGTCACGCATGTGGTTGGCAGACTTCCTTGAGGTAACAGAGCTTGTCAGTGGAGGGCGGGGCCCCAAACCCCAGCTTCCTGGTTCCCAGAGCACATGGTGGTCGGAAGCGTGGGGGTGGTCATCTGGAGATGACACTCAGCGCCGCGAAGAGTCGCACTGGGCGGTGAGGGGGTGAGCCAGGACCTGACTTTAACCTCACCACACTCACTCAGCCCCCAGAGCATCTACATTCACCTCTAGGTATTTACTGAGCACTTACTATGTGCAGTAGCACGCTTGGCACATGACCTGGGATAGTCAGACCCTTGCCCTTGAGGCTGGACAGTCTCAAGTGTGTTTATGAGCCGGATACTTTCAGATGAGGAAAATGCTGTGAAGACAGGGGAACCAGGTTTAGGGTGAGAGAGCAAAGGGGCTTGGGAGGGGCATCATACAGTATGCCGAGTTTGATCTCAGCCTCAGACAGACCCTAGGCTATCTCAGCACCCATACATCCCAGGCAACAGCGAGGAGCGTGAGGCGTGCTGGTAGAAGGCAGGTGCTCACTGGTTTCTGAAGTCCAAGATCAGCTGGACCTCCTACACTTTCATTGGTAAAATCTGTCCACTCCGGTAGTGAGGTCAGAGGGGACCTTTTTGGAAGAGGTAGATGGCTGTGAGCAGAGCCCTAAAGGCAGAAAAGAAGACCTCATGGACCCCAGAGGGGGGCGTGTCCCAGGCAGAAGGATCTGCTCAGGGCCAGGGCCACAGCAGGATGCATCATGGTGCGGGAGTGGCACCAGCTCAGTCCAGAAGCACTGCTGTGGTGTGGCTGCCGTGGTGAGCCCTAGGACACAGCGAGGGGTCTAGGTTTAGCCCCACAGGAGTGGGTAGTTCCAGGTTTTCAGCAGCCCAGGCCATGGTAGGGGGAGTGGTTGGGGGAGGGGCAAGTGGATGCTGGGGTGTCAGGGAGCCAAGGCTCCCCTTGCCAAGGACAGGACAGTGGGGGGCAGGATCTCCAGATCTCAGTAAGGCCTCCTGGCCAGTGTCACCATTTCAGGCTGTGAAATCCTAACTGAGGGGACATTCCTAATCTCCACCCCCACGCTTCTAGCCACGACACGTTCTGTGCTAGTTAGTGGTCTTATGGGGCAGACTGAAGTGACTACAGCCATCTTTATGTAGCTAATTTTTAAAGGCAGAGCCAGGACTGGGAAGCATCAGGCATGGTTTCCTAATTCCAGCCGACACGTCAATTTCCTTGCCATGTGCGTGGGCCCAGCGGCAGCTCACAGCTCAAGTGCGGTGGCCTCTGCCGTCCCCCTCCTGAAAGCTCTCTCCTCCCGCAGCGTGGTGCTGATGCCAGCCTGGCCTTCTCCAGGCTGCCTGCTCAGCTTCTGGCCCTGCCTGACCAGCCCCATGCTTCCCGTGTGCTCGGTCCCATCTGTCTGTCCATCTGTCAGTCCATCCATCTATCCACCATCCATCATCAGCACATGAGCCTCCCAGCTCAGCTCTTCCTCCCAAGCTGGCATTGCGGTGATGTTGTTGGTTAGTTGGTTAGCATGAAGCCTGTGGCATTGACCACTCTGGACCCCCTGCCCCATTTTTCCCTTGCAGAGCATTGCTGAGACTCTTTTAGACCCAGCCCCTTGGTCCAGAGCTCTTGGCTCTCTTCTCTTCCCCATGACTAAGACTTGGAGGAGCCTTTGTGGTGCTGGCTGCCTGTCCCCAGGCCCATGCATTCAGGATGGGGGAAGTTGGCCTGAACAGTTGCTCAGGACACCAAAGGCCTTTATTCCATCTTAGCCCAGCCCAGGGGGAGCACATTGAGTATCCTCAGAGCCACCCCACAGGGGCCAGTTTGTTCCAAGCTCCAGGCCTGCAGCAGGTTTGGGAGGGGGAGATTGGGCACTGCCGGTCCCTGGCCCCGAGAGGACTCGGGGCTGCGTGCGGCTCCTGGTCTGTTTGCGTGGTCCTCCTGGTTTGATTCCTAGCACTGTTTCCAAGAGGGCCTCTGCAATGAGGCCTCAAGCCTCCTCTCCATGGGGCCTCTTGCTGGAGAGGCCAGTGGTCAGGGGCTTCCTGAGCCATGACCAAAGGCCTTGCAGGGGGATTCCTGAGGTCGGTGCGCTGACTTATTCAGCCAGTATTTACTGAGTAGCTGTCACCTGCAGGACACAGTGGGAGGTCAGGCCCTGCCTCCCAGTCAGGAGAACCCTGGAGGGCAGGTGGGTGTGCATGCCTCATCCTGGGACCCACAGCCTGTGTGGTAACAGCTTCACTGGAGTTGGTAGGCTGTGCCCAGCCACCATCTACGATCCTGGCATCCCAGGGCTCCCAGGAAACAGGCAAGTAAGCAGCTAGTTGCCATATGCTTTGTTAAGAAAAAAGCTTCTATCAAAAAATGATAAAAACGAAAGCAAATGAACCTTCTGCATGTCTTGACTAAGTGAGGGAAGCCATGAAGGTGTCACTCTCCCAGCCAGCGCAGCCTGGAGGTATGACCTATGACTGGCTTAGGCACAAGCTCCCTGTGGTCTTATTGCTATTGTTTGGTTTTTGTTTCTGAGACAGAGCCTTGCTATGGAGCCCAGGCTGACCTCAAACTCAGGATCCTCCTGCCTCAGCCTCCCAAGGGCTGGGATACCTAACCTTCCTGACATCTGAGCAAGCGCATCACAGGCTCTCAAGGTGCTGTCATGCTGTGCACATGGGTCTGCAACACATAAACCAGTCTGCTTTTTAATGTAACAAGCAGGTTTCTAGGTCAGAAATGTTGTTGTTGTTGTTGTTAGGTGCCATCAAGTCGGTATCCGACTCATAGCGACCCTCATAGGGTTTTCAATGGCTGACTGTTTCGGGATTGCCTTGGGAGTGGATTGCCAGGCCCTTCTCCCATTTTTGCAGTGCTGGGAATTGAACTCGGGACCTCAGAGACTGCAGCGCAGCGCTCTACCAACTGAGCTAAATCCCAGCCCAGGTCAGAAATGTAGATCTACCTTATTGGATGCCTGCAGCTGCACCACCGTGGCATGTGATCCCGTCAGATCTCAGAAGCTAAGCAGGGTCGGGCCTGGTTAGTACTTGGATGGGAGACTGCCTGGAAACACCAGGTGCTGTAGGCTTGGAAGAAGGACCTGGGAACCCACTCCCAAAAAACAATCAACCATTGAAAACCCTATGAATAGCAGAGAAGCACTGACAATACTGTTTCTCCAGTTGTACGCAGAGTTGCTATGAGACGGACACCATTTGCCAGCATCTACCAACAACAACTACCACCTTATTATAGGGGCTGCCTAGAGTTCTCATACCTAACACACATGATATTCTGTACTGGGTATGGATGATGATAATTCAACCAGTCCTCTGTCAGTGAATGCTTTCTATTTGTAATGAGGAATGTAATGCAATGCAAAGAAATGCAAACCTTTGCTACCCCCCTGCCCCCAGCACTTGGGTGTGAATGGCCAGCCAGTTCTTTCTTCCTAGATATGGAACAGCATGACCTCAAAATTCTAAAATATATTGATCATAGCACTAATGATTGCTGGGGCATTTGGCTGAGCATTTTATGAATATTACATATTTTAGTGCTCTCCGCAATCTTGGTTGAGGTCAGTAGTGTTAACTTTGCCATTTCGTCAATGAGGAATCTGAAGCACAGAGAGGTTTAACCACCACTCAAGGGCCACACAGGCAGTAAGTGGGGACCACAGGACTTGAACCTGGACGGAGTGACATCGGAGAGAAGCCTCCAGTGTTCCTTCTGGAGTCCACTGGCTCAGATGGTAGGAGTGGTGTGGCCTCCTGGCAACCCTCTGGTCATAAGTCCCAGTGTGTAGAGGGTGTAGGGAGGGAAAGGCAGCCCAGGAAAATGGCCCCAGACACTTTGCAGACCATACATTCCCCCAAGTGTGTCTTCTACATAGGATGTAAATCTAAATGCAGAAGACAGCCAGGTCAGCTTTCGCTTCCTGCTCAGAATGGAACCTGGGCCTTGCTTGAGGGTGCACAGCCAGATGGGGACCTCACAGACTGGTCAAAAGACCGAAGGCAGAGCCCTGGATTTGTTCATGGTTGATGGTTCCACTTCACACTCCTAGGAAGGGGGCATCTGTCTGTCTCTCTGTCTTGCTGTTAAGATAATGAGGTGGGTGTGGTGGTGCATGCCTGTCATCCCAGTGACTCAAGGAGCAGAGGCAGGAGGATCACAAGTTCCAGGCCAAAGGCAGCCCTTGTAACATAGACCCATTTCAAAATGTTGTTGGTTGTTGTTAGGTGCCATTGAGTGGGTGTCTGACTCATAGAGACCCTATGTATAATAGGAAAAACACTATTGTCAGTGCCTCTCTGCTGTTTATAGAGTTTTCAATGGCAGATTGGTTGTTTTGGGAGTGGGCTGCTGGGTCCTTCTCCCAAGCCTACAGCACCTGGTGTTCCCAGGCGGACGCCCATCCAAGTAATGAACCAACCCCACCCTGCTTAGCTTCTGAGATCTGACAGGATCAGACATCACAGTGGTATGGGGGCAGGCTGTTTCAAAATAAAAAGTAAAAAATGGGCTTTGGGTGCAGCTTAATGGTAACATACCTGCAAAAGCATGAGTGAGGCCCCAGGTTCAACTCCCTAGTACTGAAAACCAAAAAGGATAGTGGACCCACAGGCCTCCTGCCTCAGCCTCCCAAGCGCTGGAATGACAAGCTTGTGCACTCACACGTAGCTCAAAAAGACTCATTTTTGAAAGCAAAGAAGGTCAAGCACCATGCCTTCTCAAAAAATACATCATGCTTTCATAAATTCCTTCCAGCCTGGGTCTCTAGGGAGAAATATTAATAATTGGAATCAGAGAATGTTTGTTTCTGATTGAAAAAGCTTTTTTTTTCTTCCAATATTAGCACATACTGGATCAGATGCAAAATAGTGATAAAGAAGATAATATGTAAATAACCTGTTGCCACGAGCGATAATAATAACCCTCACTGGTGTCTGTTGGGCATTTCTATAGGACATGTGCTTGCTATGTGATCCTCACGATGACAGGGCCCTGTGAAGTGTAGCTTCTGTGATACCCTCATATTTTGGATAAGAAGCAGAGAGGTATACCATCTCATCCAAGGTCACACAGCTAGTTGGGGGCAATCAGGGATCTGTTCCAAAATTTGGGGTACAGAGAAATAATATGGCTGAGCCCTGTGGGGACAGAGGGGAAGTTGATGCTGGCTGCAGGAGTTGCCCAGGAAGGCTTGAGTTTGCAGTCAGAGTGACAAGGAAGGCTGGGCAGAGCATCCTGGACGGGCAGGCACTTCCTCCTACAGCCCACCGCTGTCTTCCTCCAACCCACCCCTGCCGAGCTGGGGGAGGGCCTGGGTACAACGGCACCTGCCTCAGATAGGGGCATCCTGAGGGGGTGCTGCCTCCCAGGACCTGCTTTCTTGCCTCGGAGCCCTGAGGAGAGGAACGTGATGGAGGAGCCACACGGGGAGGGGCTCTGCAGCCAAACTGCCCAGGCTCAGATCTGTGTGACCTTAGCCCCTGCTCTCACCTCTCTGGGCCACACCTGCCTCCTGGCTGCTGTGTGGATGCACAGGGTGGGATCTGCGAGGTGCAGAGGGTGCCTGGCATGGGTGAGTGCCCGTAAGAGCTGGATGCTAACAGTGCCTGGAGTGGCCGGGATGAGGGCAGGAGCCAGGGTGTGCAGGGCCCTGAAGGCTGTGATGGAGCTTGGGAGGAATCCTGGGGGCACTGGAAAGCAGGGGAGGGGGTTGAGAAGCTCCATGTGGATTGTGGTGGTGGGTGTGGCACCTGAGCATCCTACCTGCTTTGGATGTCTCAGCCTGACAGGAGCTGGTGCTCTTCCTCTGCTTATTAACCTTGGAAACTCTCCCTTGTTATTGCTTAGAGGCTGTGACTTGGTAACTCTCCTCTATGTGTCTTTGCACGACCCCTCCTTCTCTGGGCCTCAGTTTCCCCCTCTAATGGCGTTGAGCCAGCCTGTTTCTAGGGCACCCTCCAGTACCTGTGGGTGGAGTTCCTGAGGCTGGAGGGTGGAGCCTTGTTTACCATGCACGCCCCCAGAAATGGGACAGAGCCTCCTCCCTCCCATGCCTCCGGGGTCTGGAGACCTAGAGAAGAGCTCTGTGGGAACCGTCCTCGATGACTCTTTTCCTGGCCACCGACTGCCCTTTTGTATTCTCTGTGCTTCCTCTGCCACTTACTGGCTTGGGTCAGGGATGAGAATGAGGAAGGAAGCCTTGTGGGCCCAGCTCAGCTTACTGACGGCTTTTCTAGGAACCTTCCCTCCCCTCCCAATGAGGAGCTGCTGAAAACGCTCCTCTCTTTTCAAAGCAGCGACAGCTCCTGTACGCGTAAACAGCCAAGGTACTGTCAGAGGCAGAATTCGGTTCAGCCAGCAAGATGCTGAGCAAGAAGGGATGGGTCAAACATGGATGCAGTGTTGTTTCCTGCATGGGTTTCCCACTCTCTGCCTGGCTCAGAAATCTGTCAGGAGAGGAAGATGCCCTCTCCATGGGGATCCCCTGAAGCCTGGCAGTACAACCATACCCCTAGAGGTGGCCTCCTCTGGAGAAGGCCACAGGTCTCTGCCGGCTGGCCTTGGACCTGTCTTTGACAGAGAAGTGAGAACCATCCCTGACTTGTACTGCCCAGAGCTTTGCAAGACCAGCTCTGGATAGCTTCAGTCCGAATACCTTGATGTCCATCTCTCCATCCTGGCTGCTGCTTTTGGAGCAGCGTCTGATGGTTGTTGTTATTGTTATTAGGTGCCATCTAGTTGGGTCTGACTCACAGTGACCCTGTGTACAACAGAATGAAACATAACCCGACACTGCCATGCCCAGCACTATGTAAGCACTTCTCAGCTATTCATAGGGCTTTCAATGGTTGATTGTCTTGGGGATTGTTTCAAGAGTGGACTGCCACATCCTTCTCCCATTTTTTCAGTGCTGGGGATCGAACCCAGGACCTCAGAGAATGTAGATAGCACTCTCTGTCTGATGGGAGTTGCTGGCTTTTCTTGGCCCCTTCAGCAGCTACAAAGGCTACTGTTGCTTTTGTACATTCCATTGTGAAAGAATTACCTAAAATGTTCTGAGCAGACCCCAATGACTAGTACTTGGTCCCTCCCACAGGACCTCACTCTACTGAGAATTGATGCATCCTTTCCTGCCCGACACCCCCTTTTATTTCAGTGCTGGGAGTTGCACCCAGGCCCCCCTGCATGCTGGGCAAATGCTCCAGTGCTGAGGCACCCTCAGCCCTTCTCTTTCCTTTTGACAGGAGCTCACATCTTCCTCAGTTATTTCAGGAATTGTACCTAACAGAACTGTGAGGCCACGACCACAGACTTAGTTGTCACAGGGCTCACTAGCTTGTCCCTTGCAAAAGCTCCCAGATTGTAGTCACAACACTTCTTGTGAATTTATGTTGGGGACAGGGGATATGTTCTGCGCTTGTTGTTGTTGTTAGGTGCCGTCGAGTTGGTATCCGACTCATAGCGACCCTCTGTACAACAGGGGAAACACTATTGTCAGTGCTTCTCTGCTGTTCATAGGGTTTTCAATGGCAGATCAATTTTTGGGAGGGGGTTGCCAGGTCCTTCTCCCAAGCCTACAGCTTCTGGTGTTCCCAGGCGGTCTCCCATCCAGGTACTAACCAGGCCCGACCCTGCTTAGCTTCCG
>VMDO01001253.1:0-175085 GCA_007922755.1 Pedetes capensis
ACTGAAAGAAATGCTACATTAGAATTGGTAAATGTATTTTTAATGAGTCTATTTCAAATTAATAATTTTATCAATTCTCAGATAAATGAAGATCCCAAGAATATTTTAAATCTTGCCATGTATTTTAGACCCCATAGGTCATACAAAGTGTATTAAAATACAATTTTTTTATTTAAATTTACTCATCTATTAACTCTACGTGTCTACTCTTTTATGTATAATACTTTACAGTTTCCCTCTAATTTTTACTTAGCAAGTCTTATATTAAGCAAAATGTCTACATTCCTTAATTCTGGTGAATCTGTCTTGTCTCTTGTGTTATTGTTAACCAGTTAATTACACCTCGAATTTTTAAACTCATTCATTAATATTTTTATTATTTTGTAGTCATTGCTTATTTATGCATATGTTATGCATTTTATGTCTTGCTATTCTTTCTATCATTCTATTTCTGCTTTCTAGATTTACCTTTCTTCATTCTAAAGAACTTCCTCTAGCATTTCTTTCAGTGGTTGTTAAGAGGTAAAAGCCCTTTGGCTTTGTAGAAATGAAAATATCTCTATCTTCTTCTCAAATTTAAATTGTTTTACTTTTTTTTCTTTCTTTTTATTCTTTTTTTAAAAAATTATTATTATTATTATTATTATTATTATTATTATTATTACTGTACTGGGGGGCTGAACCCAGAGCTTTGTACATACTTTGCTAATGCTCTGCCACTGAGCACGCCCCCAGCCTCTTTTATAATTTTTTTATCTTGAGATATTTTATGTTGACAGTCTCACTAAGTTATCCAGGCTACCTCTGCCCTCAAACTTGGGATCATCCTGCCTCTGTCTCCTGAGGTACCTAGGATTATAGGCATATGCCACCTCTCCAGCTATCAAATTTAAGTTTGTTTTAGCTGGTTAGAGAATCTTAGGTTGTCTGCTTTCTACCAACATTTTCAGATTACCATTTCCTTGTTCCATTGTCTTTTGGCTTCTATTATTTGCATTGAGAAATTTGTTCTCAGTTTTATCCTCTGGTCCTCAGTCTTATCCCCTTGCTCTCAGTCTAATCTCCTTATTCTCAGTCTTGTCCCCTTGAAGGAACTTTGTCTTTTCTTTTTTCCTGCTTGCTTTGAAGATCTTTGTATTCAGTATTCTATAGTTTTACCAGGAAATACCTAGTTATGTGTTTTTTATATTGGTAAACTTGAGACATACTTTGTGAAATTGAGGACTTTCTGACAAACACTGAGCAATAATCCCTTCAAGCCTTTCTTTTGTGCACACATACTGACCACGCCCCCCTGGTCCCTAAACTCTCTCTATGCTCACCTTCAGTTAGGCACATGTACGTACACACGTACAAACTCACACAGATCCTTCTCACTCTATCTTCCACAGTTTCCCCCATGCCTTTCATATTTTCCATCTCATTACCTCTCTTTAATGATTTTCTGGAATATTTTATTTTATTTATTTTATTTTATTTTATTTTATTTTGCAGTACTTGGGGGTTGAACCCAGGGCTTCACACATACTTTTCAAGCACTCTACTACTGGTCTACACCTTTGCCCCATTTTTAATTTTTTTATTTTGAGTTACAGTCTTGCTAAATTTCACAGGTTGTCTCTGCCTTAAACTTGAGACCCTTCTGCCTCCACCTGTGAGTTGCTGGGACTACAGACTTGTGCCAAGGCACCTACCTATGGAAATTTTCCTTATTTCTGTCTATTAATTTACTAATTCTCTCTTCAGCAATGCCTGCTTTACTATTTTGTTTATCTACAATAGTTATAATTAGGTTGGGTTTTCTGTAATAGAAAACACCTAGAAACAGTTTTTTTTGTGGTTGTTGTTTGTTTTTGTGTGTTTTACAGCATGGCCCATTCCCCAGGCTTCTCATTAGGAAGAAAGAAAGAATAGAGAAGGGGAGAACAGAGTCTACCTGTCCCTTTTATACAGTTAATTGAAGAGTGATGTCCACAATATTTTTTTTTTGCCTTCTAGAAATCTCATTTGACTGTTTCTAAGTCTGCCTGGTTTTGTGTGATTTTTTTTAAGAGTTTCCTTTTAAATTTTTTCTTTTTATATTTATATAATTACTTGAATGCACTGCAATGAGTACATATTCTCCAGCCAGTAATTGTGCCAATAGAAGGTGGGAATGGAAGAACAGGGAGCTAATACTGCGTCTGCTGACTCTCTCATGATTGGTTGTTTCTAAATATGTTTTGAATTTTTAGATTGTGAGATCATTGTCCTAAGGGTTTAATCTTTGGAAATCTGCAGAAAAGGATAAACACAATTCTTTCTATAGTGCTTTTGCGTTTGATTGTGTAATGAATCTTTGGTAGAAACAAGTGTTTCTAATACCAAAATCTCAGGAGACATCAGTAGCTTCAGATTTTTTAAATCTTAATTTATTAGCTTGAAAGCTTCTGGAATAAAAATTAGCATGAATGGGATCCCCAGACTCACTAGAGGAATAGGCATGTGGTATATATTCTCAGTGGAAATTTGTTTTTCCTATTTAGAACCTAGTTGGAAAGACATTTTCTTGTTATCAACTTGTGCTGGTAAGTAGATTCTTCTCATGTAATTTTTTACTAATCCAAGTGAGAGATACCATTCCCAACTCCTAACAAGGCATAGGTTCAACATTTTCTCTCTCATATCTAGGTGGATAGCAAAGGCTGGTTACCCCACTTTATCCTCCTAACTCCTAGAGAAATTGTAGTATTTATTAACCCAACATCCTGGCTTTTAGTCTTTCTTTGTTTATAACCCATGGGGAAGTACTGGTACTTTAAATGAGCTCAATGATGCATTAAAAAGAGTGTTTGCTATATTTTATTCAGAATTTATAGGATTTTTTATTAGGAAGTATTTTCAAGTAATTTTGTCTGTCATGATTCTACAAGTCAAGTGTATTCCTTTTAAGATAATATATTATGGGCTGAGGATGTAGCTGAGTGGTAGAATGCTTGCCTAGCATGTGTAAGTCCCTAAGTTTGATCCCTAGCACTGAAAAAAAAAATTTAAAGATGATTTATTGTCTATGTGAGCTTTTAAAATTCCTATCATAGGCATCTAAACTCTACTAAAAATTTGTGCCCTCACTAAAAACAGTGCCATCTTGATCAAGCCTAAAGTTCCCATCATTCATCTCCAAAGAACTCTATCATGTTTCTTCTTCTTAGGTGCCGTCGAGTCGTATCCAACTCATAGAGACCCTCATAGGGTTTTCAATGGCTGATTGTTTCGGGATTGCCTTGGGAGTGGATTGCCAGGTCCTTCTCCCACTATCATGTTAGGCCGGTCCTATCTTAGGGTGGAATCCAAATTTGAAGATCCTAGGAGCCTAACCCTGCCATGCCTATTTCTTCCCCTATCCTTCTCTAACTACTTGACTAATATCTGAGTATAAAGTTGGATTGTGTTTTTATTTTGGCTGCAAATCTTACACTCTCTTTTAGAGGAACTGGGATTCAAGTAGATGATTGTGTGTGTGTGTGTGTGTGTGTGTGTGTGTGTGTGTGTGTGTAGGTAGGTAGGTAGGTAGGTAGGTAGGTAGGTAGCTCCAGTGTGTAGTACAAACTTCAACATTTAATCTACAAAATCTTGCCTCACTTATTCTCTTTGTCAAGTACAAAACTATGAACCTGCAGAACTAAAGTTCAAACCCAGGAAGAAACTCCCTCTCCAGATTCTAAATTCTCAACAAACCCATGTTAGTATTTTTCTCCTTTGTTGCATACTCTTGTTTCCTTACAACTGTCCTTCAATTTTCTTTTTTGGCTTCAAGTATTAGCATTTGACAAGACTAGGAAGAAAAGGTTTTCTAACCCCCTGTGAGGGTATATGCTTGGTCTTAAAGTCACTGTTCTTCTGTATCTGTCTTTTCCCTATGTTTTCTTATCTAAAGGCATACTATCAACTTTTTCGTAAAAGGTGCCTGCATACTTCTAGACAAGAATCACATCCAACCAAAATATTCTAGTCAACTTGACAAACACCAAGGAATATTCACTTTATAGTGGAACTGTTGAGCTCACCCCTAGGATTTTGCTTTATGAATAAAGGTCCCTGAGCAACACCAATTTTTAAAGCCCATAAATCATTTTGGTTTTATTACTGCTAGTCTTATCTGTTTAGTTTCTCCCTTGCCAGAGCATAGCCTATAAAGAGCTATTCTTACAGACAAGATGGAAGAAGCTCTTTGAAACATCCTTTTCAGGGGTAAAAGAACCTTAAGCCTTGAAGAAAACTGCGAGTCCACCCTCACCAAGGTGGTACATTGTTACAGTACATGATCATTATGAAAGTGTAAAAACCTGATTGATCCTGTCTTTGGGACTGTACATTGCCCTGAAGTTCTTTTAGAATTCCAATTAAATCCTCAAGAGGAAGATGTTGGACTCTTGCCAAGAAGACTTCTATGTTTTCATGTTATTATATAAATAATAAATATAACTGAGGCTTCTACACCCATGCAAAGCCAGTCATAGCACCTCAAAAGTATACAAATGCTAATGAGTCTCAACTATCTATGAAGTGGAACATGAAAAATGATTAGACAGACTTACACCAACAGAGAGGGTCACCGGCTGACCCAAATTTCTGAACTGACTGCTGTGGTCTTTAGAGAAGGATCCCATTCTCAATTCCAAACCCATCCTGGACTACTCTGGCCATGTGTTGGGAAGGTCGGAGCTTTTTATATTCAAATGCAGAACACCTCCAAATAAGCAAGGCAAATTCAGAAATGCAAGACCATTTATTTATTCATGAAATAAATATTTTTAATAAATATTATTTTTAAATAAATGTTATTTTTAATAAATAATTCATGAAATACATATTTTTAAGGTATACTGAATGCTGAGTGTTTGCTATGCCCCAGGCATTATGTTTGACTCTTGGGATAGAATGGGCAGCAATTTATGAAGTGTGACCCCAAAATACAGTGAATGTGCCATTAATGTCTCTCAAAATAGTCCCCCCTCCCAGGCTTTGAATATACTTACCCCATCATTCTTGCCACTTTCTGAAGCACTTCTGGAAATCCTCTTTCATGAGTATCTATGGAACTGTCATGACTGCCTTCATGTCCTGAATCAATTCAAACCATTTACCTTTCATGATAATTTTGACTTTAGAGAAGAGCCAGACTCTGCATGGTGCCAGATTCAATGAATAAGGTGAATGAGGACACACCGTAATGTTTTTATTTGTCAGAAATTGCTGTACCAAAAGAATTGTTCATGATCCATAATTTAGGGCCAGTTAAAAAACACACCTTCCCTCAATCTTAGCTCATACCTGACTGACCTACCTGACTGACTGCACTGAACAAGTGGAAACTTGTCACATAGTAACTAAGGTTCCACGTGCAGCTTGTCATTTCCCACATTGAAGATCTCTGCCTTCCTATTGGAAGGCACTGCACAGCAGCCCATCTGTATTTTCTAATCACATCTCATGGACAAGTTTTTCTAAAAGTTTGTTTCCCCATCAACCAAGAATATCAAGCTCATCCTCCAGCCACAGGCTATCACCAGGTCTGTGTCCCATGGTTATGCCTTCAGTCACCAAATTCTGAGTGCCTACCACATGCCAGGGTAAATGCTGATATTAGAACCTGGATCCATTTCTTTGTGTGTGAAATTGTAACATGTATTTTTTCAGGAAACACTAACCAGTACAAATAATATTTGATCATAGAACCAGAGGAAAATAGGAAATATGTAGACAAGGTCACCTGGAAGAGGACATCATAGTAAGACAGGAGAAAGGTGATGAAAACCTAAAGCCTTGCCAATCTTGGTGGAAAAATCAAACATTTTCTCAATGTAGGTTGGATTTGTTAAGAAATTCAATATGCTGATAAATATATTCTACATGAGGCCAAGTAGGGAAAACTACTAAACCACCAGTCTTTCCTCCTCCACCTCCTCCTCCTCCTTCTTCTTCTCGATACTGGAGTGTTGAACCCAGGGCCCTGTGCTTTGCAAGCTCTCTGCCTCTGAGCTGCACCTCCATTCAGGTTTTCCTTTTTATTTTGAGATAGGGTCTTGCTAAGTTACACAGGTTTTCTCCAGCCTCAAACTTGCGATCCTCCTACATTGGCCTCCTGAGTCACTGGAATTATAGGCATGAGCCACTGTGCCTGGCACTATCAGTCTTTCAATACTTTCTTCATGTCCAGTTTCTGTTGGTGGGCACAGAATCAGATAAGAAGGTAGAATATTAATTGAATATTTGCAACTAGAGTTGAATGATGTAATTAAATTATATCAAAACTACAGAGAAAGAGAATAAAATATAAACTGTACAATTCCCCACAGACATGAAAGAGCATTGAACCCTTTCAGAAAAAAATGATGTTAAATATTCATAATTAAGCAGATAATGACCAAATGATCTTGCCATAAAATATAATTACTACCCATTTTGTCTTATGACCCCAAAATTAAAGATCTTGATCCAATCAAACTCACTTATAATTGTAACTGGAAGATAAACAAAATACACCTTACTTTGTGTGACTGCCTCCTAACACCCTTGGGTGACAGACCCTGATGGTCTTCCTTTCACAGAGAAAGAAATGATAGAAATGATAGAAAGAAGGAAAAAATACTGCCATCACCTGGATTCCTTCTTCCTGAAAGCTAAACTACAAGATTATTTTTCAACTAAACACATTAATGGAGCTTCAGATATGGAAAAATATGATGGATAATTTTATATTTATACTTACTTAGCCATGGGTGCCAAGATATTTGATTGGACATAATTTTGGATATGTCTATAAGGGTGTTTCTGGATGTGCTAAACATGAGAATCAGTAGACTGGGTGGGCCTCCCTCAGTCACTGAAGGTCTAAATACAAGAGGCTGAGTAAGATACTCCCTCTCTCTCCACCTGACTGTCTTTTGAGTTGGGACACAGGTCTTCTGCCTTAGAACTGGGCCTCAGACTGACAGCATTAGCTATGGTGGGTCTTGTTGTTGTTGTTGTTAGGTGCCGTCGAATCGGTATCCGATTCATAGTGACCCTCTGTACAACAGGGGAAACACTATTGTCAGTGCTTCTCTGCTGTTCATAGGGTTTTCAATGGCAGATTGATTTTTGGGAGGCGTTTTCCAGGTCCTTCTCCCAAGCCTACAGCTTCTGGTGTTTCCAGGTGGTCTCCCATCTGGGTACTAACTAGGCCTAAGCCTGCTTAGCTTCCGAGATCTGATGGGATCAGACGCCACAGGGCTACCGCTGTAGGCTATGGTGGGTCTTAAGCTTGCCAAATGCTGAACTTGGACTAAACCTCCACAATTACATGAACCAATCACGTACATATACAGGTTATTAGGAAACAGATATATATTTCGTGTTGTTACTGGGAAGGCAAGTCGGCCCATCAGGCAGGTCCAGAAGGCCTCAAAGGGAGATCAGCAGCAGATACCTCCTGGGTACAGCAGATAGTACCTGAGTTCATTTGTGTTAAAAGAGTCTATATGAGACACAGAAAGTATAGTAGAGAATATAGACTAAATTTGTCAAAGATACAGAATATAGACACAGATTATTAAAGATAGTTCTTCATTGAGACATGAAGGCAGGCAATAGTGAAGGGCTACTGTTGCATCGATCTGAGGTCACATGTGTCTTTTATAGTGAAATTTGGGCCCTCAAGGTAAGAAACATTCTTGGCCAGGAATGAGCCCAGAAGCAGACATCTCAAAAGATTAGGAATCCAGATGGCTATGATCTTGATAAGGGAGCAGACTCCCTTGAACAATAAATTCCTTTTCACTTGCCAGGGTGGGGATGTGTCTCAAGTAGTCCTTATCATCCTTCATGGCTAAATTCAGGTGTGATTTCAGTCCTCTGCTCCCTCCTTTGACCTGGTAAAAGCTAACTAAGCTGCCTAACACTGTTGGTTCTATTTCTCTGAAAACTCTAATACAGACAGCCAGATACTTATGGAGAGAAAAAAATTATTGACTATCAAAAAATAAGTGAAAGAAATTAGATTTCCAAGGAGTTTGTGAAGGGGACTCTGGCTAAGAAGAAAGTGAAGAATTCTGTATTAAAGGAGCTGAGGAAAGAGGCTGCAGTTTATGGAGACAGTGGTTTTCCAGATGTGTGAAGTGTCCCCTTCATGACCCTAAACTTTTAGCAAAATTTGTTACTTGCACTGATGTACCAGTGTACAGATATATTGTAGAAGTGGGTTTGTGGAGGAATAGTAGAGACCAGGTTATAGTTCACATTGATCCTTGGACTTTGATACCAAGTATGGCTCTCACAAGCACCAAGGCAAAGACCTTCTTCTAGATCTGGGCTTCTTATTGTTGGCACTACTGACATTTAGACTGGATAAATTGTTGTTGCCTGCGGTCCTACCACTATGGCATTTGATCCCATCAATCTTGGAAGCTAAGCAGAGTCAGGCCTGGTTAGTACTTGGATGGGAGACTACCTGGGAACACCAGATACTGTAGGCTTGGGACTTGGCAGCCCACTCCCAAAAACCAACTGGCCACTAAAAACCCTATGAATAGCAGAGAAGCTCTGACTCAGTGCCAGGTATGGCACAGTGTTGGTGTTTCATTGGTTGTACATAGGGTTGCTGAGTCATACCCAACTCGACAGCACCAGACAACAACAACAATGTTTTTGTTGTGGGAAGCTGTCCTATGCATTGTTTAGCATCATACCCTTCCTCTTTCCACTCTACCCCAATTAATGACAACCAAAACTCTCTTTGAACATTGCCAAATATCCCTTGGGAGGGGAGAGGGAGTTCTATTCCCATTTCATAACCACTAGTATGAGGTACATGTAGGAAGAACTTCACAAAAGAGAGAGCTCTTATTTTAGGACTATCAACCAATGGAAGGGCTAAGAATGAAAAGCCGGTCACATGTTGACGAAAAATAATCTCTTAGTCCCTCTTGTGTGTAAGTAGTCAAATTCTTTAAGCTTCACAAAAATTAGCAAAAGTTTGGCCAAACAGATTTTTAAATTACTACTAAATACAGTATACTGGAAGAAGAGAGGGGTATATAATTCTATTTACCTTTATGTAGGATCCTGGTATTTGCCAGGAGGCCCAACATGATGACCAAAAATAAAAAAAAAAACCAAGATAGGTAGATGATGGCTAAGTAGACAGATAGATGACAATAAATTCCCTGGCTTAATTATAATACTATTACTAGGATTGGAGAAGGGTAGTAGCTAGTTAATCAAGTGGAAAGTATATCAGACGGCTTTTGTTTTGTTTTTGTTAGTTCAAATTCAGTATACTATTGTTCAAATAACTTCATTTCCTGTAGCTGTATTTTCTCACCTGAAAAATAAGGAGTTTGGACTAGGTGGATACAGAAAGCTGTTCTGGTGGCTGAGGGTCTTAAGCACCTGCAGTCTGGATGGAGGAAAAGTAAAATATTTTTCTGAATTACAGAGAAAGGACATACCTGGAGAAAAATGTTTTCCTACTTGCTGTGCCAGCCCTGGACAGATGAAAGGGAACAGCAAGATTAAAAATCCCATTTTTGCCTTGGGCTTGGATGATGAGAAACTTGTGCCAGAAACAAACAGGACAGAAATTCAGATAAGCAGGATGATAAAGAAAAGAGCAATCCAGAATGTTCCTATACCAGCATAGGAATTCCTCTGTGAGAGGAAACCACATGAATTCTGTGATAATCATTTGTGGAAAGAAAGAAATATATGTTGTGTTTCGGAGAGGACTGAATGGTTTTCAGCTCAGTATCATAAAAATCACTATTACAGTAGACAAAAATTATGAATCCCAAAGCAACTATTAAAACAACAATAACAAATAACGATCCTCTCACAAATTTATTTTGATGGTTATACCTTGTGTTCTACCTTTTGCCAAATCGTCAGCAGCAAGACATCCAAACAGATGTAAGTTTCACGCTCTTTAACTCCACCTAAGAGTGAAATTAGCCAACAGGCCCTGATTTCAATGAGATGCCCATGAAACTGTTGCAGATCCCTCCTCTATGATGTCATGGTTTTCTTCTCATCAGAGAGTAATATTCAGTTTCTCTGCTACACCCGTTTCTACAAACATTATATATATTTTTACATACAAAAATCACAAATGTGTTTTCCTTCCCGAAAGAAATCATTGCATAGTGCACAGGAGCCCCTCCCTGCCCCTGAAACATGATACCAGCCTCTTCTAATCTCCCCAGCTACAGAATGGCAGAAGAGGTATCATACAGTTTATCAGGAGGAAGCCAGTTGGTGTTCTAAATGAAAGTATAATCATAACAATAAATCAACCATAAAATGAGAAGAGTGTAGGAGAGTAAAGTATTTCCCCCAGATATCTTTATTTGATGCATTTTAAATTGGTTATGCAGGGAAACTCAAACTCTGTGGTCACACAAATGGCTCCAAAAATCTGTCCATTTGTTAACAGAAATTTATAACTATCCACATTGCTGTTGTTGTTAGGTGCCATTGAGTTTGTGTCCAACCCATAGCGACCCTATATACAATAGGCAAAACACTATTGTCAGTGCCTCTCTGCTATTCATAGGGTTTCCAATGGCTGACTGTTTTTGGGAGTGGGTCGTCGTGACTGTCTTCCAAGTCTACAGCACCTGGTGTTCCTAGGCTGTCTCTCATCCAAGTAACTAACCAGGCCTGACCCTGCTTAGCTTCTGAGATCTGATGGGATTGGATGTCACAGTGCTATGGTAGTAGGCATCTGCATTAGTAATTTCAATAAATACAAGATACAGACAGAAACAGACACATGCCTATCTGCTACCCTCTTTCTGTCCAGGAAGGATGTTTTCTCAGAAGGAGACTGGGAGTCTGACATTTGACTCAGACAGAGGGCTGCAGTTACCTGGAGTCTTCATGCCTACCTTTTTCTGTAGAAAAAGGCATATATATATATATATATATATATATATATATGTAATGTAAAGTGGGTAGGTAATCACATTCCTGTGCTTTTTCCCCCTGCTGTGATCTTCCCCTTTTTGCATGTGAGTTCATATACCTTTTCTGCTATTTAATCTTTGTCAGTTTATTCCAGAGAACCAAGAGAACGCAGAGAGGAAATGTCCTTTTGGCCCTACAGCAAGTAACTTAATAGCCTGTGCAGGCAGAAAAGAACTTCTCATGAGTGAAGAGCTTCCCTGGGGTCCAGTATCTCTCTGGGAAGTTGTTCATGGTATAACTGGGGCTCATTTATATTTGAGGATTTAAAGGAGGACACAGTTCTTGACTTCACTGATTCCATTTTGCCCTTCTGGACACTGTTCTTTCTCTGAGTCATTTCTCCTTTCCGGCTTATCTCAGATTCCAGGAACAGTGAGCCCTGTAGGCAATGATTTCAAAAGGGAGCCAAGATTGCCCCCCAAGAGGAAGCAATCATATAATGGAACTGAATTGTCCATCCTCAAGCAAGAATGATTTGCCAGGCACCAGGAAGTCCCTGGAGAACTAGACTTGAGGCAATGATAAACCAGACCACAGTCTGACTGAGCTCTGCATACCTCCTGCCCCTACCCCAGTTCTTCCCCTGTATAATCCTAGAGCCATGTCAGTACCCTGAAGGTCTGTACACCTCTGTTCACACTGGCATGGCCACACAAAAATTCCTTATTTCCACCACTACTCATCTCTCTGATTGGGTGCTTGAGGCAGCAAGTGGCTGAATATGGTATTTTGGGAGCCACCCAGCTCGCCACCCAGTCAAGTCTCTGGCCTAGGATTGCAGTAACTGTGACAGGTGTCTTCATTTTTGTGGGAGCAAAAAAATGAGAAGTCAGAAGTTAATGAGGTTATAATCTGAGCTCTCTGGATCCTAGGTTACTGCCACCCAGCCAGAGAATCTTTCTTTTGCCTGGGTGGCTGCTTCCCCTTTGGTGCTACTCAAAAGAATATCCCATGCCCCTGTAAGAAGTCCACCCAGGCGTGGGGAGTCTCAGACATATTTGGAGATATGCTCAATAATAAGGTAGCTTCTCTTCCAAGCTAGTAGGTATTCCTATACTACTCTCATCAAGATTCATGGAAAAGGAGAGAACAATCGTCTAGCTTAACTTCTTCTGAGTATAAAAAACAAATGTGTCTTTTTGGTCAGACAGAGGGGAAAGGGGATCAAAAAAGACAGTGGGGAACAGTGGGTAAAAGGAAATAATTCTGAGCATTCTACAAGATGTACAGTCTGCAACATGCTTTCACATGTCTCTTGTTATTTGCCATGCTAGCTTTGTTTTTAATATGTAGTGTTTTTACAGAGGAAAAACAAAGACTCAGAGGGATAAGTGCTTTTCCCAGGTGGAGTGTGATATCAAACACAAAATGTGTACTCCAAATTCTTGTTTGTTGTTTCTTTTCTCGACTAGATTTTGTTGACGGAACAATTTCTTCATGAGATATTCATCCACTGGTTTTCTTAAATGCTGGCTTTTATAACAATGTCTTCCCTCACCATTGTTGACTCTTCCATTGATGAACTGAGCCCTGTGATTACCCTGCCTTTCCTGCGTCTGTCCTTACTAATGGGGTCCTGAGAAATCAGGTAGGTGTGCACTCCTGGTAAAGATATGGGGGTGGGGGTGAGGTTGGCCTTCCTGCCCCAAGAAAGGAGGTGTCAATGCAAAGATCATTTCTCTCTGGTTGGCTTTGACTCGAGATTTCAATTCTCAGAGTTGGATTTCCCTCATTTATGTATCAAATGTGCCCTGAAATGGCCTATTTGGCCTCCAAAGTCTCAAATCACTGAAATTTCCATCTCATGTCACAATTTATCCCTTATTACGTAGTTTCTATATATCTTATTCATTCCATTATGTACACAATTTTATACCTTGCGCACAATTCTCCCTATGACTAGATTTGCTGTGTCCCTCATAACCACCCAAAAATAACTTGCCTACCTGGACTCTTACTGATTGCCAGTTAGCAGCTCAGATGCCAACTGCCTGGTCTAATAATGAAAGAAATCACTACCATTTACTGAACACATGAATGCCTAGTTGAGCTAAACACTTTATCTGGATTATTGTATTTGGTTCCTAAAACGTCTATGTGGGAATCATGTGTCTGAGCACTGAATGTCTTTTACCTTGAAACTAGGAATGAGAGAAGTAAAAGAGTGATTTGTGCAAAAAAAATTACTATGAAACACAGGTATCACGGATCCCATTTAAAAGTGGGCCAACAGGAAAGATCATCAAACATGTGAAAGCAACAGATATTTGTTTCAAATATTTGGCAAGAATGCTTTATATAATAGAAAAGAAAGGCGTATTGTTTTAAATCCTATAATACAACTATAAAAGACATAAATCCTTAAATTGCCAATAAAATAAATGCTTGGTAGTGGCATGTCCCTTAACCATCCAGGAGAATTAGACAAGAACTAAATAGCTATGGGGGAGCTTCTTTTGGAACATACCGCTTCACTTTATGATGGGAGAAAGGGAGACATCTAGGAAGAAATACTGTTTCTCTCTCTTTTTTTTTTTTTTTTACTTAGGTAAACACAAAATAACTTTCAGTAGTGATTTCTGAGACAATTGAAGGCTATATTGAAATGCACTGGGAGTTCATTATGCTATTACGGAAAAAACACAGTCCATTTATTAGCATTTAACCACATTAATCATTATGATGAAATATGTTGTGAACTAAACCATGAGCTTCATACTTAGACGATTACAGTGTTGCGTGGGGTAATGATCTTAAGCCGTGACAGGTAAACTCTTTCCATGTTGGCTAAAATGGGTAAGTGCTGACTTTCCTCTCTGGGGACTAGAGATTCTTGACACACCCAGACTTCTATCACCATAGACCAGTAATGTGAAAAGGACATCTATTATTGCTTTAATGTTTTCATTTTCTTACCTTCTACAAGCCCTTGACTTCATTATTCTTGACAATTATAAGTTAAACAGTGGCAGAATCCTGTCTATTCTTGTTGTGTTGGTAGGTGTGTCGAGTCAAGTCCGACTCATAGGGACCCTATGTACAACAGAATGAAACACTCCCAGAATCTGTGCCAGGTACATGATCATTTTTATCTTTAAGCCCATTGCTGCAGATACTGTGACAATCCATCTAGTTGAGGGTCTTCCATTCTTTCACTGGCCTGTACTCTCCCAAAGAAGGATGTCCTTCTCCAGGGATTGGTCCCTCCTCACAACATGTCCAAAATATATCAGATGCAGTCTAGCCATACTACCTTTCAAATAGCATTCTGCTTGCCCTTCTTCTAGGACAGATCTGTTGGTTCTTTTGTCAGTCCATGGTATATTCAATATTTGTCTCCAGCACCATAATTCAAAAGCATCAATTCTTTTCCTGTCTCCCTTATTTAGTATCTAGCTTTCACAACCATATGAGGCAGCTGAAAATATGGCTTGAGTCAGACGCACCTTCATCTTCAATGTGACATCTTTACTTTTCAGCACTTACAAGGAGGTCTTTTGCAACAGCTTTTTCCAATGCAATGCATCTTTGATTTATTGACTGCTGCTTCCAGATGTGTTGATTGTAAAATGAAGTAAAGCAAAATATTGTACAACCTCAGTGTTTTCTCCATTTATTATGAAGTATGTACTGATCCAGCTCTAAAAATTTTTGTTTTGTTGATGGTGAGGTACAATGCATCCAGAAAGCTGTGTTTCTTGATCTTCATTAGTAAATGTTTCAAATCCTCTTCACTTTCAGCAAGTAGAATTGTGTCATCTGCATAATGCAGATTGTCAATGAGTCTTCCTCCAATCATGACACTGTGTTCTTCTTGATAAAGTCCAGCTTCTCGAATTATTTTCTCAGCATAGAGATTGAAGAGGTATGGTGAAAAGATACAGCCCTGACACGCACTTTTCTCAAGTTTAAACCAAACAATGTTTACTTGTTCTATTCAAACAACTGCCTCCTGGTCCATGTTTGGATTCCTCATGATTACAAATAAGTGCTCTGGTATTCCCATTCTTTGTGGTATTATCCGTAATTTGTTAAGATCCATACAGTCAAATCCCTTCACATAGTCAATAAAATATAGATAGACATCTTTCTGGTATTCCCTGTTTTCAGCTAATATCCATCTCATATCATCAGTGATGTCCCTGGTTCCATACACTGATTTGAATTTGGTTTAATTTTCCCAGCTGTACCCTGTGTATGGGCTGGAATTTAGCTCAGTTGGTAGAGCACTGGACTGCAATCTCTGAGTTCCTGAGTTCAATTCCCAGCACCGCAAAAAATGGGAAAAGGACCTGGCAATCCACTCCCAAGGCAATCCTGAAATAGTCAGCCATTGAAAACCCTATAAGGGTCACTATGAGTCGGATACCAACTCTATGACACCTAACAACAACAACAACAACAATAACCCTGTGTATATACTGTTGCAGTCACTTTTGAATGATCTTTAGCAAAATTTTACTTGCATGTGATATTAATAATAGTATTAGATAATGTCCACATTCTGTTGGATCTCTTTTCTTGGCAATTGGCACAAATATGGATCACTTCTAGTCAGTCGGCCAGGTAACCATTTTTCAAATATCTTGGCATAAACAAGTGAGCACTTTAGTGTTGCATCTATTTGTTGAAACATCTCTATTGGTATTCCATCAATTCCTGAAGGCTTGTGTTTCACCAGTCTCTTCTAGGCAGCTTCCACTTCCTCCTTCAGTACCATTGGTGCCTGGTCATATGCAGCCTCTTGAAATGGTTGGTCATCTACCAGTTCTTTTTGGTATAATGACTGTGTATTTTCCTTCCATCTTCTTTTGATGTTTCCTGTATTGTTTAATATATTCCCTGTAGAATCTTTCAGTATTTCCACTCAAGGCTTGAACTTTTTCTTCAGTTTCTTAAGCTTGAGAAAAACAGAGTGTGTTCTTCCCTCTACCCCATCTTGAGCTATCTCCAAACAACCAAATGTCAGTTTTGATATCACTTTTTTTGCAGATGTCTTTTCATACTATAGTTATGGTGTTAGGGTAGATACTAATTTTAATTGTTCATCACTACACCCTATTTCCCCCATGTGTCTGTGAGCTTGTGGGGGCTGTGTTGCTGTGATGCTGAAAGCTATGCCACCAGTATCTCAGATATCAGCAGGGCCACCCATGATGGCCAGTTTTCAGCTGAGCTTCCAGACCAAGATATACTGGGGAAAAGGCTGTGGCAGCCCACTCTGGAAACAATTAGCCATTTAAAATCCTATCAGTAGGAGAGAAGCACTGTCAAATATATTGCCGGAAAATGAGCCCCCTAGATTGGAAGGCATTGGAGAAACAACTGGGAAAGATTTGCCTCCTCAATGTGGAGTCAGCCTTAATGACAGGAATTGAGTAAAGCCCCTGGGACCTCCATCTATGAATGTGGCAAAACTCAAAATGAGAAGAAATATAGAGCCTACATCAATGGGCTCAAACATGAAAAGATCATGTGTTCTGCTATACTTGCTGTTGTTAGGTGCCATTGAGTCGTGATCCGACTCATAGTGACCCTCATAGGGTTTTCAATGGCTGACTGTTTCGGGAATGCCTTGGGAGTCGATTGCCAGGCCCTTCTCCCATTTTTTCGGTGCTGGGAGTTGAACTCAGGACCTCAGAGACTGCAGGCAGCACTCTACCCACTGAGCTAAATGCCAGCTATGCTTAGTGTTGCCATTTATCAGATCTGACTCAACAGCACCTATCAACAACAAGAATCACCCTATTTGTTATCTAGCACAGTCCTAGTCATTTAATAAGGGTTCAATGAATAAAGACTACTCCAGGTCCTAAGGGCCATTAGTCATTATCTGTGTGATTTGGGGCTAATCCTTAAATACAATGAAGGATTCAGACTTAAAAAAACACTGATATAATTTCCAACTCTGCTATTTTGCTAGCAATTGACCAAACATACAGTGCTCACCAGTTACTATAATGACCATAGGTTGTTGTTAGGTGCCGTCAAGTTGGTATCTGACTCATAGCAACCCTCATAGGGTTTTTCAATGGCTGACTGTTTCAGGATTGCCTTGGGAGTGGATTGCCAGGTCCTTCTCCCATTTTTGTGGTGCTGGGAATTGAACTTGGGACCTCAGAGACTGCAGTGCAGCGCTCTACCAACTGAGCTAAATCTCAGCCCATAATGACTATAGGGAAATCCACTTTTCCTCCCAAATACATTTAAAAATAAAATAGTATCAATCTTCCTCATTCAAGCAATCCTTGACTGTTCCTCATTCAGTCTATCATCTGCCAAAGGAATGTTCCTTCCTCATCTTTTATAAAAAGGTTTTTCAAAATCCAATCTATCATCATGGTAACAGTTTCTTCCCCTGAGTAACAGACATATATTAATTTCTTTTGACTCTGTTCTCATTATGGCTTCCATAATTTACTTTTCCTTTAGAATCTTTATTGCCATATAATAAAATCAATTCCTTCTACATCTTTTATTTGCAAAAATCTCTTCTCTTTACCACTAGGAGGCAGTGTTGAAGTAACTCTAAAGAAAGCTATCAGTTCAGAACACTGAGGTGGAACTTAACTTCATATCTGGAGAATTTCCCTGGGCTCCGCTTCCAGGAGTAAAAAAAAGTACATAATCGTTACATCTTCTTCACCAAGAAATCAACAGCCATAAAATATGTGTGCATGCTCACATTGGTATCTGTTTTTCTAAATCTCTTTGCAGTTTATAATTCTATCATTTGGAAATATTCTTGAAGTTTAATTTACCACTTGTTCATTCAAAACAATCCAGGAACCTCTAATTAGTTCTCTATTGCTAATTATGGAATGAATCTTCTATATTTTAAAGAATGTTGTTGTTGTTGTTGTTAGGTGCTGTCGAGTTGGTATCCGACTCATAGCGACCCTCTGTACAACAGGGGAAACAGTACTGTCAGTGCTTCTCTGCTGTTCATAGGGTTTTCAATGGCAGATTGATTTTTGGGAGAGGGTTACCAGGTCCTTCTCCCAAGCCTACAGCTTCTGGTGTTCCCAGGCGGTCTCCCATCCAGGTACTAACCAGGCCCGACCCTGCTTAGCTTCGGAGATCTGATGCCACAGGGCTACAGCTGCAGGCTTAAAGAATGTAGGAAATGATTAAAGAATAGAGTCCTTTTGTTCTTTAATTTTCAGTGCTTTAATTTGAACTTAATTCCTTAAGAGCTTTAAATTCATTCATTCTTTAAGTGCTTTAATATTTAAGTGAAAAGTTAGTGTGTTTTTTAAAAGGTAGGAAAAGAGGAAATGAAAGAGCACTTCTTCTAGTAGTAGGCATAATTTGTAGATGTATTAAAATCTCACACAGCAATATTATGAAGTAAACATCATTCCCATTTACAAGACAGAAATTTAAAGCCAGACCTTATTTAATGTCAAATAATTACTTGTCCAGATTTAGATTGGGACCAGTGTGGTTCATCAATTCCCTACCCCAATTTACCTTGCAAACAAAAAACAGTGCTAGCAAGAACAGTAAGTGAGCTGTAAAGCATATCAAAATTTGGTACAACCATCTCTCCATTCACTGTTCTAATCTTGATCATAGTCTGAAGAGTCATCATTGTTGTTGTTGTTGTTAAGTGCCGTTGAGTAGTAGAGTCATCATTAATGAACACAAAATCACTGCTTGGGGACTGCTCCAGTCATCAATCATAAGAGGGACACTGCTTGCATATTCACTGATAGAGTGCTTTTTAAGTTTATACTTTTTATTATTGTGGTCTTATTTTCATATTAGCCATGCTGAGCCTCCATTTTTCCTAATTTGAAAGATCATCCCCACCACTTCCCCAAAATTGGCCTTTCTGAATAGTAAGAAAATCATCAGTACTCTTACTTTACCAATTCCCAAAGATCAAGCCCAAGGGAAAGAATTTAAAAAGTAATTAGAATCACCGTACTTACCACAGGCCTCAAGGCTCCTGTCCTAAGTAAGCCCCACCAAGTTAAGAGCCCAAAATATGTCCAGGCTGCTTCTGAGTTCTATTTTGACCACTTTATTTTAGTCTTTTACTAACCATCACCCATGCCTAGGGTGTTTTTATTTTTTTTCCTCAATACTGGGTTTGAATCCTGGGCCTCATATATGCAAAACAAGTGCTCTACCACTGAGCTGCACCCTTTTTGACTTTTTATTTTGAGACAGGTTCTCACCTTTCTCTGGCCTTGAATTCAGCAATCCTCTTGCCTCAGCCTCCCACTTTGTTGAGATTACAGGCCTGCACCATGGTACCTGGCATAGGCTTTCATAATAGCAAGTAAAATGGCTGAATCTTTGTGAACTTATAGAATGATTATTCTTCTGAAACTACAAAAACTAAAGATAAGAGACCTCTGAAAAGAGATTTGATTTAAAAAACCATCCAGGCTGGCAAATTTCTTACAAGTGATATAAATTAAAGGAGTAATGTAGTTAACTACCAGGCTATTTCTCAAAAATGTATTCAAATATAGGAGTAGTTTACCTTAGCCATAGAATTAAGTGGTAATGTTTTTAGGAAGTATCTATTAAGTGCTTAACAGATTCTTGTACAACAATAAAGTTAGACATTGCTTTATTTCCTTATAATTTTTGTTTGCTATCACATGTCACGGGGGCTGGGATTTAGCTCAGTTGGGAGAGCACTGCACTGCAGTCTCTGAGGTCCAGAGTTCAATTCCCAGCACCACAAAAATGGGAGAAGGGCCTGGCAATCCACTCCCCAGGCAATTCCCAAATGGTCAGCCATTGAAAACCCTATGAAGGTTGCTATGAGTCGGTATCCTACTCGACAGCACCTAACAACAACAACAACATGATATGTCACAAAAATATCAATGCTCATTAAAAATTAGGTAGTCTAGAACTTTTGAAAGATTTGGTGAGCCTGCAAATAGACTTTGAAGAAAATAACTGGAGTAAATCCTGAGCTCTGGGGCATTTCTAGAAAGAGGAGTGGAAAAGCAACTAGAAGACATCCTGACAACATAGGACCTCCTCCCTAGCACTATGTGCTTTTGAGGAAAGAATTAATTCAAAGATCCCATTCTGTATAGGAAGGAATTGAGGGAAAGAAAAATAAAATATAGGGTGATGGAATAAATTGAGCCCTACTGTGAAACCCTTTACATTCACCTGGTGAGGGATCATTTGTAATCACTTCCACTTGATTTGGACTATTTTTGGTGGGGTTTAGGGGAGAAATTCCTAGGACTGGAAGATAGAAATTGGAGAAAGGAAAATAAGAAGTAACAGCTTTTTACAGAACACACACAGACAGGCACACACACACACACACACACACACACACACACACACACACCATTTAATGTAATGGCAATTGAATTTCACATCATAGCTTCAAAAAATTAAAAATATCAAATTGTGTCTTAAGATGAGGAAAATGAAGTGCACTGCTCCCTTCTCTTTCAGGGTCTCCCCATAGATTCACTGCCACTTCCTCAGCTGCCAAGAAAACACTGAAAGAAATTAAAAGGTTACCATCAACTGCCAAACCACGACAGGCCAAAATTAAGGACAATAAAAACCCTAGACTACTGTCCTTAGGGAAGTTCTGGAGCCCTAGGGTTATCCACCAGCATTTGGATGCTTAAATAGTCAATAAAAATGCCTATGACATTTTGTTGTTTCCGAGAAGTTTCATTCTAATTATGCAAGATCATCCTAATCATTGCCAAATTAAATAATCACCACAGTGTCTTTATTTTAAAAGTTAGGAAAGATCTACGTTCTGATAAAATTATTCTCTTGGAATGGAGATCCTTGGACACCAAGACCCTTCAGTATTTTAAAGGCTTTTGTTGAGAATCTTCTTTGACTGGGGCTCCCCTTTCAGGAACTGGTTGCAGCACAATGGGTTATTTGTACTCCCTGCTAAGGGTCCAGTGGTGAATGTGTCTTCTAAGCCAAAAACAGGACCCCACCCTGAGCAAATTTGGCCTTAAAGGCAAGCCTTCAAAAATCTTACTTCTCTGTTGCCAAATATTCTAACATAAATAGGATTCTGTTTTTGAAAGCAAGATGGATCAAAAACAGATTAAAGCATTATTGTTTCTTTTTACCTCTAGGTCTGATCTGTCAATGAACAAGAAAAAAAAAAAAAAAAGCTCAGACCAAAAGATACTGATTGAGCAGCCTATTAGCCTGTCATAAAGCAATGTCATCACAAAGAGTAAGGTCACAGTGCTTATATAATAACAAAGAGTCAGATCAGAAATCCTTGGATATCCATTCATTTATGTAGATAAACATTTACATATACATATATTCACCCTCTTACCTAAATAAACATTTATATTATGTTATGAATTCATAACCTTGGAAGAAATTGTAATTGTTTTAACATTTTTAAATTTTACTGTAGAAAATTATTTTTAAAAGAAATATTCTTTTTCAGTGAGCCTTATATGACCTAAGTCACACACTATGGTTCATCCAAGGGAGATCTTTTAAATATTATTTTTAAGCATTTGGAAGGGAAAAAAAGCAAGTCTTTATTGAGACCAAACTATTTCTTTATTTTTTGCCCATTTTTAGTTTTACCTATTTACTAAACATATATAGCACTTGCTATGTGCCAAGTACTATTTTAAACATGCTATAAATATCAATTTGTTTAATCGTACAACAAACTTTTAAAATATTGGCTATTATTATCCCTATTTGACAGATGAAGACACTGAGTACAGAGAGGTCAAATAACTTCCCCAGCATCACACAGTGACCCAGTGGTTAAGGTGGAATTTGAGTCAGCACTCTTCCACCCTACAGGAAAAGTAGTTTACTCTATCAAAAACTTCTTCACAGATGTTCATACACTACTGTACTTAATTCACGTCAACTCTGAACAAAATGTGGTGAATATGACAAATTAGGAGAATGGCACTAACAAAGATATTTTCATGTTAAATTTATTTTTTTAACATGACACCAGCTCTCTTCAGTCTTTCTGCACTCTCTGACTTGCATTTCCTATAGGTGCGATGAGCAGCTAGGCTCTTTGTATGAATCCCCAAATGGCCCTTCCCATATTGCTTTTTAGCAGTTAGTACAGCTGAGGCACTTAGTGGCCTGTCCCCAGGTAAGGCTTATAAAATAGTGGTCCCTAACACTTTTGTCACCAGGAACCAGTTTCCTGGAAGACAGTTTTTCTACGGAGGTTGGAGTTTGGTGGGGGCTTTGAGGGTGAGGGTACTGATCTGACAGGAGGCAGAGATGGGTGTAATGTGAGTGATGAGGAGTGGCTACAAATAGAGGAAGCTTCACTTGCATGCTCACAGCATACTCATGACAAATGGCCAGGTTCTTAATAGGCCACATACCAGTACCAGTCCATGATCTGGGTTTTGGGGACCCCCTATTATAAAGCATATCCAGAATAGTAAAGTCACACAGTGGTTACCAGTTCATTGTTGTTGTTGTTAGGTGCTGTCTAGTCATGTCTGACTCATAGCGACCCTCATAGGGTTTTCAATGGCTGACTGTTTCAGGATTGCCTTGGGAGTGGGTTGCCAGGTCCTTCTCCCATTTTGTGGTGCTGGGAATTGAACTCAGGACCTCAGAGATTGCAGAGCAGCGCTCTACCAACTGAGCTAAATCCCAGCCCCCAGTTCATTGTAGGATGTTGCAAAAACTAGACCAATAATAAAATGTTCTATTAGACACATCTACAATACATCTGCCATATCAGAGCTTGTCAAAACTTTTAGGGTCTTTCTATCTAAAGTGTTGGCAAGTTACAATATCTATACTGCTATAAAACTATCCTTGTATAAAGTCATAATGTTACAAATTTAAAGACTGGATACTAAAGTTTATTGTGATTGGATATTAAACTAATAAATAAGAAAAATGATCTTAGCAAATAACTCATTTCTATTTATAAAATTATAAATTTGGTTGTAAAATTTAAAAAGTTATTAGGTTATAAAGTTATAGTGTTATAAAGATTAAAGTCTAGATCTGTTATGATTTGATTGTAAGCTAACAAATGCAAAAAATTCTTAACAAACATTTCTAATTTATTAAAAATGAGGAAATATTTTCAATTTTCATATGTTCATATATATACAATTTGCAGGATTTCTAAAAGGAAGTTAGAACAGCAATGATAAAATCTTGCTTGGCAGTGATAGAATTTAATTTACATTCATTAATAGCAATAGTGTGGGAGAAGGAGGTGGCAATCAACTCCCATAGAAATCCCCACAACAATCAGCCATTGAAAACTCTAAGGGGGTCTCTATGAGTTGGATATGACTGGATGGCCCCTAACAACTACAACAATAGCAATAGTAATGCATGACTACATTATCACTTTTCAGTCTTGTCCCCTCTCCTATTTATTTTACAACTGACAGATGGACTTTTCTGGAAGACATATAACTTCATGTTACTTTCCGCTTAAAATATTTCTGTGGCTCGCTGGTGCTTTGAAGACTAGATCATAACTTCACAGAGAAGTATTTGGACATTCTACCACTTTCTTCTACAAAATAACCATGTTTCCACCTCTTACTTTCCTAAAAGGATTCTTTCAGAAATGTCCTTGCCCACATGATATTTCCTGACATAGGGCATCTCACTTAACTCCTGTTCCCACAAAATCTGGCCAATTCCCTATCATTCTTCAAATACAATCCCAGGTATACTCCAAAGACTTTTTCTGATCTCTCTTCATCTGGCTTATATGGCTCTCTGAAAGATTTTCACAGCATGTTCTTACCTCTATAATTAAGTCATGGATTCACTCTCTTGGAAAATGTTAAAAGCCTACAATTATACGATTAGGTGCTTGTGCTCTCCAAAATATATGAACTATTTAAGGAAAGATACATTTTAAATTTTCATCTTTTAATATCCAGTTACTGGCATACTGCCTGGGATAGTGATCAACAAGTGCTAAAGAAATGACTAATTCCTAGAATAAAAAAATGTTATACAACCATCAAAATTATGTAAAATGTGCTATTCAAAGTTGTTTGGAGAAGAATGGCATTCTTACTTAAGATGTTGGTAAGAAAAGTATCATCCATAGCAATAAGATTTCCCTTTGTCATGTTAGTATTTACAAGTAGCTGGCAGAAATTAAAGGTCAGACATGTATGCATCCAAAACCACATTGGTAACATCCAAATAAATTGTTAAAAATCTCCTAAAAATATTCAGTCATTTTTTCCAGAAGCTCTATTTCTCCTTTTCATTAGATATTTTAATATTCTCTGGTAGATTATATTTTTAAAGGACTTTTAATTAAAACACATAAAAGTCTCAACAATCTCAAAGGTCACTATATTTTAGAATGGTCGTACATACAAGTACTTGAAAGTTCTTAGCAACTATTTAAGTACAGTTATCATTTTAAAAGGTGACTAAGTTAAGCACAGGCTACTAGTTACAATTGTATATTCTTCAGATGTGTGTTTGTTTAGTTTCTGTTGCCCATATTAGGCTGTAAGCTACCTAAGATGGACTTGAATTTCTTATTATAACAGATCAACACAAGGTAAACATGAAATAAGTTGTTTAAATCCTCCTTTGAGCTTCAACTTTTTTTTTTTTTTTCAGTACTGGGAGTTGAACCCAGGGCCTCGCTCCTGCATGCTTTGCAAATGCTGGACCACTGAGCTGCACCCCCAGCCCATTTTTTTTTTTTTTTACTTTTTTGAGACAGGGTCTAGCTAAGTTATGCAGACTGCCTCTGGTCTCGAATTTGCAATCCTCCCGCCTCCGCCTCCCAAGCTGCTGGGATTACAGGCATACGCCACTGCTCCCAGCGAGCTTCAACTTTTGAAGAACATGGTTAATTCATAGAAAGCCAACATATGCTCCCAAACTCCAAAAACACTTGATAAATTCATACATTTAAAGATGTTCAAGATTTCAAAAGCATCAGAGGGAAAAGAACCATGTGAGATGATGCACTTTCGAAATAACACCTAGGTTTGTCCCAGGAAGGGTCTTAATGGGGGACAGAGAAATCAAGAGAGCTTCAGAGAGTTCCATAGAACCAAAGTGCCAAAATTGGAGAATGAGAGAACATCAAATGCAGAGCCTGTTTCCCTCTTAAGAAATTGCCATGTTTTGAAGTTTTAGGTACAAAAGACCAAAAAGCTAAGCAAAATACCTCTGAAAGAAATTCCTATGACTTCTAGTTCCTAGGACTATGAAGAAAACTACCTCCAAGCTCTCCGTTAGATAGCACTGAAGTGCCAAGCTTTCACCAGTAGGGGATTGCTCCTTGTTCAACCTTCAACCCAGCTCATTTTGTTGATTGGATCCCACTCCATCCCACACATCTACAGCTCTACCATCCTGACATCCCATCCCATCTGATCTCAGAAGTAAAAATGAGTTGGTCCTGTTGTACTTGGATGAGAGACCATCTGGGAATACCAGATACAGTAGGCTTGGGAAAAGGACCTGGCAGCCCACTCCACCACCACCACCACCACACCCCAACCCTGCCCCGCCAAGAAATAAAATCAGCCACTGAAATCCCTATGAATAGCAGAGAAGCACTGACATAGTGCCAGGCACGCCACAGTGTTGGGTAGTGATTCGTCTGTTGGACATAGGGTTGGCATAAATTGGATCTAACTTGATGGCACCTAACAACAACAACAACCATCCCCCTCCCACATACACACCATCCATCTATCTAAAAGAGAAAAGGTCAAGTATGGTCTGGTAAAAGAAAATAACATCTAGTTGTGAATAGTGGCTCACACTTATAATCTCAGCACTAGGGAAGCTGAGGTAAGAGGAATATAAATTTGAAGCCAGATGGGCTTCATAGTGAGACTTTGTCCAAGGAAGGGAGAACAAAGCATCTAAAGATGCCATAATTTTTAGCATTAAATCAAATACTTTTTAAGAAATAAAAGATTGGATTATATAATTGATAGCCAAATGGAGAAAAAATAAACAGATATAAGCATATCCACGGATGATCCTCACATTAGACTTAGTATAAACAGGTTTTAAAATAATTATCATAACCACATTTAGGAAAACAGGAGGATATATTATCAAATTAAATTAGCAGGTAGAATATCTCAGCAAAGTATTTGTAGCTACAGATATTAGCTATCATGAAATAATTAAAATTTCAAAATCTGGAATTAACATTCTAGAAACTAAGAGCTCTATGGATAGGCTAATGAGTGAGTGGGCACAGTAGAAGGCAGGATTAACAACATCAGAAACAGGTGGATAGAAAATATATGTACTTAAGGAGGAAAGAAAAGAGCAAAGAACAAGAATGGAAAGAAAAGAACAAAGTGGAAGAAACGTATCAGACACAGCATAATGACATAACATGTGTAATAACATTACAAGAGAAGAAATGAGAATAAGGTAAACTGTGCATGGGTGGTATATACCGATAGTCTCAGCTACTTTCAAGGCTGAAGTGAGGGAATAATTTGAGCTCATAAGTCTGAGATCAGCCTAGGCAACGTAGCAAGATCCTGCCTCAAAAAACAAAAGAAAAAAAGAAAAAATGTATTTCTTATGAAACCTAGAGTAGGCATTTAAAAAACTTATTTTTGTAATATTAAATTTTTTCCAGTTAAATTTAGACTGTTTAAGTCTAAAGGCCAAAAGTATAACTAGATAGTGATATGTCAGTATATATGCCAAATAAAAAGCCAAACAAGAGAAATAGACAAAATCTAATCATAGAAAAGGGCTTTAATGTAGCACTGTAAATAGTCAACGCAGCAAGACAAGTGCCTTGTGTACTTCAGGAGGTTTTGCAGCATCCCTGGCCTCTAGCTATGAAGTGTCAGCACTTCCCACCCTCTAGTCATAACAACCAGAAATGTCTCTAAAATTACACAATTAGCCCTGTTTGATCATGATTCATGTTATGTACATATGTTACTGTTGTTGCTGTTAGATGCCATCAAGTCCAGTTTGACTCACAGCAACCCTATGTACAACAGAACAAAACTCTCCCCGACACTGCCATGCCCAGCACTATTGCCAGTGGTTCTCTGCTATTCATAGGTTTTTCAATGGCTGATAGTTTTGGGAGTGGGTTGCCAGGTCTGTCTACTAAGCCTACAGCACATGATATTCCCAGGAGTTCTCCCACCCAAAGACTAACCAGGGCTGATCCTGCTTAGCTTCCAAGATCTGACAGGATCGCATACCAGGGTGGTACAGCTGCAAACTATTTACACATATACACACATATATGCATGTTGTTGTTATTAGGTACCATCCAGTTGGGTCCGACTCATAGTGATCCTATGTGTAACAGAAAGAAAGATCCCCCAACACTGTGCCATGTATACAATCTTTTTAATGTTTGAGCCCTTGTTGCAGTCACTACATTTCTTCTCATTTCAGAGTTGTGCCACATCAGCAAATGGAGCTCACAGGGGCTCTATTCCATTCCCATCATTAAGGTTGACTTTATTTTGAGGAAGCAACTTTTCCTCAGTCATCTTTAAATGCCTTCCAACCTGTGGGCTCATTTCTGGCACTATTTTTGACAGTGCTTCTCTGGTATTCATAGAGTTTTTAATGGCTGTTTCAGGAGTGGGCTGCTGTGTCCAGCTCCCTAGTCTGTCTAAGTCTGGAAGCTCAGCTGAAACCTATTCACCACGGGTGGCCCTGCTGGTATCTGAGATATCAGTGGCATAACTTTCAGCATCACAGCAACAGGCAAGCCCCCACAGCATGACAAGCTGATAGACATGGGGTATATATGCATATGGGTATATGTATATATATTTACACACACACACACACACACACACACACACACACACACTCCTATGCATTCTAGCACCTTGGTAGGATAAGGCAGGAGGACTGTGAGTTGGAGGCTAGAGGCAGCTCAAACAATTTAGCGAGACCCTGTCTCAAAATAAAAAATAATATTAATAAAATATAGGGGGTGGGGATGTGGCCTGGAGGTAGAGCGCTTGCCTTGCATATGTAAGAACCTGAATCCAATCCCCCACTACCACGAAAAATAAATCAAATAAACTAAAATATTATAATTGAATTATAAAAAGCTATAACATAAATCAGGCAAGATGTGCTCTTAAACCAATGCACTCAGGGAAATAAAACTCATAGAGTATGTTGTAGGATAGTAAATACTGAAATTCAGTGGTTAACGAGCTTATTTCTTAAGAAGCCATAGAAGAAAAATATCTTAAATAAGTGAAAGAAATAATAGAGATAAAAATGAGAATGGATGAAATAAGAACAAATGTGCTATTATATCTCTCTATTGAGAAAATTAGCAAAGTCTTTGACTGAAAAGATTTATAGAACTGATAAATCTTTAGTAAAAATGAGTTAGGAAAAAGGATAGCAGAAAATACTAACACCAAGAAAGAAAAACATAGCATTACTATTTGTAATGAAAGTCTCCTATTAGCAATTCATGCTAGTGAATTCATGATTTTGATAAAATTGACAAGTGCCTTGAAAACATAACTTTCTGAAACTGATACAACTTTCTCAGACTGACTCTGCCATGTATATTATAATTTTTGATTCTGTCATTGAAAGCATTCATAAAATAAAAGAAGATAAAAATGGATTTACTAGTGGGGCATGATGTTCCACTCCTGTAATCTGGCACTTGGGAGGCTTGGGCAGGAGGATTGCAAGTTCAAGGCCAACCTGGGGTACATAGTGAGACTTTGTCTCAAAAATACAAAAAGAGAGAAAAAAAAGGAGAGGGAGGGCTTTACTAGTTAATTCTTCCAAAATTTTAAGAAAGAATTCATATCAAATTTTCCCTGGGAGGACATTTCCCAGCAATTTTTATAAAACCAGAGTAATCTTTACGTCAGAACATAGCAAGAAACATTCAAACAAATCTTTCTCATAAATACAGATATAGAAGTCCTGAACAAAATATTAGTAAATCAAACTCAGGGAAGCATAAACCATATATTTTCTATCGAAGCACCCTCAATAATTTGTTGTTGTTAGGTGCCATCGAGTCGGTATCCGACTTACAGCGACTCTCATAGGGTTTTCAATGGCTGACTGTTTTGGGATTGCCTTGGGAGTGGTTTGCCATGTCCTTCTCCCATTCCTGCGGTGCTGGGAATTTAACTCAGGACCTCAGAGACTGCAGCGCAGTGCTCTACCAACTGAGCTAAATCCCAGCCCACCCTCAATAATAGAAGAGACAAATTAGGGTCTATCCACACATTAAGGATACTGTGCAGATGAGAGAATGAATGAACTACAATCACACTCAAGTAACAAAATCTAAAATGAGGAAGAAGTGAAGCACAAGAGAATATATACTCAACAGCCTATTTATGTGAAGCCGGTGAAAATAAACCAATCGAATGACATTAGGCCAAGGCATGATTTGACCTGAGAGGAGATAATGACTAAGCTGGGGTCTGGGTGGTTTTCTGGGACATAGGTGATGCTCTGTTTCCTGTATCAGGGTTGTTTTTATGGATTTATTCATGTTGCAAATAGTTATCAAGCTCTAGACTTCATATTTGTGAATTTTTTGGTACATGTGCTATGTTTGTTCTTGCTATGATAGGTGTAGTCGAGTAGAATCTGATTTATAGTGGGCCTTATAGGATTTTCAATGGCTGATTGTTTCAGGATTGCTTTGGGAGTGGATTGCCACGTCCTTCTCCCATTTTTCCAGTGCTAGGTTTGGAACGTGGGTCCTCAGAGAGCACAGTGCAGCACTTTACAACTGAGCTGAACACCAGCCCTAGTATTGCTCTGCACGTGTGCTGTACTTCAATGAAAATAAATTTATTTATTATTCATTCATTCATTTGTTTTGGTATTGAGAATTGAACTCAAGTCCTTGCACATGATAAGCACACATACTACCACAGACCTGTAAACCCAAACCATTGATTATTTTTGTAGTCCTTTTTTTACCCAGCCTTTTCTATCATCAGGAAACATTAAATATATCTGTGAAATACAGATCTTTTCCCTGTGGGGTTTGTAGTTGAAGTTCCTTTTCTCAGATTCAACATTCAAGATGGTCACAGAGTAATCTCCTGCAATGCAGTGATGTAGGTATGTGTTTGGCTCTGCCACCACTTTTTAACCATTTTAAAATGGTTCCCCAAGGTCTGTTCTCTTATCTCCTTCCAACTCCCCCAGAAAACTGCTAGTGACGTTGGACTCTAGACAATTGCACAATCCTTTTCATGTCAGTCCTGGAATGAAGACTTTCTGCATCACTAGCCGTGTGCATGTATAGTGAGGTAAAATTAATATCCTCAGTATTGTTTAGTCTATATTTCATTGGCTGGCTGCCTAGAATGACTAAGGCAACTGCCTGCAATGTTACCCCTTCCCCTTCTTTTTTGTAAAAAGAAAAAGAAGGAAAAGCAAACTCTGGAACTACTTCTACCAGAAGGAAAATTAATAAATGACTTTAAAGTAGGAGGGGGGAAAGAGTCCTCATGCTTGTAGATTCTTTACTGTTCTAAAAGAAAAGACCTTCATTCAGACATAGTTGTAGTCAAGCCAAATTGTCACTACGCTCTACTGATTTACAAATTGAGAAATGATATTCACGAGCAATGCTTGTCTCTCTTGAACTCATAATGCCAAGTTAATTGTATACCTTGGACTATGTTCTACAGCGTCTCAGGTGATACTGATGACACTAATAGTATTAATGAAGGCACTTCTCTGAAAATACATGAATATATCCCCTAGTTAAACTGAGTTTGGCAAGGACTGTGATCCTATAATATACACACAAAATATTTCATTGTAATCTAATGAAGTTTAAGCATAACGTGTATGTGTGTGTACACCCACACATGCCGGTGTGTACATATTCAATTAGTAACTATGAAGGAAAAGATTAAAATCTCCATAATTTGTTTTCAACTGTTCCACCAACTGAGAAGCAATGATTCATTTTTCTCTTCTGACCTCCAACATAATAATAGCCAGTGGCCTAAATTTTCTTTTTTGTTGTTAGAAGGTAAAATTTTATATCCTGTGGACAGTTCAGCTTTTTAGGAGAGAGAATTCTTGATGTTTTGAAGAACACTGTATGTGTTTTGCAGCTTTATATCTTCCATTGGCAGAAGTTTTGCTGTTTGAGATTCCCACTGCCCTCCTTTATCCTACAGATGCTTAGAGGCATCTTTGATTGACGCAGCAAGCTTCAAATCATATTGTGAACTGTTTTAATGACAGCTGCAGTTGAGAAAGCATACAGTTCAAAGGAAGATGGTACACCATTATAAATATCGCAAAGAAATAAATGTTTCAAACAAAATGACATTTAGGTGTGTAAACGCAAATGCTGGAATAAGACATTTTGTTCATACTAAATCTAAACATCTCAGACATTAAATATCACAAATCCCCTATTTGCTAACACAAGATGTTGACTGTATCATGTAGGCTTTGAGATGGACCTGCTAACTTTCCCAGTATTGGAAATCCTTTGTTCCCTACTGGTTATTCCCTCTGGCTCTCCAAGTGGTTTTTGATCTCATGTCCAGAAAGATCTCTCTTTCTCTTCTTTCTCCAGAGACCATCTTCCCACATAAGCACAGATTCCTGACCTTCCATTTGGGACACCTTTCTTGCCTTCCACTTGCTCAGCTTCTGGTGGCCTAGTCCTCTAGACCTCTCAGGTCTTGGTGAAAAACAGCATTATGCACTGTGGCGTGGTATGTCAGGTTGCCTGCATTCAAATCTTCGTTCCTCCACTTATTAGAATGGCAACCACAGGCAAGTTACTTAACTCCTCTTTGCCTCAATTTCCTCATCTGTAAGGTGGAGCTAATAGTATCATATACCTAGTTTATTTAATGTATTCAGTGATGTAATACATGCAAAAGGTTTGGAATGGTATTGGATATATTGCTAGTAGTCAGTGATTACTGTCCTTTACCACTGGATCACCTTGGCCAATAATCCAGGAGCATTCATGTTAATAATATTTTGAACTCTGTGAATATAATAATATCTAGTACTTAATATAAAGCATATGCTTATACGTTGTTGTTGTTTGTTGTTAGGTGCCATTGAGTCAGGTCCAACTCATAGTGACCCTATGTACAACAGAACAAAACACTCCCTGACACTGTGGCATGCCCAGCACTATTGTCAGTGCTTCTCTGGTTTTCATAGAATTTTCAATGACAGTTTGTTTTGGGAGTGTATTGCCTTCCCCTAGCCTGTAGCACCTGGATTCCCAGGTGGTCTCCCATCCATGGACTAACCAGGCCAACCCTGCTTAGTTTCCAAGATCAGGCAGGATCAGATGCTACAGTGCATGGCTGCAGACATGCTCACTTAAAATCAGCAAAACAAACATCAGCAAAACTAAGTACTCACTTGATAGAGAGCAGGTTGGGCAAGAATCAGAGTGGCTAAGGTCTAAGTGTAGGAGGAGGAGGAGAAAACAAGTAGAAGAGTGATCAGTGCTTGCTATCCTCTTGCATCTCAATCTCAATTAAAATTGATTGATACTCAGTGTTTCCTCCTCAGTAGGAAAAGGGTCAGTGGAACCAGGATCTAAATCAAGTTTCTCATCTATGTTGTGACAGTTATCTTACGTGTAAAGTAAAAATAATAAAATCATTTTATTGGGTTATTCAGAAAATTAGCTGCAATAAATCAAAAGAAATATTCACATTTTATGTATTCCCATTCCACACAACACTTGTTCCCCATCAGATTCTAATCTTAAAGGATCAGCAGAAGCAATCTCTTCCCCTTACTCCTTGGGGTCTCCATCTTCCTGGTCACCGAGAGACTTTAGCAATGAAAAGATTCTAAGCCAGGCTAATGAGCTTAGATTTGAGGAGTTCTAAGTAACATTTGTCTGTAGCCATAGAACCCCAGCATCTGATCTTGCCTAGTCTCAGAAGCTAAACAGGCTCAAGCTGGTTTATTCTTGGGTAAGAGACCACCTGGGAATACCAGGTGCTGCAGACTAGAAGGACCTGGAAGCCCACTCCCGAAACAATCTACCATCGAAAACCCTATGAATAGCAGAGAAGTACTGACAATAGTGCTGGGCATGGCAGTGTTCAAGAGTGTTTCATTCTGTTGTACATAGGATCACTATGAGTTGGACCCCAACTAGATGGTACCTAATAACAACCAGAAGTAACAGAAGTAATAGAAGCAGACAGTTTTCCATTGTGGTAGAGAAATGCTTGTCATTGTTGTCCGTCATAGCTGGAGGGAGGGAAGTGGTTGCCTTAAAAAGCAGTTAACCAAGACAAGCTAAGACAGGCAGAGAGACAGAGAGAAACCTGGTGATACCACCTGAGTCTCTCAATCTAGCCAAACCATTGCTGACAAAAAGTACTCCTAATGGGACAAGGAGGAAGGGCTGTGACAAGGAGTCTCTACATCAAATGTGTACTTCCCCTTGGTGCCTTAATGAACTTGAGCATCATCTTGCTCATTTATGAGTTAGGATCACCTAGATCTCCTTTTGGTCTAATATTGGTAGGCAGCTAGCTTAGCTATTAGCAGGCACTATGGAAGAAAATGGGATTGAAAATGGCTCCTTCTGTTAAGTCATGAAAAATGAAGCCCTGTACATCTCTGAGGACATTGGAAGGTCATTTTCTAATGGGTGCCACAGCCCATCCATGCAATTGAGCCATTTGCAAAACAAAGACCCTAAGCCCACAATGCACTAGATACCCAGAGCTGGGCATCTAGGGCTGATGTCATAATGGGAATCCCCCGATTTGAATAAAACTAGAGATAACATGTACCTAGGCTCGCTCTCTCTTCTTTCACTCTTCTCTCTACCTTTCTCTCTGCTCTTTACTATAGGGAATTATCTAGACACCCCCGGGTTGGACCAGGAAGGTGCCAGGACTGATGCTTGGTTGGTCGAGGCCAAGGTCTGAGCCCTCCCCAGATCCTGTCCTGTTCCTGCCCCTGCCACCTCTGGTCACCCTTAACCCAGAAACCTGGAATGGGACCTCTTTGACATCCTAAGAGCCAATATGGCTACCCAAGTCCCAGTTCATCCTTCACCTACTTTTTCACCTTTCACCTACTTTACTCCTACCCCTCCCATCTAGTGATCCAAGATGGCCCCCAAACAGCCCAGCTCTAGTGTGGCCCCCGTCAGCCTGATTGGCCACCTGGAGCAACCCAATTGGTTAAGAAGGGAAGCCCAGTGATTGGTCCAGCCTGCACCTAACCCACCAATCACAATTGCACTTTTCCAAGCCCTCACGCAGAGAACTGCTCCTCCTGGTATGAGCCCCTCTCCAGTTGGTTGCGCCCTACTCCACACCCCCAACCAGAGTTTATATAAACAGACCACCAGCTACCCCAAGGGTCCTTATGTCTCTTCCTTCCTGACCACCTTGATCCTGATCAAGTATCTCACACCTTTTTTCATTCAGAAAATAATCAGTTTCACAATTCATGCCTTCTCTTATATTTGTATGCATTTTTCTGTCATCTAGTCCTACTAAAATATAAAATATAAAATGAAATGTATCTTATCTCTTTGTCCAAAATATACTTACTATACAAATAACAGGAGAGTGTCAGGATGTTTGGTTGTTGTTGGGTGCCATCAAGTTCGATCCAACTCAAAACAACCCAAAATATAACAGAAAGAAACACTACCCAGCACTGTGCCATGCACATGATCTTTCTATGTTTGAGCCCACTGTCACAGCCACCATATTTCTTCTCTTTTTGAGTTGTGCCACATCAGCAAAAGAAGGTCTCTGGGGCTTTACTTCATTCCTGTTATTAAGGTTGATTTTACTTTGAGGAGACCACCCCAGTCATTTCTTGAATGCCTTCCAGCCTGGGAGGCTCATTTTCTGGCACCATATTTATTTCTCTTCTATTCATAAGGTTTTCAATGGCTAATTGTATCAGCAGTGGGCTATCAGGTCCTTCACCCTAATTTATCTTAATTTGGAAGCGCAGCTGAAATCTGTCCACCATGGGTGGTCCTGCTGATATCTGAGATACCTGTGGCAGAGCTTTCAGCATCACAGCAACATGCAAGGTCCCACAGCACAACAAGCTGACAGACATGTAGAGAAGGATGGTTTGAGTGGCTGTTAAATTCCGTGTTTATGTTTGAAAAGTACTTAGATAAATTTAAAAAACAAAAGGAGACTCTTTAATGTGCTAAAATTGGTTCTTGATCTGGTTTTGCTACTTATTGTATAATGTAACATAATGTTCACAGCAGCCTTATTCATAATAGTCAATCAAAAAGCAGAAACAACCCAAGTGCCTATTAACTAATGAATTGTTGTTGTTAGGTGCTGTGAATTCAAGTCCAACTTATAGCCACCCTATATACAACAGAAGAAAACAGCCCCGACATTGTGCCATGCCCAGCACAATATCAGTGCTTCTCTGCTATTAATGGGATTTTCAATGGATGTTTTGGGATTGCTTCAGGAATGGATTGTCATGTCCTTCTCCCATTTTATGTGGTGCTGGGGATTGAACTCAGGGACTCAGAAAGAGCAGAGCAACACTCTACTGACTGAGCTAAACCCCAGTCCCAAACTAATGAATAGATTAAAAATAAATAAAGGTGCATATCTGTACCTGAGTATAATTCAGAAACAAAGAGGAATAAGGAATAAAGAATTGACACAAGTTACAACATAGATGAACTTTGAAAACAGTTTGGTGGCTGAAAGAAACCAGTCACAAAAGACAACATATACAATGCATAGGATAGGCCGAGCACAATGGCACACTCCTGTAATCCCAGTGATTTAGGAGGTGGAGGCAGGAGGATCTCAAGGGCAAGACCAGAGGCAGTCTGCCTAATTTAGAAAGACCCTGTATCAAAAAAAAAAAAAAAGTAAAAAATGGGCTAAGGGTGAAGCTCAGTGGTACAGCACTTGCAAAGCAAGCAGGCACAAGGTCTTGGGTTCAACCCTTGGTATGGCAAAAAGAAAAAAAGAAAAGAAAAACAATTATAGGATATGTTTATAATGGGCAAATCTATACAGAGAAAATGCAAAATGTTTTCCTATGGTGAGGAAAAGTGGCTTGCAGCAGAGGGAAGAAGGAAGATACTATTTAATGGGCACAGGGTTTCTTTTATGGGTGATAAAAATGTTCTGAAATTAGGTTGTTGTAGATGCTACACAATCCTATGAATATACTAAAAACAATGGATTGAACACTTTGGGTTATGTATGTTGTTGTTGTTAGGTGCCATCGAGTCGGTATCCGACTCATAGCAACCCTCACAGGGTTTTCAATGGCTGACTGTTTCAGGATTGCCTTGGGAGTGGATTGCCAGGTCCTTCCCTTTTTTATGGTGTTGGGAATTGAACTTGGAACCTCAGAGATTGCAGCGCAGCACTCTACCAACTGAGCTAAATCCCAGCCAGCTTGGGTTATGTATAGGATACGCGAATTATATATCTCAGTAAAACTGTTAATTTTTGTAATTTAACACAAGAAATATTCTGGAATTTAGTTTTCATAGATAGGCAGGTTAGCTTAGCCGTTAGCAGGCAATATGGAGGAAAAGGGGATTGAAAATGGCTTCTGCCATTCTGCCATGATTGAGAAGCCACATGAATGTTTGGGGACATTGGAAGGGCACTTTCAAATCTATCCCAGACCCTATGCAAGCCTTCGAGGCATTTACAAAGCCCCAGGCACAAGTCATACTAGGTGCCCAGAGTTGGGCAACCCAGGGTGATGTGACACTGGCTGTTTCCTATTTTGAATGAAACTAGGAGAAACGTGCCCACTCTCTTTTCCTTTCTCTCTGCTCTTCTCTTTCCAGCAACCACGTGCACATCTCTCCCTTCTCTCAGCCCTGCCATCCTGTCTATCCAAGGCACCTTTAACTCTAAATGCCCGCTTAACTCTCCTGTACTCTCAGGCTTCTTTTCCTTCCCTTGGGAAATAGAAATATCCTTGTGCCAATTCACCCAGGAAATGCAGGTTTTCCAAGTTCCTTTGTAGATTTCCCTAAGCTTCTTCAGGTGCCTCAGTCATTCTCAGGAGTACTGTTAGCACTTCCATTGAAGTAATTGCAGGAAGAAAGGAAGACAAATATTTATTCACCCATCCATAAACTCATAAAAGTAGGGCCTCAAGAAATGCATATTAAACTAGCTTTGGAAGGGATGAAGTCTGAGGCAGCTTCATAGTATATGGATCAGTATTCTACACACAGTAATTGCCCCAGGAATGTTGTTGTTAGGTGCCATGGAATCCTTTCTGACTCATAGTGACCCTCATACAGTTTTCAATGGCAGATTGTTTCGGGATTGCCTTGGGAGTGGGTTGCCACGTCCGTCTCCCATTTTTGCTGTGCTGGGAATTGAACTCAAGACCTCAGAAACTTCAGAGTGGCGCTCTACCAAGTGAGCTAAATTCCAGCCCTGCCCCAGGAATACTTATTGCATATTTACCTCAGAAAGGAAATGTGTTGATTTTGATAAAACTTCTATGCTTTCCCTTTTGTTAATAAATTCGTCCTCAATGCCCTAGCAATCTTTTTCTTTGTTCCCTAACAAGTTGCAAAGAGACCCCTTCAAAGATGATTATTTTCTCACAAGAGGGATGCAGATGAGAAAGAAAAGGGTCCCAAAGGGAAGTGACTAGATCACGGTCCTGTTTAGATGGTTTGTAGATTATGAGTCCATCCTTCAATATAGGAGAGCCTGTAAAATGAGAATTTCTTTTAAAAGAAAGTAGAAAAAAGCCTTGTTATTGTCACAACCTCTCCTGTTAGCCACAGCTAAACCAAGGGAGCTCCTGACTTCCCAATGCTTTCATCTCCAGTTGTAAATCAGGAAATAGCTCTGTTCTTTTAGAAAGTATTATTTGAGGGAGGTGAGTGGGGGTGATGTTTAATAAGGGAATCATCACAGGAAATAGGTGGGTAGATGTTGCTTTCTTAATGTGTAACTATGCTTGGCAAATCTGTCATTGAAATGTGATGTATTGCATGTTTGCTTATTTATAGTCATGGATAGCAACACTGTTTTATCACTTGGAGCATCACAAACACACCTTAGCAGTTATTTGCATTAATGACAGGAAGGATGCTAGTTTAGGCAGAATGTGTGGTTAAAGACTGGAACCAATTCCTGTCCCTTTCTCCTAGTCACTTTCTGCAGGTTTCTACAACCCCATCATTAGAGAGCCATCCCTTTGTGTTTAAGAATAAGGCAGGACCTCTCTAAACATCAGCTTTACAAAGCCCCTGGGAGCCAGTAATTCATTAATCATCCCATGGTCATTAATACTTTATGATGCTATTCAATCAATCAACTACAAAGTCCTATTACTGACCACCAAGCTTAATTTTTAATCCTGGTCCTTGTGCATAGAATAAAATATAGAGAAAGCTATCACTATATAAGTTCCTTTGCAAAAAATCTCAAATACAATGGAGAAAACACTAAGCATCTGAAGATTATTCAGAGAGATGCTTTGTCAGTCTTCCTTCTCATGAATTAACAGTTATTACCATGGTCTGAAAAAATACAATAATTTCTGTCATGTAAAAATAATTTCTCTAGGATACAGCATTCTTCTCCAGCACCACCTCATTGTAACATTACAATATAAAATTTCTTGAAAATGTAACCTATAGTACCCTCCATTCTATCTTCCCTGGAATCTATTCTGGTCAAATGACACAGCCCCTATTAAAGTGGGTCCCAAAAAGAAACCCCTGTTTCTTTGCCTCTAAATAGCCTGTAGTTCCCCATTAATTATCCTTTGCTCCTTGAGGCATTTTCTTCCTTGATACTTTTTCTTCCTTGATATTTAGCTAATGATTGCTTAACTTGTTACCATTAATGTTTGTCTGAATTATTGTTTCTTGTAAGTGATCTTGTAAGTTCCTGTTTTCTCACATAAATTATAAAACTGTTTCAACTTGGCAAACTGCTTGCCTCATGTAAAATCTACCCTTTTGTTTCTTGTTTTTACATGTTACAATTTCCTGCTTGAGTTACTTACAAAACTATGGAATTGATAAATTGCCAAGAATGTGCACCCTCCCACTCCTGCTGACAATAAGGATGCTAACAGCTTTTCTGCTCCTGTAAACTCCATTGGTCTGCTTTTGCACCTCTGCTCCTATGAGCTAGCCTACCTAAGAGGCTCTATAAAAGGTCAAGCTCCCCTTTTTGGGGCTCAGACTTGGGAGATGACTTCTCTGAGCCATACCCGTACAATGGTACAATATATCTTCCTGACTTTCTCCTGGTCTCTCTTGTCTCATGTATTTCCATAACACTACCATGCCACCAAAATATTCAGCGACCTCCTAAGCACTCAATCTAACCACCAAGTTTACATATTTAGCTTACTTGGACCATCGACAGTCTTTGGCACAGTGATCAGCCTCTCCTCTTTGAGACAATTTTTTAACATAGCTGTCTGGGACACCACTCTTGGGTTTCCTCTTAACTGATGACTATTCTTGGTTTCCTTTTTTAATTTTTTGGTCCTGCTTATCTTATAGGTCTTTAAACATTGAATACTGTAGACTTAATCCAATGATTACTTCTATTTTTTTCTGTACTAATTCCTGCAAAATCTCAATGGCTTTCACTACATTATTTGCTGACAACTTCCAAACGTAGATGTTCAACTGACACTCGGTATTTTTAGAACCAAACTCTGGATTTTCTTACACAAACCTGCTCTCACTCATCCTTTCTACTGTAATTCAGGCTAAGAACCTTGAAGTCATTCTTGATTCCTATTGTGATTTCCCACACTATATCCAAGGCTTTGTTTTTGTTTTGTAGTACTGGGGGATGGAACCCAGGGCTTTGTGCATGCTAAGCAAGTGCTCTCTCAATGAGCTACACCCCTAGCTCCTTTTTTTTGTATTTTATTTTAAGACAAGATCTTTCTAAATTGTGCAGGCTCAGTCTGGCTTTGAACTCTCAGTCCTCCAGCCTCTGCCTCCTGATTTGCTGGGATTACAGGTGTGCAGGTAGTACTGGCCACATCCAGGTTTTAGTAAATCCAAATTGAGCTACACATTCAGAATTATCTCTTTCAAAATTATTTTCAAAGTGTTTTCTATAATTGGCAAGCTGGTTCCAAATTGTTTATGAAAATGTGAAAGATTAAGAGTAGCAGGCTGAGATGTGGCTCAGGGCTAGAGCACTTGGTGTATGTATGATGCCCTTCATTCAATCCTCAACACCAGGAAATATTGGTGAACACCTTAGCACATGCCTCTAATCCCAGCAACTCAAGAGGCTGAGGTAGGTGGATTGCAAGACTGAGTCCAGAGGCAACCTGCACAGCTTAACAAGACGCTGTCTCAAACAAAATAAAGCAAAACAAACAAAAAGAACAAAACAAAAGGAATAAATGAAAAGAGTAGCCAAGACTCTTGAAGAGGAACAAAAATGTGAAGAGAGTGTTCTTGCTACATACTAGGACAATTAGTTTTGTCTTCATTTGGCTTGACTATAGTGCCCAGATGACTGGTCAAACATCAGAATAGATATTTCAATTAAAATATTTTTTTAAATAGGACTTATATTTATATCTGTAGACGATGAGTAAAGCAGATCACTCTCTATAACATGTGTGGGTCTTATAATCTGTTGAAGGCCTTAACAGGAAAAGAATATTAATAACCAAAAGAAGAGCAAACCCAGCCTCCACACTACCTTCAGACTTGAGATTGCAGTACCAGCTCTTCTTTGAATCTCTAGTTTCTGGCCTGCCAGTTTGCCCTGCAGATTTTATACTTGTCAGCCCCCACAAATTCTTAAAATAAATCTCTCTCCTTCTTACCCTTCCACCTTCTCTACACACACTCATACATGTACATGCACACATTCAGACACAATACATACACTATTGCTTCTATTTCTGTGGAGAATCCTAAGTAATACACATATAAAGACTTATAAAATATTGTATTTAAGACCATGGTATTGGCATGGAGAATTACAAATGAACAAAAGTCAGGTAGAAAAGATAATTCAAAAGGAAACCAATATGTATGTAGATAATAAATTTGTTATGAAAATGAAAGAATAAAACCAGAGGAAAAGAAAGTCTCCTCAGTAAGTCTGGTAGAGAAATTACACATGCATATGGCTGAAAATGATGTTGAACATGGACTTTTTTCCATTAAAAATGAATTTAAGGACATTACCAAAGATAAAAAGCAATCTTAAAACTTTTAGAAGAAAATATGGAAGGCTATCTTTGCCACTTTGGTGTAGAAAATTGTTTCTTAAACAGTTTTCAAAAGAGCATTTATTTAGGTGCCTTCAAGTCAGGTACAACTCATAGTGACCCCTTGTACAACAAAACGAAACACTCTCCAACTCTGTGCCATGCCTGGCACTATTGTCAGTGCTTCTCTGCTAGTTTTAGGATTTTAAATGTTATTTAGAGATATGTTGTTGTTGTTGTTGTTGTTGTTAGGTAGCTTCGAGTCGGTATCCAACTCATAGTCGACCCTCTGTACAACAGGGGAAACACTATTATCAGTGCTTCTCTGCTGTACTTAGGGTTTTTAATGGCAGATTGATTTTTGGAAGGGGGTTGCCAGGTCCTTCTCCCAAGCCTACAGCTTCTGGTGTTCCCAGGTGCTCTCCCATCCAGGTACTAACCAGGCCCGACCCTGCTTAGCTTCTGAGATCTGATGGGATCGGATGCCACAGGGCTATGGCTGCAGGCATTTAAAGATATAGAAGAGTAATAATATTTACTCCAATAAAATTAAGAGTTATGATTATAATAAACTCCATAAAGAAAGTGAAAAGCCACAAATAAAAAAAATTTGCTATATATATATAACTGATAAAATTAATGTAAAGGATACACAAAGATCAATTATACATTAAAAAGAAAAATGGAAACAATTGTGCAGTTCGTGTGTGTGTGTGTGTGTGTGTGTGTGTGTGGTACTGGGGAGCTGAACCCATGGCCTCGTGAATATTTTGCAAGTACTCTGCCACTGGGCTGCACGTCCAGCCTCTTTTTAATTTTTTATCATAAGACTGGGTCTCACTAAGTTAGAGCAGGCTGCCTCAGGCCTCAAAACTGCAATACTTCTGCCTCTGCCTCCAGAGTTGCTGGAATTACAGGTGTGTACCACTGTGCCTGGCCACTTGTACTGTTCTTAATAGCAAAAGGCAAGCTGGTGTTCAACTGAATTAAGTGTGGGCCAAACCTGTCTCCATATTTGGGTACGCTCCATACATAATAAATTATACTCTAAATTGATGCATAAACAAATTGTAATCTAACCTAAAAATATACTCTTGCAACTAAGCAACTGAGTCTTAGCCCATTACACATTATCAACTAATCAGACCATACCCAGTATAAGGCAAATACCAACTGTAGCCAATCAGCTTATGGATATTATGCTGTCACTGACAGCACTGTATTTCAGGATAGACCTTGAGATATCTTTTTTGATGATGAATGCCACTCCATTTCTCTTTAATCTGCCATCCTGGCATTGTAGACTATATTACTATCTCATTCAAAGTGGCCCATATCAGTCCATTTTATTTCACTTATGCCTAGAATGTCAGTGTTTACGTGCTCCATTTCCCTTTTAACAGTTTATAATTTTCCTAGATTCATCCTACATACATCCCATTTTCCAATTATTAATGGATATTTACAGTTGTTCCTCCTCATTTTGAGCCATGCCACACCAGCAAATTGAGGTCCCTGGGGCTTTACTCTATTCCTGTCATTAAAGTATACTCTACTTTGAGAAGGTAACTCTTCTCCAGTTGTCTTTTCAGTGCCTTCCACCCTGGGGGGCTCATTTTCTGGCACTATATTTGCTATTGTTTCTTTGCTATTCATAGGGTTTTCAATGGCTAATTGTTTAGGAAGTGGGCTGTCATGTACTGCTCCTAGTCTTAGTCTGGAAACTCAGTTGAAACCTGTCCAACATGGATGACACTGCTGAAATCTATAATACTGGTAACATAGCTATCAGCATCACAGCAACACACAAGCCCCCACAGTATGGCAGACTGAAAGACACTTGGGGGCTATTTATAGCAACAATATTTAAAATAACCCCAAAAGAGAAGAAAATGATTCACATGGTTATCAAGAGTTCAATGGAGAAAAGGTGAGGAATGCTTACATTAGCAAAAACAAAAACAAAAACAAAAACAAACAAAAAACCAAACTGCAGCTACAGGCAAGAACAAAGAAGAATATCAATATATCTTGCGAAAAAGAAGGAAACCAAAAATGTTTTTTTTAATTTATTTGGTGTTCAAAATATGTGTTACATACTATTCAAAAATAGGTAAAAATTTTTAAAAATTATGCTATGTGGGAATATATTCAAAGGAGGCAAAACCACCAAGAAAAGGAAGAGAATAATTACAACAAAATGCTAAGTACCATATTTAGGAGGTGGTAGTTGGGGACATCATTGAGAAAGGGACATACAGAGATTTCCAGGTATTGATAATATTCTTCCAACCTGAGCTACATGAATATTATTGCATTGTTGATATTTTACTGGAATTATATAATCTGCACATGCACTTTGCATATTCTCTTACATATACTGGGTATAATTCAGAATGAATCAAATTCAACAAAAAAGGATTCAATGGACAACCAAACCTCAAGGTGGTAAATTATTATAACATAGCACACATAAGGATGAGGATGAAATAAGAAGAATGTGTATGGAGTAAAGCCTGGGGATAAACCAGAGTCACATCTACAAGTGTCTTGTGTGCTCAGCTAAGGAATTTAGGCTTTGTGCTGGACATCATATTTCTCAGAGATTTCCATCAGTACAACCTGTTGTTTCATTTTGCCTCACTTTGCTGTCATCAGGTTATGTTCTGCATCAGTAAAGGTCACAGAAAAGCAGTTAATACAGTGGTTGGTAATAAAGGTGTTAGGACACTGCAGATGCAAAAGAGGTGAGCTTACTCATGGGTTACAAATTTAGTGAAAGTGCTACCCCTCCCCCTCACTGCAAAAACAAGTGTATAATTCTGGGGCTAAGGGTTCCAGACTGCTGACAGTGCTGTTACTGATAATGAGGTTCCCAAATAGATACTCAGGATCATTCCTGACCTGCTGCAGCCCTGGAGTCCTGCCATAGTGGCGCTTTCTCTGCAGTGGTACTTACATCTCTGTTGCTCAGACCACTCTTGCACAGCTGTAGCTGTTGCTATTGCATTGTTACCACCAGTCTACCTCTAGGAGTTGCTTCCAGAAACCTGAAGAAAGGAGAGTTTTGCCTCCCTTCTTCAAGATTTCCAATGTAGGCTACAGGGTCCAAACTTCCCTAAAACACATATTATACCCCAGAAAAGAAGGAACTGAGCCAAGAATGAATTAATACCCAATTGGCAAACCTTCTTTTTCTTCTTCCTCCTCCACCCCCTCTTTCTTCTCTTCCTCCTCATCCTCCTTCTCCTCTCCTCCTCCTCCTGCTCCTCCTCCTCCTCCTCCTTCTTCTTCTCCTCTACTTGGGGGCTGAACCCATGCCCTTGCACATACTTTGCAAGCACTCTACCACTGAGCTCCACTTCCAAGCTCTTTTACATTTTTTTATCTTGAGATAGGGTGTTGCTAAACTACACAGGCTGCCCCTGTCCTTGAACTCACGATCCTCCTGCTTCCACCTCCCATGGAGCTAGGATTATAGGCAGGCACCACTGCTAACTGGCAAACCTTAAAGCACAGTTCTAATCACTTTTTCCCAAATTCCTACTTTAAATGTACGAAGCTTGCCTCTGGGCCTTGCTCACCTCTGAGCCACGTGGTTTGTGTGGCTTCTTTGTCCTGGGCAGTCCTTGGCCTCCTGTCTGTGTGCATACAGTCCAGGCTACCCTTCAAGTCTCCCTTCAGATAATACCATGGCCATAACCAGATCTTCCCAATCTTGGATCTTATCTTACCTGCCCCTGTCCACCAACGATACTTGCAAGGTAAACTCTACCACATGCAAATTTAATTCATACATCTTTAAAAAGAAAACTAAATAAGCTCTGTTCATTTAAGATTAACGTCTGTCTGTATCTTTGGAGAATAAAAAATTCAGTAAGAAATTATAATAGTGTGTTAGGTTTTATGTCAGATGTACCAGTTGTGGTTTGTTTTGGCTGCATTTAAAAGAAAATCCAATGTAGCTTTTAAAAGAAATAAATTTATTTCTCTCTCTCATATAAAAAAACAAATCCTGGCAGTAAAGTGTTTTGGGTCTGAGATTCACCTCCACTAAGTACTTGGGTCCTCAACTCCCTGTTTTTATGCTCCCATTGTTAAGGAAAGCTCAAGCTCCAAGATAGCTCTTGGGTACCTCGCCTCCACATCACCTGCTAGGCTGTCTCAAAAAGGAACATGAAAAGGTTAAAAAGAGAATTGCAGCTGAGTCAGATCCCATACAGAAATTACATTCACTTACTGGCCAAAACTTAGTCACTTGGCGACATTAAGTTCCAAAGAATAATGGTAAATTAATTATTGCAATGTGTATAACGCTACCCCAAATAAAATTGGGATTCTGTTACCAAGAAAAAAGGGAGACTGGGTATTAGTTAGCAATGAGTATTCTTGGCCAGAGACATACGTACGTTATGGGTATTCCGATAAGGGGTAAGAAACCCACATTTGGGACCCCAGTGAAGGATTGCAGAGGAAAGATTTCTGCATTCATCCAAGTTTGCCCTGATTTGGAAACACATGTTTACATGTCTGTCTTGTCCATAAAACTATGACCCCCCCAAGAGATAAGGTAATCTGTCCTCTTCATATCTGTAGCTCCTCAAAGAGAAGCTTTTTACATAGTAGACTATAGATATATTTTTAGTGGATTGAGATGAAAGTGAAGAGGTTTATGAATTGGAAGTAGGAAAGATTTGTCATCTTTGCTAGTTTTCGCCGTCTTTGAACTTTAAGAAAAAAAAATGCCTCAGGCTTTATCACAAAGGCAGCCTACATAAATAACTCTTTGAAACATTTGTAACTTTTCTAACCCTTAAAAAAGTCTTCTTACTAATGGCTGACCCACTTTTCACTCATCTTGGTGCGCAGAGCTTCCTGCTCTCCCACTATTCCCGTTGTGATCCCTGTTCCCAGCCATTTCAACTCAGACCCTTAATGACAAGCCAACTTCAAAACCATAGATCAGAGTTAGATCATACGTATTACGTAGGTAAAGAACAATGACTCAGAATTGTAGAGACCATGACTTGCCATCCTTTCTTTTCTATTCCAAGAGCAAGGATGACTATAAAACCAACATTTAGACACAGGTCATTACAATAACTGATTCCCAGATGAATCACATTAACTATTTCCGGATTTATGGGGTTATCTAAAGTTAAACATGGCTACTGCTATTTAAAAGAATCTAAAACCCAAACTGAGACAAATCCCAACAACCAGGGGAATTTCAGAGCAGCTGTTAACACACCTTCTCTTATTTCATGCCATTTGTTTGAGCTGGTTTGAGATTCAATACAGACAGAATGCCTGTGGCAGATGACTACTGATTTACCCAGAAATGAAACCCAAACTTTCAGTTACTTACCTTCCTGTTGGATTTCACTTTCAATTATTGAGGAATGACTGTCTATGCATGTGTTAATCAGGGCAAAGCTGATGGAAACTTGGCTGTTATGTCTAGACACAAGCCTGGTTTTGGCTGGGGGTCTGGTCTAGCATGAACCTAGATTGTATCTTGACTCCCTGAAATGCCTCGTCCCACTTTCCAATTCTGAGACAGTGTGACAGAGACATGCCATAAGCTACCTCAGCTCAGCATCTCTCCATGATCACTTGAGTGTGGAGGAGACAGAGCAGGCTGCAACCCCTTCAGGGGCTGCTGGGGTAGATATGGACAGTCACGGTGATATGCAGATTTCTGCAGAGCCCTACAAAGTCCTCTCAAGTGTTCTTCAACAAATGAGCATCTTAGAGCTTTTCCTTATCTTTTAAGAATTAGAGAATTTCTCTGCTGTTTCCTCTTTTCACATGTGATGATTTGTGAGGAAGCTACAAAGCCAGGAGATCTAACTTACTTCTTAGGGCAGTAGAACTAACAGAGAAAATTGATAAACTCATGAGATTAGGTCACCTAGAGATACCAGGAGGTTGGCACACATCTCCACAGTCTAAGACACTTTGAGCACAGCATATGAAGGGAGGAAATGAGATATCTTAAGAAAAAGGAGATGGTCGGGCATGGTGCATGCCTGTAATGCCAGCACTTAGGAGGCTGAGGCGGGAGGATCTTGAGTTCCAGGCCAGCCTGGGCTACATAGCAAGACCCTGTCTGAAAAGAATAGCAAAAAGAAAAGAAAAGAAAACAGAAGAGAAGAGGGAAAGAAAAAGAAAGAAAAACAGAAAGAAAGAAAGAGAGAGAGAGAGAGAGAGAGAGAGAGAGAAAAGGAAAACAAGAGATGTTCATTTCTTGAGGCAGGTCTCCACAAATCAGGAGCCCAGATCTGAAAATCCATGATAACCTTGTGGATTGAGGTGTATATTCCTGTGGGAAATGGAAAAATGGCAGCTAAGAACCAAAGCATCCTAGAGCTGTGATAGACCTTAGAATTTTAATCCAACACTCTTGTGTTACAGATGACATAACCAAGACATAGAGAGGTAATGTCCGAGGTCTAAAACCTGGTCCCAAATCATATCACAATACATTTGTGATCTGTTCACCAGTGGAGTCACAGAATAAACCCAGTAGTTTATTGCTACCTTTGGCAGAAATAGGTCTGCATGTTAACCTAGACATAATTTATTTGCTTTTGAATGGAATTAAATCAGCTTAGTATGGTCTGCTAGTTTCTCATAGTAACAGAAATCAGAGTTAATGAATACAAAAAGACAAAATTGAAAGAGTATAAGTTTGAACCTAGTTATAGTTGTCATTAGGTGTAATCAAGTCGGGTCTGATTCATAGCAACCCAGTGTACAACAGACGAAAGGCACTATGCCGGTGCTTCTCTGTTCTTCATAGGGTTTTTGATGGCTGCTTGGGGGATAGTTTCTGGAGTGGGCTGTCAGGTCCTTCCCCCCTTTTTGCAGTACTGGGCATCAAACCTAGAGCCTCAGAGAACTCAGAGCAGCACTCTACCAACTGAGCCTAACCCTAGCCCCTAGCTACAGTAATCTTTAGTAAATTGGACAAGTCACTTACAGTCTCTGAGCCCCAGCTTCATCATCTATACAACAAAAAACAATTGTCATTTCTCAGGGTTGATGAAAAGATTCCAGATGATGTATGAAAAGATCAACTTGCTGTCTAACACTTTTTATGTTCAGTAAATACTAATTACCAATGTTCTTATTAAATATTTGAAAGATTCCTAGCTTTAAATTAAACGGGCAACTCTCTATTGATTGTAAATTTTTGCAGAGAAACCTCTTTCTTTCCAGTTTATAAGGAAATACTGGCTTGTCCACCTGGGAGCTCATATTCAAGTCTTTATTTTATTTTATTTTATATATATTATTTTATTTATTTATTTATTTTTATGTGTGGTACTGGGAAGCTGAACTCAAGGCCACACACATCCTTTGCAAGTGTTCTACCACCAAGCTGCACTTCCAGCCCCCTTTGAATTTTTTAAACTCGAATGTTGCTAAATTACTCAGGCTGCCTCTAGTCTGGAACCTGCGATCCTTATGCCTTCACCTCATGAGACGCTGGGATTACCACGCCTGTCTACATTCAAATCTTAATTTAAGCTCTTGAATCCTCCAAGGAAGTGCCCCTCAAGCCTTCTGTCCTGAATTACAGCATGTCTGTGGATACACTTGCATCCCACATACATTTGTTGTGTTCTTAATGTTTCTGATGTTGCCATGGTTTCTATTATTCATTTCTAATCTGCAGCAGGAGTTACCAGTCAAAGGGAGGGAAGGAGCACAGTCATGTCAGACTTCACAGCTTCACATGACATCGTCACTAGTTACCAAACTTATATTTTCCTTACTTATAAGATAGGATCATTATACCTACTTTACAAGTTTGTTGTGAAAATTACCAGGCCAAACATGTTAAAACAAGGAGCTTGCAATGCACCAGGTATTTTAATGCTTATGTCTATTCTTTTTCCTTTAGGATAGCCCATCATAAACACCAGAGTTATACTTTTGTTAGCTCACCCTTTCCTTGACACACAGACATCTTTACCTTTTTCCACTGATCAGGCAGCTCTCCTTGCTCTCTTTTCTAACCATATCATTACATGGAGTTAGAGCAAAAGTAAGGGGCTTTGTATATCTATATTTTTCTTACTAGCTTTACTACTCTTTATTTCTCAATCTAAATTAAGCTGCAGAAATCTTTTGATGAGTGAGAATTTCCACAGGATGGGCTGTATCAGTCTTAGTCAGTGTACCCTCAGTACTGAGCAAAGAGTCTGACCTAGTGTATGTGCTCAGTATGAACCAGAAGCCAAGCATCTGGCTTTAAAATCTCAACTCCTCTTGCTATCTCTGGACTTCAGACAAGTTACTTAACCTTGTTCAGCTTGATTTCCTTATTGAATCTTCTCAATTCGAGTTGAGGATTGTTAAATGCAGTTTATGGGAGCCCATTGTTTCGGGCTGAACTCCCTCACTAGGTTCCAACAGAAAAGACTAAACCAAATGGAGTCACTCATACGAAAGCCCCACATCAGCAAGCTGAAGCTACATTGATTATCTGACCTGAGAAATCACGAGAGAGATGAGAGCTAAATTCCCAAGCCAGCTAATTTTATACAGTTTGAATAAGAAAGTTCCATCTGTTGTAACTTTTAGAAGGAAGGTACCCTGAAGTAACCTGATGTCAACCATCCCCTGACTTGTTACATGCCTTCTCTTGTTTCTGCTAAAGCTACCTTATAAAAAGCCATTTTTCTATTTTGCCCATCAGAGTACCTTATCTAAGTCGTCACAGGAGGCCCTGTCTAATGCATGAATCACTAATAAAAGGCAATTAAATTTGGAAACTCAATTTGTTGAAATTTAGTTTTTTACCAGGAGAACATATAAAATGTTTAGCATATAATTGGTGAGAAAATTTTACATATTTATTGTCAGTTATAACTAATTATGAAAACAGCACCTGATGAGAAAATACTTGACAGGAAGGGCTCAGGTAATTTGATATCATTTACCCTGTAGAATAAAAGTTAGATGAGCAGCTAGCTCAGGGCCTTGGAACGCATTGACCCTTATACAAAGGACATTCCAACCAAACTATACTTCCTAGTCTCTCAAACATGTTATGTCCTACACACTGACTGTACAATGCCTTTGTGCATGTATGCCATTTCATTTTGATTGCCTTTACTTTCCAGGCACTCAGAAACATTCTCTTCCTTTCAAGATACAGACAGAATATAGAGACCACCATGATGTCCAGCCATCTGCTTCCTACAACTCTCCTTGTTGTTGTTGTTAGGTGCCATGGAGTTGAGTCCCACTCAGTGATCCTCATAAGGTTTTCAATGGCTGATTGTTTCGGGATTGCTTTGGGAGTGGATTGCCAAGCCCTTCTCCTTTTTTTTTTTTTTTTTTTTTTTTGTGGTGCTAGGGATTGAACCCTATGAGGGTCGCTATGAGTCAGACACTGATGCGACGGCACCTAACAACAACAACAACAACAACAACAACAACAACAAGGGATTGAACCCATGTCCTCAGAGAGCGCAGAGCAGCACTCTATCAACTGAGTTAAGCCTCAGCCCCAAATTCTCCTTAACCCTGTCCAGATACAGGAAGTACATGTTTCCTCTTTTAGGACTCCTTGGTGACCCGCTCACATCTCTATCACAGCACTGTAAAGAAATTGCTTGATTGACCTCTGTGGCTTATCTGTTAGATTAGGAACTTCCTGCTGCAGAGTAAATTCTACCCTCTATCTCTCAGTGTAGGGAACAAAGCAGACCTCTGTTCCTTCCATTGGATCACTTGTGGTTGATTTAGTTGGAATTGAGAGAAGTTTTTGAAATCTTTTACATTTGCTACTTCTCACATCTTTGTTAATTGGACAATTCACTCTAATTACTTCTTAGGGGAACTTTGTCAGTTTATTTTCTTGAATTAACTGAACAAACAGGCTTATAGAGGCCCAAAGCACAACAGGCAAAACACTATTGTCAGTGCTTCTCTGCTATTCATAGGGTTTTCAAGGGAGGATTGATTTTTGGGAGTGGGTTGCCTTCTCCTAAGCCTACAGTATCTGGTGTTCCCAGGAGGTCTCCCATCCAAGTACTACCCTAGCTTGACCCTGCTTAGCTTCTGAGATCAAACTGGATGGGACAACACAGTGCTAGGGCTGTAGGTTGAATGGGGGTGGGGCTGCAAATGTGAATATAAGAGATTTAAAAAGCAGTATTGCAGTATTGCAGAGATATGCAAATCAGTACCATGAATCCACTCCACCCCATTCTCAGAGTGTTGTAGGCTTTCTAGCCTTTCTTTTCTAGCCTTTCTTAAGAGCCACCCTGATGAACTGAGCAGAAGGATTGGTATAACCAAGGAGCTGACTATTGTGGGTATGAACTCCAGTGACTCTCTGGATCCTTCTAATCCTTGAAATGTCTGCTGGGAAACCGTAGCCTGATCCACAGGCTTAGTTTTGAAACCCAGCAGAATGAAAACAAGCATTGCTCACATGTGGTTGACTTTCTGTACACTTTGAAAAAATTTAAAGGACTTTATCAAAAGAGCTTTTAATATGATAATCTTTTTTTTTTTTGGTAAAATAATACTTAAAAGAAAAAAAATTCAGGACAAACACCCTCCCACTGCACTAAAAAAATTTGCACATTATAAAATAATCTCCATGCACATTGGAGTTACATTTAAAATTTTTCTTGAAAAATATATTGAGAGTTAGGTGTGTAGTTTAGTGGTAGAGTCCTTGCCAGCATTCATGAGGCCCTCAGTTCAATCCCTAGCACCAGGAAAGAAGAAAGAATTCTTGATTTTTAATAGTCTTTAAACATTTACGAATTACATACTTATCTTTCTCCTTCCTCCCCCCACCCCCTCCTCTTTCTTTTTCTCTTTCTCTTTCCTTTCCTTCTCTTCCCTGGTGCTGGGGATTGAAACCAGGGACAAATGCTCTACTAGCAAATTATAACCACAGCCCCCAAGTGGTATTATGAAATTATCTATCAAGTCACATAAAATACATTTTACTTTGAGAAAATTATCAGTCACATGAACATTGTGCAAATAATTGCAGAAGAATTTATCACATTTAGTAGAAAATGCCTTGGGTTTTAAAGGCAGGTGGACAACATGAGCCTATGCCTCCTTAGAGGCACAGAGATTAAGCAACTTGATCATCAGGGTCATACAATTGGAATTCAGCAGTCTCCCTAAGGTTCTAATTCTCTGGGTTAATTTGGTGTCTCTCCTATAGGGCTGACTTGAGAATTAAAAAAATATATGAAATGCTATAGAGCCTGGTTCCTACAAAAGACCAGTAAACATTTCTTTTCTGTTTTTTGTTTGTTCATTTTGTTGTTGTAACAACAATATGTTATTATATGTAACATGATATTTTATATGTAATATTATATATAATATTTTACATATTTTATCTATATATTATATAAAGTTTCTACTCTATTCTCAACACTGTATCAGTCTGGGATGATTATGATTTAAGGTGAGAATAGCGGTCTTGTCCTTGCTCTCACTTAGAAAAAAAACAAGGAATGTAAAAGAATTACAAGTACCTTCTAACTATTGACAACCAGGAAATTGGACACAAGAAGGACATAAAGGTCTTTATAATTCTGAAACTCCAGCTAACTAAAACATGCTACTAATTTTGGCACTTATAAGGCCAGAGGTTCTAATTGTTTAAAGGAATTTATAATCTCAGGCTAATCACAAAAACTTCCAGTTTGGAGCTCAGGTGGCCTGAGGTTTAGGAACAAGGAGAGTAAACATTTTTCTTTGAAGCGGCTGTCCTGCATGGGAGATTCGAGCAAGCAGTTTTCACTGACTCAATTCGCTTCTTCTTTATCTTCAAAGTAACTTCCAATTACTCTTCAAGAGTTAGTTCAAAAATTACCTTGTTTGTGGTTTTATTCTATTTGATCTACATGGTTCCCAAAGGATTACTTGGTCTTCAATGTTTCCACTCCTCTCTGCTATACTATCTTCTTCCATCATCTGCTGCATACCTAACTCTACTTTACACCTCTATCTACTCTGTATCTCCTCTGTACTTCTACTTCCTGTATACCTCTATTAGTACAACATACCAAATAGTCATGGACTGATGTAGTTATTTTTTATTCTTTAAATATGAAATTTGGACTATTGTGTGTGACAATATTAACACGTGTATCCTTATTAGATTATATATTTTGGATTCAATAAAAATTGTCTATTGAGGAGTCAGTGGACCTAGAATTCAGGTCTTTCACTGTGTGATCCTGAGGAAGCTGCCGAATGCTGACACTAGACCTCAGTTTCTGTCACTAAACACCTTATTTCGTGTAGTCTGATATGTTAATTTGGACATTACAAACATTAATATCTTTTTCAGTCCCAAAATATCATAACTTTGTAACATCAAGTAAATTAAAATATGCAGTTTTCTTTTCACTTCATAAAATTAAGACTCTAGTGTTGACAGTTTAAACAATGTTAATGTAATTAGGAAAAGCGTCTGGTGTTTCAGACAGTGGGCTCTGCCATCAGAATACCTGGGTTTAGAATATTGCCTCCATTGCTTGCATGCGCCATGATTTTAGGCAAGTTATTTAAACTGCCTATGCCTCTGTTTGGTGATCTATACAATGGGAATAATAATGTGGTTGATGTAAAAATTAAATCATTAACACATGTGAAGTTCCAAAAACAGTGCCTTGATGCATGTATTAAATGTAAACTCACATCTTACCTCAATATCACACATCAGTTAACAAGACAGAAAGTTCTGGAACCAAGTCTCTTGGCCACACAGTGCTTTCTTTAACCTATAACCCAGGTTCTCTAATACAGAGGTTTAACTAATGGTCAACTGTACATATTCAGAGAGATTAAGTTTGCTCTGTAGTATCATGGTAAGTACTTTACTTTTGAATTCTCACAATGATACATTAAGGTAAATATTTCAGATCAATATGCTATCTAAATAAGAACACTGAAAATGTTTCATAACTCATTGGATGTCTTGAGCTCCGTTAGAGGCAAAATTTGGTGTGATTCAACAGAAGGCTATTTATGGACTTAATTTTGTTTAATGCAAACATTTATCTGATTCACTATAGAAATATTAGTACATTTTACCATGGAATACTGTTTCAAAATTCCCTGAAGATGTTAATATACATGGTTGTTGTTGTTCGGTGCTGTCGAGTCTATATCTGACTCATAGCGACCCTACATACAACAGGTGAAACACTATTGTCAGTGCTTCTCTGCTATTCATAGGGTTTTCAATGGTGGATTTATTTTTGGAAGTGGGTTGCCAGGTCCTTCTCCCAAGCCTGCAGCATCTAGTGTTCTCAGGCGGTCTCCCATCCAAGTACTAACCAGGGCCGACCTTGCTTAGCTTTTGAGATCTGACTGGATTGGTTACCACAGTGGTATGGCTGCTGGCTTAATATACATTATTAGATTATTAAATAATATACAGTGCTTGCACTTGCATCACGTTTCTTTCATCCAAAACTTCTAAATTCTATTTTTAGGATAATGGAAATGTTTTATAACTGGATCTTGCTAATAGTTGTATAAGTCTTGTCAATTTATTAAAAATCAGTGATTTGGACATTAAAAATAAGTGACTGTTATGGTATGTAACTTATAACTTAATAAAGCTATCTTCAAAAGACTCCAAAAAGAAATACATGTAGTTATTAGGAATATTAAGACTACTAAAGGTAAACCTCTAGTCTTTCAAGTTTAATACCAACACTAACTGTGATGTTTGGTGTTTAGTCTTAAGCAGGGCTTAGCTGAAAAAGATACTTGACGGCCATCCATATCAGGTATGAATTCATAATGATCTATAAGGAAGTACTGTTACAATTTTCACAAAAGAGAAGAAATGACACCAATAGACTAAAATGGAGTAGTAAAAGGAATTCATGGAAAACAAATAAAGTTGAAGAAAAGCTCAAATTCTACTTCTTTTACACATTTTCCTGACTTACCCAACTCCAACAGAATTAATTTTTGCTTTCTGAGTTTTGACAGATTTTATGGCTCTAGAATGAAACTGAACTCATTCTAGTAATCTGCATCTATTATACAGAATAGTAAGTCCCTAGATAACAAAGACAATTTTTCTGCATTACTCATGGTGAATCAAAAATGCTTAAGGAGAAGTTTAATAAGTGCTGGGTGCAGTGGCACACACCTATAATCCTAGAGACTTGGGAGGCAGTGGCAGGAAGAGTGCAAGTTTGAGACCGGAGGCAGTTTGCATAATTTATCGAGAAACTGTCTCAAAAAAGTAAAAAGTGGGATGGGGGTGCAGCTCAGTGGTAGAGCATTTGCAGAGCATGCAAGTGCAAGGCCCTAGGTTCAACCTCTAGTACTGAAAAAAAAATTAAATAAGTATATCAATTAAACAACTTCCTCAGTAAAAGTTTATACATAATTTTTTACACATTACAAAACACATTTGGTCCCCATATTTTTGATTAAAGGATTATACTTCATTGTTATCACAACATGAAATGAAAGTAGAAACTATGGGTTGAATTATTAAGCTCACAATGAAACAGCTATCAAACAATAAAATTCTCAGACTTAGAACTCAATCCTTTTATGTTTCTCTGCAATGTAATTGTGAGTATCATATTAATAAATAAATAATCTTGACTTGAAAAAGAAATCTCTTGTAGCATATCAGTTAATGTTATAAAAATATAAAATTTTCCTGACAGAGTTGGAAATATTCTTAATTTGGGGAGTTAAAACACTAATCAGTCTACTCCCTTCTCTCTCAAGCTTACTTGCTCTATTGGGATACTCAAAACAATTGAGTCTGTTATTTTCTTTGAGTATTCTCTTCCAATTATAAGTATTATGCAAGCTAAATTTCACAGAATTAGTTAAGCTAGTTTTTAAAAAGCACAAAAATGGAAGTGTTTATCACCAACTAGGTTTTCTTTTTTTTATGTAGCTTTTTAATGAATTATTTCCCAAAGACTATCTACTCATGATGCAATTGAGTCCTTTATCATGATGTGAGGCCACAGGGTGAACTATCAGATTTGAAAATCAATAAATACAGTGCAGTCCACTTTCCTGGGAAAGATCAAATGTTTTGAGTTTGACTTCCTTTCTATCCCTAAACACATTTCAGAAGGAAAAGACTGATGAATTCCTCCTTAGTCCTTTGCCTTTGTATGTTTTGTTATTTTTTTTCAAAAGTAGGCTGTGAAAAGTTGTTGTTCATTATTGAAACTCAGATTGCAGTCAAGTCTCTTTGAAGTTTAAGACAGCATCTGTGCTGCTTTCCAAAGAGAGTCGAAAATTAACATCACCACCATCACATGGGTTTCACTGTCAAGTTATTGCCACCCAGAAGTTGCAGGTGCAAGGATATAGTTAGCTTTGTTTTATAAGGCATATTCGTGTGTGTGTGTGTGTGTGTGTGTGTGTGTGTGTGTGTGTTCAAAATAGGGATCAGGTCTCATAAAATGAATATTTCAAAGGTAACTATAAACATTGATATTAAGCTAAAATTGCTCTTCAATTTCTTTTTCACTATGGGGGCTGAATCCACATAAGCACGCCACTGAACCACATCTCTGTACCCCTTTTTTATATTTTATTTTTAGACAGGGTCCTACTAAGTTGCACAGGTTCCCTCTGGCTTCAACCCTTATATCTTCCTGCTTCAAACTCCCCAGAAGCTGGGATTACAGGCATGTACCATGGCAACTGGTTCTTCAAGTTGGTTTTTCTCAGTTCCCTGTCAAAGCCATTTAAAGTTCAATAATGAAAACCTTCTTCAGATTGTTCATAATAGTCAAGTGGACTGCCTGGGACCTTTCCCTAACTTGGCAAAGATAAGATGATACATCTTTTTACATTCCCAGGATGATATCAGAAAAAAACACAATGACTATAGTAGGCAGTTTGCATAATTTATCAAGAAACTGTCTCAAAAAATTAAAAAGTGGGGTGGGGGTACAGCTCAGTGGTAGATATTAAGCTAAATAATAGCTTAATCTCATGATATAATGCCCCAACTGCCAAGTTTCATTGTGGAACCAATCACTCATTATACCATCTACCAGGTAGATATAAAACTGAATGAAAAAAATCTATTGCTATTAACACCAATATGACAGATATGTTGAATTATCTCATAATGATTTTTAAATAATTATAAAGATATTTTTGTTATTATAAAACTGAGCACTTATAAGCACTCATAAACAAATTCAATAATAGAAAGGCTAATCAAAGAAAGTGAACATATATGCCTTAACAATGAGAGATTCAAATACTATGCTTTCAATAATGGACAGAATTTCCATAAAAGATTGATGAAATAGAGGACTTGGATAATACTATAGAGGAAATAGATCTAACACACATGTACAGAAAGTTCATCTAACTACAGCACAATACACATTATTCTCAAATTCACACAAATATTTCTCTAGCATACATTATATGTTGGTTCACAAAAAGATGATTGAAGTCATATCAAATATCTCCCATGATCACAATGGAATGGAGCTTCAAATAAACACCAGAAAAACAGAACTGGAAAATTCACAAATATGTGTAAATTAAGCAACATACTCTTGAACAACTATTGGATCAAAAAGAAATCAAGAAGGAAATTTAAAAATAACTCAAGAGCAATGAAAATAAAATACAATGTACCAAAACTCACTGGATGCATCAAAAGCAGTACTACAAGGGAAGTTCATAGCAATAAGTGGCTACATTTAAAAAGAAGAAAGATATGAAATAAATAACCTGACTTTATACCTCAAGGAATTTGAAAAAGGAGAATAAACTAATCTCATATTTAGCAGAAGAAAGGAATTAACAAAGAATGTTGTGGTTGTTAGGGGCTGTCAAGTTGTGTCCAACTAATAGCAACCCTTACATGGTTTTCAATGGCTGATTACTTCTGGATTGTTTCAAGGGTTGACTGCCACATTCTTCTCCCATGTTTGTGGTGCTGGGGATTGAATCTGGGTCCTCAGGAACTGCGGAGTCGCACTCCACCATCTGAGCTAAACTCCAGCCCTAACAAAGATTAGTGTAGAAATAAACAACATATAAAATAGGAAAAAAATTACTAAAAATTAGTAAAACTAAGAATTAGCCTTTTGAAAAAATGAACAAAACTGTCAACACTTAGCTTTGTTGTTGTTGTTAGGTGTTGTCGAGTTGGCATCTAACCATAGTGACCCTGTGTACAATAGGCAAAACACTATTATCAGTGCTTCTCTGCTGTTCATAGGGTTTTCAATGGCAGATTGATTTTTGGGAGTGGGTTGCTGGGTCTGTCTCCCAAGTTACAGCTCCTGGTGTTCCCAGGCATTCTCCCATCCAAGTACTAACCAGGCCTGCCCCTGCTTAGCTTCCAAGATCTAACAGGATCAGATGCTACAGGGGTATGGCTGCAGGCAACACTTAGCTAGCCCAAGGAAAAAAGAAAGATGACTCAAATTAGTAAAATCAGAAATGAAAGAAGAAAGATTATAAATGTTAATGTAGAAATGAAAAAGATCATAGGCAATCTTGATTAACAATTACATGACAATAACCAAGATAATCTAAAAAGATGGAAAAATTCCTTGAAACATACAGCTGCCAAGGCTAAATCATAATGAATTAGAAAAATCTGAACAGAACCATAATTAATGTGTAGATTGAATTAGTAATAATAAGAAAAAAAAAAGAAGGAAAAGTATGGGACCAGATGGCTTCACTGACAAATGTGGCCAAAAATTTAAAGAATTAATGCCAGTCCTACTCGAATACTAAGTTGAAGAGAAGGGAACACTTTCAATCTCATTTCATGAGATATGTCTCTGATATCAAAGCCACAAAAGAAAACCCACAGACAAATATCTTTGATTAATATAAATGCAAAAATCCTTATGAGAATATAGCATACCAAATCAACAATAAATTAAAAAGATAATACACCATTGGGCTGGGATTTAGTTCACTTGGTAGAGCGCTGCGCTGCAGTCTCTGAGGACCCGAGTTCAATTCCCAGCACTGCAAAAATGGGAGAAGGATTTGGCAATCCATTCCTAAGGCAATCCCAGAATAGTCAGCCATTGAAAACACTATGAGGGTCGCTATGAATCGGACACGACTCAACGGCACCTAACAACAACAACAACAATACACCATTACCAAGTAAAATTTATCCTTAGAATTTACGGATGGATCAACACAGAAAAATCCATTAATATGCTACATCACATTAGCAGAATAAATTATAAACATTACATGACATATTAATTGATAAAGAACAATGTTTGAAAAAATTTAGCACTCATGCACAAAAAAGTCTCATAAAGTAGAAATAGAAAGAAGTCATTTCAACGTAATGTAAGATATATATGAACAGGCCAATGTACTACCACACACAAGGATAAAAACTGAAAGCTTTTCCTCTAAGATTGGACCACTCTTACTACTTCTCTTCAACATAGTACTGGAAGTCAAACTAGAGCAATTAGAAATAAATAAATAGATTGAGAAAGCACACTCAGGTCAGGCTCAGAAAAGAAGTAAAATTATCTTTCACAAACAATATAATTTTTATGTGTAAAATCATAAAGATTCCATAAAAATTAAAAGAAATAAATCCAATGCTATTTCAGGATAGAAATTTAACAGACAAAAATTAGTTCTTTATCAATACATTAGCAACACATTGTGAGGAAAAGGAATTAGGGAAACAATCTTATTTAAAATAGTACCAAAAAGAATAGAACACATAGGAATAAACTTAACAAAGAAAGAGAAAGGCTTGCATAGTGAAAGCTACAAATATTGATGAAATAAACAAAACAAGACAAACAGTGGTAAAACATCTCATGTTCTTGGATTAGAAGACTCAGTATAGTTAAAATAGCCATACTGCTCAAAGTGTTCTCCAAATTCAATATACTCCCTATCAAAATCTCAATGGCATTAATTTTAGAAAAAGAAAAGGCTGTGTGTGTGTGCGTGTGCGTGTTTGCGTGCGCATATGTGTCTAAGATTGAGCCCAGGGCCTCACACATGGCAAACTGTGCTCTGACACTGAGTTATACCCTCAACCTCAAAAAACAAAAATCTTAAAATTTATATGGAACCACAAAAGACCACAAATCAACAAATTAATCTTGAGAAAGGGGTACAAAACTGGAAGTATCATATTTTCTGATTTCAGAATATACTATTAGGCTACACTATCATACTGCCATAATGAAAAACATGTAGATCAACAGAAGAGAGAGCCCAGAAACAATTCCACACATACACAGTTGGCTGATTTTTGACAAGGGTATCAAAATTACACAATGGGAAGTAAAATTATCTTTTGCAAACAATATTATTTTTATGTGTAAAATCCAGTCTCTTCAACAAATGGCCTTGAGAAAACTTGATGGCCACATACAAAAGATGAAATTGCATTCTTTTACTATACACAAACATCAACTCAAAACAGATTGAAGATTTAAATGTCAGAAATGACATTGTAAAACTAGAAAAAGAAATGAGAAAATATGCACATTGCTTTTGGACAATGATTTCATGGATATGACACCAGAAACAGGCACAAAAAAAAAATGAAAATAAGCAAATGAGATCACATGAAACTAAACAAATTCATAGCAAACAAAACAATTACCATGGTGGAAAGGAAACCTATGGAATGGGAGAATATATTTGTGAACTACATACCTGAAAAAGGTGAATCTCCAAAATATATAAGAAATTTCCATAACTCATTAGTAAAAAACTAAAGTCCTGATTTTAAAAATTAGGTAAGGATTTGAATAGGCAATTCTCCAAAGAAAACATAATTGTCATTAAATATATGAAAAATGCTTAATTAACATCACTAATCATCAAGGGTATATAAGTCAATCTAATGAAATATTACCTTCTACCTGCGTGAACGGGGCTGGGTAGAGTGCCAATCTGCAGTCTCCAAGGTCCCGAGTTTTATTCCCAGCACTGCAAAAATGGGGGAAGGATGTGGCAATCTACTCCTGAGGCAATCCCAAAACAATCAGCCATTGAAAACCCTACGAGGGTCGCTATGAGTTGGGCATGACTCTATGGCACCTAACACCACCACCACAACAACCTGCATGAATATGCTGGACTAATGATTCCACCTATATGATGTATCTAAAATACATTTATATTTTTTGAGAACAAAAAAATCAAAAAATAGTCACGCTCATAGAATCAAAGAGGTAAATTGTTATTATCAGGGGCTAGGCAGGGGATGTGGAATTATTAGTCAATGAATATAAAGTTTCAAGTGGAATGAATAAGCCCTGGAGATCTGGTGTCCAACATTGTACTTGTAGTCAGCAATAATGTATTATGCAGTTAAAATTTTGTCCAGTGTGTGTATCTCATGAAATGTTCTTATCACAACAAAATATGGTAATATGACATCTAAACTTGACTAAAATAAAATATTTAAAGAAAAAGAATCAATATGTTAGAATTGAAAAAGCACAGTAACCAAAATAATACCTCCAATGGAAAGATTCAACAACAGAATGGTTGGGCAGAAGAAATAACCCTGGAAGTGTAAGATATAAAATAAAAATTTTGAAATCTGAAAAAAAGGGAATATAGACTGGAAAAAAGAACATAACCCTCAGAACCTGTGTGGCTGTATGACAAGCATAAAAGATCTAATATTTATATCACTGGAATCCTGGAGAGAAAGGAGAAAGAGTAGAGAGCTAAAAAGTACTCAAAGCATATAGATATCTCAAATTCAGAAAAAGGTATAATACATAAGCAGATTCAAGGAGCTGAACAAACTCCAAAATGATAATTCCAAAGAAGTATACATCATTGTACATGTTCAAATCTTTGAAACCTTAAAGACAAAGAAAAAACCTTGAAAACATTAAGAGAGCAATGGTTCCTTGCCTATAGAGGAGAAACAATTCGAATAACAACAATCTCTCATTAGAAGTCATAGAAGCTGGGATATTTTTGAAGTGGCAATAGAAAAGAACTGTCAACTAAGAATATCAACTAGGATAGTTCTTCATTCTTGAAAATATTCCTTAAGGAAGAAAATAAAATCAATACATGCCCAGATAAATGGAAACTAAGAGGATTTGTCACTGAGCAGAACTATCCTAAATGAATAGCAACAGATGTTCTCCAAACAGCAATTAAAAAATTTTTTGGAACATTAGAAAGGAACATTTTGAAACATTAGAAAGGAAGAGAGAACAATAGAAAGAGTAAAAATGTGAGCAAGTACAATGGATTTTCTTTTTATGCTTGAATGTTTCTAAATTATGTTTGATAGTGGAGAAAAAGCACTAATATGCAGTATAGTTCTAAGTGTATGGAGAAGAACATTTTAGGATGACTATAAAAGGTGGAGATTAAAAGAAATTAAAGTGAGGTGAGGGTTTTGTATTTCCCTGAAGCTGATAAAAATCTCAACATCAGTGGTCTATGTTAGGTATATAAAATATAGTAGATATAGCAGACAATTATAATCTTGCATTATGTGTGTATATATACACACACACACACACACACATATGTACATAAATACAGACACAAAACAGACTTCAAAGGCTGTAAATGAAAAAATAGAAAATTTAAAAAAGAGTTAAGCAACCCACAGGAAGGAAGGTGCTGTGCTTTGATTGTCCTCTCCAAAACTCATGTTGAAATTTAATTGTTCTATAATTTTATTAAGAGATAAAGTCTAATAGGCAGTGCTTGTTCATAAGGACTCTGCTCCCTTGAATGTATTAATGTTGCTGTCACAGGAGTGGGTTAGTTATTACCATGGTGAACAAGTTACAAAAGGGGCGGGGAGTTTGCCCCCATTTCTTCTCTTGTGTACACTCTATTGCCGTGTGATGATTTCTACCATATTATGGCATAACCAGAAGCTCCTCTCTGATGTGCCTCTTTCATCATGGATTTCTGGATCTCCACAATTATAAAAAAATAGATTTCTTTTCTTTAGAAATTGTTCCACCTGTGCCATTCTGTTAAAGCAGTAGAAAGTGGACTAAGGAAAAGAAAATACAGAAAATGAAAGAGAAAAAAACTTAAATGGTAGACTTGAGACATAAGACAATAATAATAATAAATGTAAATGGGCTAAATATGCCAATTAAAAGACACAGGTAAACACAGAGTGGAATAAAAATGATACAAGTATATGCATTCTATAAGAAATTGACTTTAAATACAATGATACATATGTTGAAAGCAAAAAAGATGGAAAAAGAGTTACACAAACATTAAAAGAAACCAGATGTAGCTATATTAGTATCATCCAAACACTGACAGGTACCTTATATAAAGTGTCCACCTACCAACAAAACAGTAATCAAAAATGTGTATGAAACAAAAAATAGAACTAAAAATTCTATGATAGCAAACTGACAGAATTAAAAGAAGAAAGGCAAATTCATAATGATAACTGGAAACTTTAGTACCTCTTTCTTAACAAATTGAGAGAACAACTGGACAAAATCAGTAAAATTATTGAACTCAGTAGTAGTATTTACCAATAACACCTAACATTTATAGAATATTTCATTCTACAAGAGCAGAATAAATTATTTTCAAGTACTCATAGAACATACAGATAGACAATATCATGGACCATAAAGCAAATCTCATAAATATTTAAAAGAATTAAAATCATACAGAATGTGTTTTCTGACTACTATAGAAACAACTTAGAATTTGATAACCAGGAAGGGAAGAAAATTGCCAAATATGCAGAAACTGACCATCACACTTTTAAATAATCTATAGTCAAAAAGAAAGTGTCAAAGTAAATAAAAAGTACACTGAATTGAATGAAAATAAAAATATATCAAAATAGGTGGAACATAGCTAAAACAGTGATGTGTGGTAAATTTAGTGTCACATGCTTTCATTAGAACAGAGGAAATATTTTTTGTTGTTAGGTGCTACCAAGCTGCGTCCAACTCATAGAGACTTTTTGTACAACAGAGCAAAACACTCCCTGACACTGTGCCATGCGTATAATCATTTTCTTTATTTAAGCACATTGTTGCAGTCCCTGTATAGATCCATCTAGTCCATCTAGTTGAGAGTCTTCCTTTTTCATTGACCAGCCACTCTCCCAAAGAATTAATTTATATTTATTTAAATATTTTATAAGCCTTTTTTTTCTTCTAGTACTAGGGGTTGAATCCAGATCCTTGTGCATGATAGGCAAGTGCTCTACCACTAAGCTTCACCTTGAATTCCTTTTTTTATTTTTTATTTTGAGAAAGAATCCTGCTAAATTTTGCAGGATGCCTCTCACTTTGAACTCATGATCCTCCTGTCTCAGCTTCTCAATTTACTGGGACTACAGACATGCACCATGGTGCCCCCTTTCTTTCTCTCTTTCTCTTTCTTTCTTTCTTTCTTTCTTTTCTTTTCTTTCTTTCTTTCTTTTTTAGACAGGGTCTCACTAAATTACACAGACTGCCTCCGGTCTCCAACTTGCAATCCTCCTGCCTCCACCTCCCGAGTCGCTTGGCTTACAAGTGTGTGCCACCATGCCTGGCCTAGTGCCCAGTTCTTATAATCCTACTGTAATAGAGACTTAAAGGCTGATTCACTTGGTCCTACAGGTGTCTCCTTTGTCACTTTAAACTATGGATCAGATTCCTGCTCAACTGTGTACATAGATATGCAATCATTTAAGGAATGTCTACATAAAAACTGGTAATACAAGGTGAATTAGTCCTACATTTCCTAACCTCTCTTTCCACCCCCAACCCCAGGCAGAAGATACCAAGATAAGGGTAACTCAACATTGTTAAGATTTCAGGAACAGCAGAGTCTTGCAGACAGATTGCCCCAGGAAGGCATGATGGGAATTGAGACTATCCACCGAGTAGGGAGTAATTACCCCATGATGGAAACCAAGGTTGCCCCTCCACCGGAGGGAGTAATCATCTCATGGCCAGAAATGAATCCCTCCCTTGAGCCACAATGATTTCCTTGGAGTGAGCAGGACCAGATGCAAGATAAAGATCAACCAGATCACAGTTTCTCCGGGGCTGCTTGACTAGACATACCTCTTTCCTCCTTCCCCAATTTTTCATCTTTATAATCCTAAACATCCTGTCAATATTGGGGAGACACGTCTTAGGACAATAGTCCTCTTGTTTCTTGTCAGCGTGGTCAAACTGAGTAATAAATTCCTTTCTTGCTTCACCACCACTCATGTCTCTGATTGGGCTCTAGAGGCAGAAGGTGGCAAAGCCTGGTCTGTGAGGAGCCCCACAGGATCAGGTCCCTGGCCTAGCACTCTGGTAACACTGCAAGTTGTTATTTTGTTTCATTATAGTACCACTAATTTGCATATTTATATGACTATGAAACAGAAAAGGATATTACTACTTCACAAATCAAAACAAAAACAAAAACTAAAACTAAAACAAACCAGAAATACCTAGAATATAGCAGCAATAGAAGAAAGTAACAATTGATATTAAAATCCTATCCTAACTTTCATTTGGTACACATTTCTGGTTTTCCCACTGTACTGAGTGGCTTATTCAGACACAAGTTTTTAGGTTAGGTGCCATCGAGTCATATCTGACTCATAGTGACCCTTATAGGGTTTTCAATGGCTGATTGTTTTGAGATTGTTTTGGGAGTGGATTGTCATGTCCTTCTTCCATTTTTACAGTGCTGGTGATTGAACTCAGGACCTCAGGGACTGCAGAGCAGCACTCTACCAACTGAGCTAAATCCCTAGACACATGTATGCCACTCACATACTTAGCAGTAAGTTCTTTTTAAATTCAGTTGTTCTTACTGTTTCCCTCTTTCCTTCACTTGGAGCAGTAGAAAGATTCCTGGGTGTCATAATGACCACATGGTATACATATGTATGTTGTTGTTAGGTGCCATCGAGTCAGGTCTGACTCAGTGACTCTCATAGAGTTTTCAGTGGCTGATTGTTTCAGGATTGCTTCAGAAGTGCATTGTCACGTCCTTCTCCCATTTTTGTGGTGCTAAGGATGGAACCCCGGTCTTCCAAGCATGTAGAGCAGCACTCTACCAACTGAGATAGCTCCGATACATATGTATATATACATTAAAAAGAATATGAAGCTGTGAACACAGTACCAAGACTTACTGCTTGAAATTGACACGCAGTGACACTCTTCTGTTTTCCATCTAGAAGCACCATGGGGAAGTGCTGCATCTCATACAGATTTTAGCATGGTGATTGACTGCCAAGAAAGTGGGCAAGCACTAAACCAGAATTCTCTTGAAAATATTGGTAGAGGACCAAAACGTCCAAACACAGAGCACTTCAAATGCCGAGGTACCACTGATTTTCTTCTTTAGCTTTTCTTTTATTTGAAAATTTGAAAACTGACCTAATCTTAATTGGGTCAGTCATTGTGGAGATTTTGAGATAACTAAAATTTCATCTATTGAAGTAAAAATAAGCCAGAGGCTGTGGCACTTGCCTGCAATACTAGTGACTTGAGAGGCTGAGGCTGGAGGATCATGAGTTTGAGGCCAGAGGCAGCCTGCATAACTTAGTGAGACCTGTCTCAAAGTAAGAGATAAAAAAAGGGTTTAGGGGTGCAACTGAGTGGTAGATCACATGCCTAATACAGGCAAAGCCCTAGGTTCAACTCCTCAGTATTGCAAATGAGTTAATTAATAAAATAAAAAATAAGACAATGACAGTGATTTTTAAAGAATAATATTTTACAGTAGATATCAGTATTAAACTTTCTCCTCCTTCTCTAGCTATTATCTATCTATCTATCTATCTATCTATCTATCTATCTACACTCTACATGTACCAAATAGTGTGCTAGGTGTGAAAGATTAATTAAAGACTAGGACAAATCTGCCCCTGTTATTAGTTAACTACATGTACTTAATAGATAGAACACATTTCTTCCTCACTTAAATAAGTTACAATATTCTCAGCAAATTTCCGTCTTCACTAACTGGAAAAAAGCAAAGGAGTTTACTAAGTAAATATCTAGTTACTAGTGATCTAGGTATTGTTGGTCTAACTCTTAGAGGTCAGTGTATTGGTGGTCTAACTCTTAAAGGTCAAAGATGAAATGGAATGTTGTACCAGCCATAGTGGCACATGCCCTATTACCCTAACCCTTGGAGGGAAGGGGGTGAGCAGAGGCAGGAGGATTGTGCGTTCCAGGCCTGCCTGGGCTACATAGTGAGATCCTGTCTCAAGAAAGCAAGGGCTGGAGGTGCACAGCTCAGTGGTAGAGCACTTGCTTAGAAGGGGCAAGGTGCTGATGTTTGAAACTAGAAATTTGTATTTTTCCTATGGTAAAAGAGACCTCCTGTACATAGAGTTACTCCAAGAAGTCAATTTGTGCAGCAAAATTCTATGTTATAATGAAGTGGGGCAAAACTATATTCTAACTAAAAGGCTTCCTACAATTCAGGTAGACTTGGTGAATACTGTTGTTGTGGTTAGGTGCCGTCATGTCAGTGTCTGATTTACAGTGACCAAAACAGTATTGTTCATGCTTCTCTGCTATTTATAGGGTTTTCAATGGCCCATTGTTTTTTGGGAGTGGGTTGCCCAGTTCTCACAAGCCTACAGCACCTGGTGTTCCCAGGCTATCTCCCATCCAAGTACTAACCAGGCCCAACCCTGCTTAGCTTCTCAGATCTGATGAGATTGGATGTAACAGTGGTACAGCTGCAGGCTGATGAATACTGTTGTTGTTGTTGTTGTTAGGTGCCCTCAAGTCGGTATCCAACTCATACCGACCCTCATAGGGTTTTCAATGGCTGACTGTTTCGGGATTGCCTTGGGAGTGGATTGCCAGGCCCTTCTCCCATTTTTGCGATGCTGGTAATTGAACTCGGGACCTCAGAGACTGCAGTGCAGCGCTCCACCAACTGAGCTAAATCCCAGCCCTGATGAATATTAAGTACATCAAATTCCTCATGTACTACATACTTACTGCTAAGTAAATTCTTAAAAGCTAGGATTTCTCTAAGATCTAAAGGAAATGTGGTATTCACTTTTGTATCTTTTAGGACACCTGACACAAGGCCTTAAAAGTACCACGTAGTTAATAAATATTGGCTGAATAAATTCATGAGTAAATTAGCATCTGGTTACCTACAATTTATATAACTGAGCTAATGCCATACTAGAGTCGGATATTCCAGGAGGATCCAGATTAGATTTATGCTACTTCTTTTCACAAAACAATTGCCAAGAAATAATTTAATTTAAAAAAAAAGGAAATAATGGGCTATGAAATAACAGTGTTAAGAGAGTAAGAATAAGGCTGCACTCATTGCCTAGGTTTATTTGTTCCTCCTAACAATGCTATGGGGCTGGGATTTAGCTCAGTGGGTAGAGTGCTGTGCTGCAGTCTCTGAGGCCCCGAGTTCAATTCCCAGCACCGCAAAAATGGGAGAAGGACCTGGCAATCCACTCCCAAGGCAATCCCGAAGCACTCAGCCATTGCAAACCCTAAGAGGGTCACTATGAGTTGGATACCGACTCCAAGGCACCCAACAACAACAACAACAACAATGCTATGGGAAAACCAAACTGATTAGCATTGCATTCATTTTGTACCTGAAGAATCTTAAACTCAGAAAAAAAATACTTGCCTAAGATCACTTGGCTTTGCAGTAGGACTAGGAATAAGCAATAGATGTTTATTTGGTTCGTGGTTCTAAAGGCTGGAAAGTCTTAAGAGCACAGCATGCTTACATTTGTCAAGGGCAAATGTTCTCTTTGTTCTGTTATCTCATGGTGGAAGGGCAAGCAAACACATAAGAAGCAGAGAGAGAAAACTCATCCTTTTTATAAGGAACCTTTGCCCATGATAACTAACCCACTCCTGCAACTCTGGCATGAATCCACTCATGAGAGCAGAGCCCTTCTGCCCTAATCACCTCTTCAAGATACCACTTCTTCATGCTGTGACAATAGCAATTGAATATCAACATGAATTCTGGAGGGGACTTTCAAAGCAATGCAAAGTCTTTCAAAGGAGTATTTTAAACTTGACTTTAAGCATTTTTAGACAAATTCCTTCTCTGCTACATACTTCCCCCAACTGTGTGTCAGCTTGTCCGGCTGTGAATGCTTATGTGATACTGAAAGCTATGTGACCAACAGTTCAGATACCACAGGGCCAGGTGGACAGTTTCAGCTGAGTTTCCAGACTAAGATAGACTAGGGAGAAGGACTCAGCAGCCCACTCTGGAGAAACACTTAGCCATTGAAAACCCTATGAATGGTAAACAATCACTGTCAAACATAGTGCCAGAAAATGAGTCACCCTGGCTGGAAGGCATTCAAGAAATGATTGGGGAAGAGTTGCCTCCTCAAAGTAGTTTTTGTTGTTAGGTGCCCTCCAATCGAGTCCAACTCATAACACCCCTCATAGGGTTTTCAATGGCTGACTGTTTCGGGATTACCTTGGGAGTGTGTTGCCACATTCTTCTCCCATTTTGTGGTTCTGGGAATCAGAATTCGGGACCTCAGAAACTGCACAGCAGCACTCTACCAACTGAGCTAAATCCCAGCCCCACCCTCAAAGTAGAGTTGACCTTAAAAATAGGGATGTAGTAGAGCTCTTGGAACCTCCTTTTGCTGATGTGGCACTACTCAAAATGAGACGAAACAGTGCTGCACCATCAGGCCCAAACATAAAAAGATCATGTGCATGGCACAGTGTTGAATAGTTTTTCATTTTGTTATTCCTTGGGTTGTTATGGGTCACATTTGACTCAGTGGCACCCAAGAAAACATTACACAGTTCCTGCTGGTACTCAATTAGTTTTTGAAAGGAATTTTCTTTACAAATTGAAAACCAAATCTGCACCTTTTAAGTCTTCCAGAAGACTTGACCAGTTTTTCACATTTTTGAATGTTCAGCATAACATGAAATATACAGTGGCAGGAAGCATACCAGAGGGGGAAACTGAACAGCTCCATTGCATCTGAGGAGTGAGTTCAAGTTTTGTATTCTTACCATCTTTCACCCTTCCGGTGTTCTCAACAGCAAAAATTATGGCTAAAATTCATTTCATGCTTGTCAAAACCTTAAAAAGACAATTTTATTTACTCCCCATAGTGAACTTCTAAAGTAAGTTTTTAGTTCCATATACATTTACATAGAAATACTAAGGCTGAGACAGATTAAGCAATTTTCCCAATTCCATGCAGATAGTAAGTGTAATGTTGCCAAAACTGGGTAGTTAGTTCAAGTCTAGAGCCCTCATTTTTATACTTTGATATTAACTCACCTAGGATATCAATCACTAGATTAATGTGACAGCAGGTAACCTATTGATTGAATGAACCTCATGGTGATTCAGACAAACATAATGTCATTAAACAGAAATCCTTTGAAATTCACAATGGCAGTTTGAAAAAAAAAAAGACCTGTTGCTCTTTTGATATCCAAGTAGTGTTAAGGACAGAAACTATAAAGTGGTATTTGTGTAAATCATAGGAAACTGGCTTTTTCATCTAAATCCTCAAGCTTCAGAGTGCCTAGAAACCACCCGGGGAGGTTCCCAAAAGGGCATATTCCCAGGACCCACTACTGTAAATTCTGATAGAGTAGACCTGGGGCTTGAGCTCAGGATCTATTTTTAAATGTAGTCTGGTGATTGCAATGGAGGCCACCCTCTGACCACTTTGAAGAACAGAGTTTTACATTTCTTTTCACTTCTGATCCTAGAAGCCACCTGGCTTTGCAAAAACAAACAATGAAGCTACTTCCTAAATTGGTTAATTAGAAGCTTGACAAGTTTGGTGTGAATAAATAGCAGGTGTTGTTTGCAAGATGAGTCAGGGACAAAATCCAAATAAGTCCCAGTTTTTTCTTTCAGCATTATATATCCATGCTAGGGTCTCAGACCCACACAGACTGGGTTGACCTTTGAGACTTGAAAATACTGGAAAGAAAATTCTATGCTAAAGAACATTTTTATAATTTTGGAAACTGGAATTTCTTTGATAAGCATCACAATTGCATGCTTTCATCCTGAAGTTATCCTCAGAGGTTAGCAGGATAATAAGGAAGTGACTAATGCTTGAAGTCACACTTTTTAATGGCATTTGTAGGACTGACAGCAGCAATGTTAGCTTTCAGGTCTCATTGGAATGGTAATTCTACTAATTGGGTCTTGGAGCTAACACCTCTCTTGAATAGAGAGATAGGAAGTCTCACTTTACAGAATTGGTCCAGGCTTTCCCTGCCAAATATTTCTGCCACCAGCATTTAAGGTAAGTTTTTAAACCTGAAAACTTACAGTAGAATTTGGATTTTCTTGTTCTTCTAAAGATATAAAACCAGGTGTTAATTCCTGGGCCAAGGGAAATATAATGGAGTCTTTAATCTTACATTCTCAGCTTTCTCCAAAGTGATTAGTTTCTTTAATTTAACATTCTTTTTCTCCCAAATTGATGCATTAAAACAAAATGAGTATAAACCATTAGAGAAAATAAAGGTTCACTCAGGTTTTTTTCTCCTTTACCTTCTTTGTAAACCTTTAAGTATATGTTGTGGTTTCTAAATAATGAGGAAGATTTAAGATTTCATGCCCTTTCAGACTGTACACTTTTTCTCTTGGATAGGAAAGTTTTAATCTGTCCACGAATAGATTTGGAAGAAATCAGAGCCTGTGAGGCCTCTGAGTGGATGGAAATGTATCAGTGCATATTAATTATTCTAGGAACACAGTTACCCTCCCCCCCAATTATCAGAAAGGTCCCTTTACCTAGGAAAGTTTAACAACTATACCCTCCAATAAGGAATAAATCCATTTCCAGAAATCAAGCATATATATTTTTAAGGTTTTTAAAAAGATAGAAAGCTTGTTAAGCTTCTCATGAATAAGATGACATGCCACATAATTTCTAATGAGTTTTCTTTTTTATTCAATGTTTTTATTACATATCAACAAATTATGGCTGCAAATATGTATGAGGTTAAAAGTATTGTTATAACTTCTTAAGACAATGTGGAATGACCAATTCAAGCCAGCCATGCCTCCATTACCTTAAACGTTTGACGCCTGTGATGAGAACGTTCGAGACCTGCTCTTCCAGTGAAACGTACAGCACTCAGCTATTACCTATGTCAAAGAGGATTCTTTGTATAATGCAGATACTTATCCTCTTTCCACAATGAAGAGTATTCTTAATTGCTTCTGGACAAACATGCATTTCAAATCTTCCCCTTCTTGTCACTACAGTTAAGACCATAAAAATATCAAAGGACAATCATGTTATAGTCCCATTTGAGTAGCATGTTCTGCTCTGTTCACTTCTCACATTAAGTAAAAACCTTGTTGATGGGAGTTGATATTTAAATCAAGAATAGTTTTGTCCTTTTCTGTAATCTGGATCTGACAAGTACAAGTGGAAAAGATCATTTAGGCAACGTAAAATAACTTCTTGATCTTTCCGTCGGAAACATACATGAATCTGGAGATAATTTTTAAAATTTAAATACTCAATAACATAAGAGTAAAGTTCCCACATAATTATTCAGTGATTTAAGGTAAAGCTTTAAAATACAGAGTTTCTTTTTTCTTTTAAAATAAATGATCCAGATGGCTACCTGGGAATTTTGTTGTCAATCAAATCATAATTATTGACCCCACATACTTTTCCACACCTACCTTTTATGATTTAGCTTATGTCACATAATATTTTGAAGCTAGTTTCTTCATGTGTGGAAAGAGTTATTAAAAGATGATTATGAAGATTTTTTAACAACTTTTGGATTTTTGTCCCCTTTTCTTTCATTTTGGTTATCCTTAGAAAATAGCACAAATAGAAGCTAATTTGAAATGACTGAAGATTGGCAAATTATTACTTAGATATAGTGAAATCTTCAAAAACTATGATGAAATATAAAATCATCATCCACTATGAAATCAATGAATCAACATATATTTGATCTCTTCTAATCTGTTCACTCCAACTTCTTGAGTGTCTGATATATACTTAGATCTCACAAGATCCACATCATCAAATCTCATGACCATCATTAACATAGCCATACCCTCTTCAAAATTTTTTTCTGAATTAGTACTAGAACCATAGTAGTGCAGCCTTGGAATCAGCATGAGAATGTAAGTAGTCCACTTTCTGGGTGATACTGGATACTCCTTTGTATCATCCAAATTGGGAACAGAAAACTAAATTATTAAATGCCAGGTCAATTCCTTTCTATCTTTATTGAACTTAAACTCCTAAAGAAGTCTACCATTTTTGGTGTTGAAATACGATGTTTTTAAACTCCCACTGGTGTACACTATAAAAAGTTACCAATGTTTGTCATGTTTGCTGACTTTTTGTGTCATACAAAGCACTACTATTTCCTAGAGCCGTGCTTTGTATGACTGGGTTGCTTCTGATACATATTCCTGTTCTTCCTGCTAGATCTCTTCCCTAAGTGCAATAGTTTGCCTATAAACTTCTTAAAATAAAACATAAAAATAAACAGAATGGTATAGCACATTAGCACCCATACTATAAAGCAGTATTGCTCAAAGTGTGGTTTATGGGTCCTTGGAAGAACCCAAGACCCTTTCAGAGGATCAATACTATGTTCATAATAATACTAAGGCATTATTTTTTATCTTCCCCTTGGTTGACATGGTACAAACACAATTGTGAGTAAAGCTGCTAGTCCCTTAGCATGAAATGAGTCAGTGGCACTAAACTGTACAAAGCTTTCTCAGGGAAATAAAAAGCAAGTTTCACCTAAGAAGGTGCCATATGAAGAAGTACAAATTACTAATTTCATTAAATTTCAGTGCTGGAAGTTATGGCTTTTTAATATCCCAAATGAAGAAGTGGAAAGTACACAGAAAACACATAGGCTGTATACTAAGTTACCATCATTGCCTGGATAAAAAGCTTTCATGTGATTGAGTTATGGGCTGAGCTGCCTGCTTTTATCCCAGAACACCACTTTGACTTGAAGGAACAACTAACAGACAAATATTATTCAGACTTGGGTATTTGGAAGACTTTTTTTTTTTTAATTGAATGCAGTGAACCTGTCACTATAATGAAAGCAGCTGAGTATTTGTTGCTAATAAAAATATTGAGCTTCCAAATGAAAAATGAGATTTTTGGAAAACTATTTGCCCTGATTAAAGTGACAGCCTTCAGTGGCTGAAGACTTATTGGACAAGATTAGTGGTGATATTAGTGACTTTTTAAAAAAACTATTGAAAATGAAATGTCTTATACATTTGGAAGATCTGTAAAACTCAGTAAACTGATATTTTTCAAATGATCAACACATGATATTACAAATTCACGAGTAGTTGTAAAAGATTTTTTTTTTTTTTTGAGACAAGGTCTTGCTAAGTTGCACAGGCTGATCTGAACTTATGATCCTCTTGTCTTAGACTCACCAGTAGCTTAGACTCACCAGTGAAAGACTGATTTAAATTGGACCAACAAATTTTATGTAACAAAGTACCCAAAGTTCATTCATCATTCATCTTGTTTTAGATTCAACAATGCAACTTCCAAGTTGTGATGTAGTATCAAGGAAGAATATCTAAAAAGATTAAGGAAACATTCCTCCACTTCAAATTACACATTTGTGTAAGGCCAGAATTTTTTTTCATATACTTCAGTCAAAACAATAATTAAGTGAGAAGCAAATATATCAATACATCTCTCTTCTACAAAGCCAGGTAGTAAAGAGAATTGCAAAATATAGAAAACAATGCTACTTTTCTGAGCAATTGTTCTTTTCCACTTACTAACTAGACAGTGAGGGTCCAGAGAGATGCAATATGCTTCCAGGATCTCACAAACAATAAACATCAAAGATGGGATTTGGATTTAAGGTCTCTATGATTTTGGATCCCTTGTGACTATAAGGAACTTTATCCCTGGCTTTAAATTGTGCTAGCCTTTTTCCTATTCCCTAGGTGGGGGAGGGGATGATTGAAATGCATGGATGTATAATTAACTTTTATATCCATTCATAGCCAGAGGACATGCTACCTTTACTTTATGGGACATGAATTACAAGGGGATAAACAATAAATATGTTTTTTCTTTAATGAGGAAACTCAGTTTTTCCAAATGTTCTCATTCCTTGAACTATTAACATAGAAACAGTTTAATGCTACTGAGCAATAGCTGGCACTCCTGCATTACACAGAATATTCATAGAAAGTTAGAGCTGGGAGGTTACATATCCCCTGGGGTCTCACAGGTAGGGGGTCTTGACACCCCACAATTTCTACCCTACCCTTAAATCAATTTAATCTGCATTACATCACACTATAGAAGTTATATTACAATATATTTTACATTATAATTTCCATTTGCAAACTACCAAGAAATCCGAAAAATAAGGAAGCTCAAGTCTGATTAAGTGAGATGAAATTGTGCTCTGAAATTTAAACCCGTCTCTCCACAGTTGAACCACCTCAGGGCAGAGCTCAAACAAAGGCTGAAGCCAAGGTTTGGTGGGGAAATGAGTAAAGTGGGTCTCCCAAGAGCAGTGTGAAGTCATCTGGCTAAGGTAATGCTTCCCAGAGATGAAACCGCTGTACGCAGGGGGTGGGGAAGGTGGGGCAGAAACCCGAGTACTTTACAGGTCAGGCTCTGGGGGATGGGTTGGCTGACTACCTGGTTTTGCAGTAAAATTCTTGACCCCCCTAATAACGTCTCCCAACGTCACACCCTGCCCAACGTGTTGAAAAGCACCACTCCCAGTTTATTCGACATTTCTGTTTCTGTTTCTGAATTGTGCACTGTTGCCCACATTTATATTTAGTACTTAGGGACCAATAACCCAGTTATCGAGATTTGGTCAGAGTCGAAAGTCCCCACTTCAGAGGACCCTTAGAAGGCAAAGAAATAATTTTAAAAGAAAGAAAAAGGAAAGTAAGGTTTTACCCTGTAACAATTTTAGCTAATTCTCCAAAGACCCAGTTGATTTGTAAACTTACTCTCATTTTTTCCTAAACAGTGCCACCTACTGTCCATTTTAAGCCATTAAAAGATTTTACTGGCAAGGACCAAATAGAAAGAAGGGGTGCGGGAGAAGGAACCCTGAAAATGAACTCTACCCAGTTTTTGAGGGCATTGAAAGAAATATGTAAAAAAAAAACTTCATAGCAAGAATAAGTATGTTAACTCATTAGCTTCATAGAAGGCCCGCAAGGAGCAAAAGCCACTTTAAGCCATTTCTTTAGAGATTATATTTTTTAAGCGCGCTATCTCGAGTCTGCCAGATTTTTGTTACATTAAGTTTTACTTTTAATGAGCACTACTTTCTTATTTTTATGATTGGAGATCACGTTGGGGGGGGGACCAATATTTTCTTTTTTTCTGCCCACCCATGGCGAAAACTTCTGCCTAAGGGAGGCTTTGACACTTAGTGTCTGCTTAGAAACTTTTGAGGTGGCAGAAAGAAAGGGTTAACAAGTAGCGGGCCTGTCGCGGTCTTTTTAGAGTCCCAAGCAGCTTTTGGAGGTTCCAGGTAAACGCGCGCGCATGCAAACACACCCCCGCTGTTCCCTCCCAGGACAGTTACTTAGCCGAAGGGCACCTTTTGGCTTTAAAACAAATGACTTAAACGCAACCGGGCGTTCAGCGCGAGGAGGGAATCCTTGTAACTCAGACAGGCTCCCAGGACGATCTACAAAGCCCGTCTCCCCGCTCCGCCGCTGGGGAAGAGGAAATCAGGTGGTGTCCGGCATGTGTGCGCCGTGTTCCTTTGCACACGTTAACAATCAAGTTAATTGAATTCATTGGAGTTCAGAACCGGCCTCTAGCTCAGAGAGGGCTTTGAATGGCCAATTTCTCTCTCTCTCTCTCCTCCTCCCCGCCTCCCGCCCACCCGCCCGCCCCCACTCCCAGCTCCCTCCCCTCCGGGTTCCCCAGTCCACACCTCCCTCCTCCACTCCCCTCACCCCCACTCCCTCCTCCGTCCTATTAAAACACCCACCAGCTCACTTGTTAAGACCCCCTTAAGTTGGAGGAGGCAGAAAGGCAACAACAGCGAGGAAGGAGAAGTCAAGACGTCTGGAAAGAATTACCCAGTCCTGGCTTTGAGCAGCCCATTGAACCAGGGACTTGAACCAGCCCCAGCCAAAGACTTTTCTCTCGATTCTGCGCTTCCTGGGTTTTGCTGAGTCTTCTCGGGGCTTTTGTATTTTATTATTATTATTGATACAAAAAAAGAGACTTTAATCAGGGGGGAGGAGGACTGAAGCAAAAAAAGTTAATTTATTTTTAAAGCACAGATTTAAAAAAATTTTTTTAGAAGATTGAAGTGCAACAGAAATAATAAAAAGAATATTAGTGAATTTCCTTTTCAAGTGGGGAGAACCAAACATTGAAGACTCCCCCATCATTTTTTAAATGTTGTTTTTAAATTTCTTATTTTTTTTGGCCGGTCGTCTCAAATTCATCTGATCTCTTATTACCTCAATTTTGGAAACTGCCTTCCACCGACCCTCCGGGACCACACAGACAGGCTGAGGACGACTTGATGACCAAGAACTGAACAAGGTACGTTACAAAGGCTCTTTGGGGTGAACTCTGTAGGTCTTCAAATATGAGGTCAGAGAGTGGGAAGAAATGATCCAGACAAACGTTCTTTAAAATTGCCACTTTTTATAGGAAAGTTTGAGGTCTGAAAATTTCCAGCAGGCTAAAAATCAGGGACTATTTCCCACCACTTAACTACCAAGCTTAGCGGCACAGCCTGTCCTTTCCCATCTCCCCAGCTCTCGCCAGAAATCCGCTGCCTTTCTGGGTACACAGGTAACCTCTCTGGCTGGGAAAACTTGTTCATCCCAGATGTACTTTTCCATTCTGCATCTTCCGGAGCGCCAGAGGGGCTCCTGAATTAGGAAACAAGAATTTCCCCTGTGTAAGGAAGACGCATCCAGCACCGTCGTCTCCTTTCCCCCTTACCTTCCCACCCCTCCTCTCCTTTTCTTTTTTTTTTTTTCCTCCCACACACTACGTGGGGAGGAGAACCCTAGATCCCCTGTGCTTGTTTTACTTTTAAGTGAGACGCGCTCCTCTTGCTTGAAACGAAAGGGTTAAGCCATCGGGGCTTCCAGCTCCGACGAGCTGCGACCCCAGAGGAGGAGGGGACTCCGCCACCTCCTCGCGGCTACCGGCCTCTTTCGGCCACTCCCCCCTTTGCCTGGGCCTCCCCTCCTTTGCACTTCCCAGACCCCATTAAAGTGTCAGGCTGGGTCTGTCCCAGCTCCGCTCCAGCTCCGGAAGCCTTACTCGGGCCAGGGGTCCCTGACGCAGGCGGTGGCACTCGCCGCTGGGAGCTGGAAGAGGGCGCGCATCCCTCCGGGCGCCGCGCTGGCCCGCGGGCCGCCCGGGCGCTGGGCGTGCGTGGGGACCGCGCGCTCGGCTCGGGCAGCTGCAACGCGTGGGGAGCCAACTCCGACGTGGCACCGGGCACGCGGGCCCTTCTTTCTTCAGCTGCAGCTGGGGGCACTGGCGGGTGGGGGCCTGGGGGCGCCGTCTGGAGCACCCAGCCCAGGGTGGGGTGAGGGGCCCGCGGGAGCCAGGGTGGAGGTGGGAGGGAAGCCAGAGGCTGAGCTGGGATGGATAATCAACACCTTGGACGGAATTCGTCACGCTGTTCCCGCCCAGATGGAACCGGGACTCCGGAACGGGTCCCTGTGAACAGGAGGGCGGGCCTGAAAGAAGGGTCTGTGTAAGGCTGGGAAGGAGGAGGCCGGGGAGGCTGCTTCCCCCTGGCCCAGGGAACGCAGCCGAGGGGAAACGGCGCTGAAAGGATCATTAAGGCTGGAGAGAGGGGATGCGAGCTGAGAGGCGGTGCCTGGGGAGGAGGGCTTACAAGACACGGGTCAGATTACACAGTTTTAGGTGCCAGTTTCCACCAGCGCCTTTCCCTCCATCCCCTAACGCCCGCGCTGAGTACTTGGACTCTGGGGCTCCTCGGGCCACTGGGGAGCCAGCTGCTGCAGACGCTTTCCCACAGGGCACCTGTAGGAGCCCTGTCGACCCCTCCCTACCCAGTTCCCCACCTTTTGGGAACGTTGCTGCCAGATGGGTCTCTCCAGCTGCTGCACAGAAACGCCACACTGCTCCAACCCACGTGGCTGGGCTGGGATTGCCTTTGACGTCACACCCGGGGGGTGGGGGAGAGATGTGATGCAATAGATTGGGAAGCCAGGATTGGACACTAAGGGCTTTCCCAGAACTGGAGACCCGGGTATATACAGACACTTAGCAAGTGAAGGAAGTTAGTCAATGGGCTTTGTTGAAGGAAGGCGGCTCATAAGCGAGATACAAGTTCACTGTCCATTGTAGAATTCAAGGCTTACTCTCCATTGGTTGTCTCACTTCTCACTGCAGTGAAGACAAATGATAATGTACCTTTTGTAGTTGTTGTTGTTAGGTGCCCTGTACCTTTGGAGGTGTTAAACCGGATTATGATTTTTTTAAAGTCATTTTTAAGAATAAAGTTTTTAATGGCCCACATATATTCAAACAGGATATGGCATTTTAAATTAGAATAAGTATTTCTGTAGGAAGAGCTGGACGAAATATCTATGCCCATTGACCAATTTGTAGATAACTTTTTAAATTTTACAAAATAATTTGAAAAGAATTCAAATTTTAAGCATTTTCTTTTCCTTCCAATGTGTGTAAGTTGGCTCATTCATAAAATTAGTTCTGACTACATTTTTTTACAGGGTTAATAAGATTGCACATTTAGCTGAGATACTGTTTTTGAATACTCATCATCTTCCCCCAAAGATTTCTCTAGTAGTTTGGCTCGACTTTTAGGTTTTTGGTGAAAGTTTAATGTTATAAAGTACCTATTATGGCATGTACATTATGTTGTGTATGACTTTGCAATTCTGGGACAAATAATTCCAAATTCTATGTGGACGTTTTTTGATTAAAGACTTGTAACTAGAATATCATCCTTCCTATCCTCCTTTTCTTATTTATTACCAGAATCTGCTGAATAGAAAAAAATATACATTCTAGATGTATTGACAGATGCATATTACATGGTTATTTGTATTGTACCTAGAACTGAATCTATACTTTACCAAAGAAAGTTATACAGCATATAAAAATTCAAGGATTTAACAAACTGGTGATGGACATCAACTTTGAATAAGGACTTGCTTAACATTTATGAGCCTCTAGGTTCAATCCTATTATCAATAGATAAATAAAAAGCATATTAACTTCCACAAAGCAAAGATGATATTTAGTCAACTACTATCCTGGAAAACAGGAATTGTGCAACAAAAGAATAAGAAACTGTTACTAGAAAGTAAGTTAGCGTGGAGCTGATCATTTTTGTTAGGTTTAGAGTATATAACACCACAATATTGAATTTCATAATTATTTTTCCTTTCATGGTTTCTTTATCAACTAAATTTTCTTTTAAAGCTTTTTTTTTTCTTGAATTTTTAAGCACATACCTTTTTCTGACTCATTTATTTTCTGTTATTAGCAATGTGAGGAAAGCCTTTTGTATAGGAATCAAGGTGGAGGTCCCTTTTGGCAAAGTTAGATTACAATTTCCTTTTAAATCTAAGAACAATTAAGAGGTAATCTGTTATATTATTACCTTCCTGGATATTGCATGAAGTACAGTCCATACAATAATGTAATGGGAGAATAGAGCATAAATTCCATGTCTTTTTCTGGGTTCTCCTTTTTTCCACTCATGTCCAGGCTGCTCTCAGAGGCTGCAAGGACAAAGCTGGTGGCAGCTGCTGTGGCAGCTGAGTAGGGGACAGCTCCCTGTATAGAAAACTCTTTTCCATTACTGCAACCTGGCTTTAATCCTTTTCCCTCTGGCAGCAATCTGCATAGAATAAGTATTATCCTACTACATATAGCTTTTAACTATTTAAGAATAAGATTTCACAAAGAGATGTAGCTGCATTTTGCTGCATACAGTTTTGACCTGTAGAGGCCATAACCACATATAATATAGGTCCACACAGAACTAAGATTCCATGTCAAGTCATTGTATTTTACTCTTCACTGTGAACTAAGTTTAGGATGGTGATATTCAGGAACCAATAGAGTAGTTGGGAGTAATTGCATCCTAGGAGTAATTGATTAAAATTGATGATGCAAAGGAAGAGAAATCTGAAACCTGAAGTTCTGGATCCAGCCACTACAGGGCTGACAAGGCCTTTAAAAGGCTTGTACAGGAACCCTGCTAGCTTGGCCCCAGGGTCTTTACTGGGATAAATGCAGTGAGACTGGAGATAAAAAAGCCAGACTTCAAAGCCGGAGAGGGAGAGGAGGTCAGAATGGGAGAAAGGAAAGGGATCTTCGTGCGCTGTGTCTCAGAGGGTGACATGCTCTAATGTGAAGACTTAGGAAGCACTTCAGTTGCGTCCTTCTATCTCAGATTTCAGTTGAAACAGAAGCAGAGGGAGTACCCATAAGGATATGCCTCAGCGCAAATGAGGGCATAAAGCCATTGACTTTAACCCGGTGGTTACCAAATCACACTTTTTTCACATCAGAATCTCCTGAGGAGATTTGAAAACTTGTGATGCACAGCTCATATCAATCAACACAGAAATGTCGTTGGAGCCACACGCAAGTAATTTTTATAGGTCATCAGGTAATGTGGATATACAACAAAATTTGGGAACCACTGCTTTTCAACCTTTTGCTCACTTCTTGTTGTTGTTGTCGTCAGGTGCGGTCTAGTAGTGTCCAACTCATAGAGACTCTCATAGGGTTTTCAGTGGCTGACTGTTTCAGGTTTGCCTTGGGAGTGGATTGTCACATCCTTCTCCCATTTTGGGGTGCTGGAAATTGAACCTGGGACCCCAGAGACTTCAGAGTGGTGCTCTACCAACTGGTTTTTGCTCACTATCTATTCTTAATCCACTAATAGCAGGCCGATAGCTACTATGTAAATATGTCCTATTACAAAGAAGCAGATTTCCCTTCTCCTTGCTGGTGTCACCTGCCTAGATCGATATTCCTGATTCTAATGATTCTACCCATGACTTGAGGCCTATGGGAATAAAATATTTATAGGAGGCAATCCCACAACAATCAGCCATTGAAAAGCCTGTGAGGGTTGCTATGAGTCAAACACAACTTGACAGCACCTAACAGTGACAGTGGGGCTGGGATTTAGCTCAGTTGGTAGAGCACCGCTCTGCAGTCTGTGAGGTCCCAAGTTCGATTGTTACCACTGCAAAAATGGGAGAAATACGTGGCAATCCACTCTAGAGGCAATCTCGAAACAATCAGCCATTGAAAACCCTATGAGAGTGGCTGAGTCAGACACAACTTGACAGCGCCTAACAACAACAACAACAATAGGTACAAAAAGTCCATATTCCAAATGTGGTCTTCAGCAATGCTTTCACTGAGAAAGCATTCTTTAAATATCTCCTATCATCCTTTATCCCTTTGTGTGATTACAAGTGAGTCTTCAGTGGATTGAAAATGTAATGAGAAAGAGAGAAGATACAAGTGCACTTATAACTTATTCTTCATTTGGATCACCACAACAATAATGACCATAATGACCAATTCTTGAATGCATACCATATTTCAAGTACTGGGCCTTGTGTATGCTACTCTTAAGAGTTACAATAACCTTAATAGTTACAAGGCATTTTTCTCGTGTCATAGATGAAGAAATGAGGTTAACAGCGTAGATATTGATAAGAACTTGCTGACTCTTTGCACAAGGGTGCTATGACGCTGAGCATGAGAATGGGGCAGTCTGTGTAACTTACAGTCACTCTTGTTCTAGATGTTCAGCTATGGATGTTATCAGTATTAGAATTGGAGTCTCAGTCCTACCTTTAACAATTTGAAGTTTAAAGATATTAATTGAATTATCCAAGGATATTTTGTCTAAAGTCAAATCACTAATATGAGGCAGAGATTGGATTGAATGTTTGTTCTAAATCCTAGTCCTTCTTTTCATCTTGCCATATTTATTGTCAACTAACAAGCAATGGGGAGAAAGACCTGGCAACCCACTTCCAAAAAACAATTAGCCATTGAAAACCCTATGAATAGCAGAGAAGCACTGACAATAATGTTCATCTGTTGTACATAGAATCACTATGAGTCAGACACCTACTGGACAGCACTGAACAACAACAAGAAATGGACTAAAGGGAAGGAGCATTAAAGTGATAAGGTAGTTATTGACAGGAAACTAACATCACTGAGACCTAATTGTTGGTTATTTCTTTTTAGATACTTAAAAGAGTTCCTTATTTTAATCTCATAATCTGTTTTGTTAGTTAGTATGATTAGCTCCATTATATAGATGAAGAAATTGAAGATTGACAAGTATTATATACCTTGTTAAGGCTATCCATCTAAACATTGAAAGGAAGAGGCTGGATTCTATCCCAACTCAAACTGGTTCTAGAGACAAAATTCTCTAGAATGGCGGACCTGAGTTTTGAGCACTAGAATATCTGATTTCAATACTTTTGCTAATCTGGCTAATGCCACACAATTTCTCCAGTTGAAGAGACAATACATAAAAGCATATACAATCACAAATCAATAGAACCAATATACAAAACAGTGTGTGGATTAATGGACAATAGATACTATAAGCATAATAGAGTTCAGGTTGATTAAAAATGATCTTAATATTATTCATATGCAAAACTTGACCCTTAAACTCATTAAATTGCTCCAATTGTAAGTCATAACTGTTATAAATACTTTTGGAACTTGTGCATTTTCTACCTTTTTTATCCAGAGGCCTTCTAGAGCTGGTCTGGGACTACCCACAGCCATCAACTATAGACTTTGAGCAAGAAATTTCAGAGCTGTTCTTTTTTAAAAAAATCATAAAACCATATATTCACTGTCTCTGAAGTAAAGGTAGGGGTGATTCTACTGTCTGTGTTGACTGCCTGAGTCCAAATGAATTTATTCATTTAGTCGAACTGTACTTATCGAGTACCTGCAATATGCTAAGCTCTGCTTTCGTTATAAGGACAGCATAGCCATTGAGACCATATGCTCTTATGGTATGCAGCATACATAAGAACAGCTAAGGAAACCAAGCAAGTCAAGGTGAGACAGTATGCCAGAGGAAGAGAGAAGGCAGGCTGGCAGAACTACTTGAGAGAGGAATAGTGAGCTGCGACCTTTTAGAAGAGATGTCATCTGGCCTAATCTCTGTGGTTTTGCCCTAATGCTGACTCAGCAAATCTGAATGCATTTCCCTTTCCAGATCAAAAGTGGAAGGACAAATGTATATGAAAACTGTGCAAACCCAGTTCTTGTCACTGCACTAGGGAAGCAAGAGCAGCAATTATTCTCCCTTCATTCAACCATTTGCTTTCTGGTTAATATAAAAAGGTTGGGGAACAGGAAAAGGCTCGGATGCCCAGTGACCCAGCATCCCTTTTGGGTTATATGAGCTAACAGCAAGGCTTTCTTGCTGTTCCACAGGTGGAAGCAATGGAAACAGTAGTGTCTTTCTTATGGTGAGACAGGATTTGGGCTGCTGGCATTCGAAGTAAATTGTGGTCGCAGAGATGAGATCAGCAGCTTCTTTTGAAACAGTGCCATTCCATGTCCCTTTAGGCTGCACTCACATGGGAAATTATATGAACCCAGAAATCCCTGAACACTAGCTGGCTTTGTGTCTGTATTCAAGTGAGTGCTCATTTCCCATTTTTTGTAACAGTAGGGATGCAATCTTCAAAGTTCTTTCCCAGTCTTTCCTTATGCAACATAGTTTTCTAGCCAGACACAAAGGATGCTGCCTGTTTTGTCATTAGGACTCAAAACTTTTCAGCAAATATTCATTGAGAATGCTTTCATCATCTGGCCCTTAGGCCACTGTATGTGTCTTACTCCTGGCTTGTAACGTTGAGCATGTTACTTAAGTACTTAGTATCTTGGTTTCTTTATCATATGCATATATTATAACATGAGGTTAATAATACATTTGGAACTTAAAGTTATTAAGACTCAATAAGATTATGCTGGTAAACAAAAATAACAAAATTTACCACCTGAAATCTAATAAAAGATGAATATGTTGTTAGCTGCCATTATAACAATGATAATGATGGTGATGTTCATGAAATTTCATTCATTCAACAGAGAATTACTGAACACTAACTATAAGCCAGACAATATTTTATGTCCTTGGGGCACATTAGTGAAAATAGATCATATATGCATATATATACACACATATATATACATATATATATGTACACACACATGTACACATATGTTGTTGTTAGGTGCATTGAGTATCTAGTCAGTCTGATTCATAGTGACCCTCACAGCGTTTTCAATGGCTGATTATTGATTATTTCGGGATTACTTCAAGAGTGGATTACCACATCCTTCTCCTGTTTTTGTGGTGCTGGAAATCGAACCCAGGTCCTCAGAGAGTATGGAGCATCAATCTACCAACTGAGCTAAACCCCAGCCTATATATATATATATATAAATATATATATATATATATGCACACACATATGTATACAAATATATATATACACACACATATATATAATGTGTGTATACATATATATGGGTGTGTGTATATATGTATATATATGTGTGTGTGTATATATATTACACACACATATATATACATATATACACACACCCATATACACACATACACACACACACACACACACACACACGCACTCCACACTCTGTTTTATCAAGCCATTCCTTAATCCTTGGTTTCAGTGTAGATTCTATGGAGAATGTTGTCACATGAAATTGGTTATGAGGCAGACCTGACTCAATGGCACCTAACAACAACTCTATGGAGAATAGAAGTTACTAAATAACAGCAAGTCCAATAGCAGTTTGAAGCTCAATTAATAGGCTAAAGCCTAATACTGGGCAAAACAATACAGGTGTACTATTTTAAATATTTATAGAATATAGACTTCTAAGTTATTTCTCTAGCATTAAACTCTTAGGATCTAGAATTGAACTACTTCCGTTTGTCCAATTTAACAAAAAAGCTGTATAGACATGTTCCTGTTTTACTGGGAGAGTATGCTTATGAAACAGAACATTTGAATTAGAGATTGTCTCAGAAAGCCTTACTCATATGGTGTCCATATCTATGAAATTGCCCAAGGGAATTATAAAGAAACACATCCTGTGTGTCATTCCCTGAGATCAATGTACCCCCTCAGCAAAGCTGGCTCTAAAATGTACCTTTTGCCCTTTGGCCTGCACTGAGATGCTGTGTGTGTCACATAAGGTTGACACCCTGAACTATCTAGCAGGAATATAAAAGTTCAATTCTAGCCATGTTGTTGCAGTTTGCTAGCAACTTTCCCAGGCTTCAAAAGGACGTTCTGTAGACTCCTGTTATGTAAGAGGGTGTTCCCACTTCAGCTGTGGCCGGCAGATGCTATGTAGCCACTCTCTATGTCCATGTGTGCTGATAAAAGCAAGGAAAATGTGAATAATGGAAAAGAATGGCAAGCAGTTATTTTGCTGGTGATGGTGATTTTAAACACAAGCTAAACACACACTTAAGCTTCACCCCTGGCAAAATGCTTTAGTCCCCTTGAAATTTTTCACTCTCGTGAGAATGAGTCATGTCTTGGAAATGACAAGTTCCAAGTCTGGTGCTTGCAGCACCTTTAGGCATCGGTTAATGTACCCTTTGGGAATGTTCAGCATCCCATTAGTGGTGTTAATTAATAAGGGATGCGGTACATGCTTGCCTTTTGCTCAAAACTCAGCGGTTCACTATTTTCCAGCAGTCTCAACTTTCCATTTGTGTTATGGTTACTTTTAGGAGGCTCCCATGTTACACACTATGGTATACTATAGAGCTGCTAGAAATGGAACACAAATTTGTGTTTTGTGTGTTTTTTTAGCTTCCTGGGTAACTTTAAACTGCATTGTTTTTCTGGATTTTAAAAACACATTCACAAACTCTATTTCATTTTCCTTCTCAGCACAGCCGCTTGAAGAGTCTTTGACAAGTATTATCACTTCCATTCAAGAAAAGAAAATGATGTCCATAAGCTAGATTCTTAGTCTCTAACTGCTTTGCATTACCTCATTTATACCAGTTGTTGTTAGGTGCCCTCAAGTCGGGTCCGACTCACAGTGATCCTCATAGGGTTTTCAGTGGCTGATTGTTTTGGGATGGCTTTGGGAGTGGATTGCCATGTCCTTCTCTCAGTTATACCAGTTAGGGCGAATTAATCCTAAAATGCATAATGGCAAACACACAAATAAACAAAAACCCAGAAATCATTTCTTGTTAATGTAAGATTCCAAGGCAAGTGTCCAGATTAGCAAGTGACTCCCTTCTATTGGCAATTCAAGGATGAACTGCCTCTATCTTCAGGCTTTGTAATCCCCTAGAACTTTGTTGAAATGTTTATCAAGCCTATGGAAGGGAAAGGTATTGAAGGACACATACTCTCTTTCTTAAATGATACGTCTAGAAGAGCCGCATCTAAGATTAAGAGAGGCTGGAAAGCTAGAGCCCCACCATATAGTCTGCTCAAGAAGGACAGGTCACACAGTTGGTGAGCAGCCACCCAAAAGCTTCCCTGAAATGCAGTGAATACTCAGTTCTGCCTCAATGTATGATTAGATGTGAGAGAATGTGACTGTGTGAGTGGGACCTTTCTAGAGCTGAGCAAGGTGATGGTCACGTAACTGTTAACAGCCAAGACAGAACTATACTTTATAGAACATTCAATTTTAAGGTTTGATATACATTGTTGTTGTAGTTAGGTACCATAGAGTCGGATCTGACTCATAGTGACCCTTATCAATGGCTGATGTTTTGGGGTTGTTTGTCAAGTGGGCTGCCAGGTCCTTCTCCCATTTGTGCAGTGCTGGAGATTGAACCCAGGGCCTCAGAGCGTGCAGAGCAAGCACTCTATCAACTGAGCTAAGCCTCAGCTCTGATTGATATGAATTAGAAAACTGCAAATAGCATATTGAGCAAGAGGTTTTGTAGAGATAATTGCTTAGCCTAAGTTTTCATTTAGAATAAATTTATTGTTTTCAAAAGTTAATTGAAAAAGATTAAGTATTAATTGTATGAAAACTCCTCAAAGTTGATGTAAAGGACTGACGATGGGAACAGTGTATTTATACCAATTGTGTCCCTTAGGTAGTTCATTCTTTTTTCAGTACTGAGGGATTGAACCGAGGGCCTTGCCACATCCTGGGCAATTACACTACCACTGAGTTGCATCCAGCCCCTTTTTAATTTTGTTTTTTTGAGACAGTCTCAGACAACTTTGAGACAGTTGTGCAGATGGCCTCTAACATGCAATCCTTTTGCTTCTGCTTCCCTAGTAGTTGGGATTACAGGCATGTGCCACAGCATGTAACTAGATAGTTCATTCTTATAAATGGAGAAAAATAAAACTTCAAGAGGAAAGGCAAAATAAAAAATGTTTACCAAGCAATTTTTTAATGCTGAGCATTGGAAAGCCTTTGGAAAACAGAAAAATGGCTTTCCCCTACTTGAGTTGTTTAAAACATTATTTACGAGGCATGCAAAATTTAGAAGTGAGTGCATAACTGCCTGTTACAAAGAGCTGAAACAGGTCTCAGGTCTCATGTGCTGGAGCTTTTAATAGCATAGACACTCACCTGTTGAAATTAAGCATGATATCATTTCATTAGCCTGCAGCTGTACCACTGTGGCATCCAGTCCTGTCAGATTTCAGAAGCTAAGCAGGGTTGGGGCTGGTTAGTACTTGGATGGGAGACCATCTGGGAGCACCAAGTGCTGTAAGCTTGGGAGAAGGACCTGACAACCTACTCCTCTCCTCCGCCCAAAAAGCAATCAGCCATTGAAAACCCTATAAATAGCAGAGAAGCACTAGCAGTACTGTTTCGCCAATTGCACATGGGGTTGCTATGAGTTGGACACCAACTCAACGGCACCTTACAACAACAATCATTTCATCTTTAATGTATTCATTATTTCTACAAACATTCATTGTGTGCTTACTGTGTTCCAATAAGGTCCCTGATTCCTAGGATCTAACCATCAAATGTTGGTGTTGGTGGACAGAAGAGACAGACATGTGAATCACAGGGGCTTTGAAAGATATTTCTGCATAATATCTAGGCATAGAAAAATTTTAATGTTTAAAGGCAATTTGGAAATAACCAAATGTAAATTCTGTCATTTATGAGATTTAAGGAGAATACTGAGGCCCACAGAGGTAAGATGACCCACCCAAAGTCACACAGTTAGTTGATTGGCTGCTTCTAGAATCCATGTATTCTGACATCCAATGTCAGATAGCTACATGGAAAGGAAGAAATCTAGGGATTTATATCAGAGAGGAGATGGAATTACACTTGAGAAATTGAGCAAAATCTGGTGATGAAGAGGTACAAGAAGAAAGATTGCTTTGGGCTTTAGAAAAGTTTGCTTTCATACCTAGCTGTGACCACATGCAGAGAGAACAGACTTAGGCAAAGGATGTAACATAGTAAAAACAATGCATCCAGGTATTTATTTAATATATTATGATATTTAATAGCACAACCATCTCATTTGATTTTTTTTTTTTTGTGATGCTATGGAGTTGAACACAGGGGCTCATGCATGCTATATAAGTGCTTTACTACTGAGCTGGACCCCCTGCCCCTGTTTTTTTCATATATATATATATATATATATATATATATATATATATAATTTTTTTAATTATTTTTTTTTTACTTTAAGACAAAGTCTCACTAAGTTACACAGGCTGCCTCTGGCCTTGAACTCACTATCCTACCTCCTCTGCCTTCTGAGTCACTAGGATTACAGATATGCTCAGGGCACCTAGCTCTCATTTGGTTCTTTTTTTTGGGGGGGGGGTACTGGGGTTTGAACTCAGGGCCTTGTGCTTGCATGCTTTGCAAGTGCTGGACCACTGAGCTACACCCTCAGCCCATTTTTTTTTACTTTTTGAGACAGGGTTTCCCTAAATTACACAAACTGCCTGTGGTCTCGAACTTGCAATCCTCCTGTCTCTGCCTCCTGAGCTTCTGGGATTATAGGCATGCACCACCACACTCAGCTCTCTCTTTGGTTCTTCAAAGAGCCCTCTGAGTTGTGCTAGCAGGGCATCCCTATCTCTACCTTGCAGATGAGCCATGTGGAGTCACATAGCAAGTTAAGTGAGAAACTCAGTGTTGTAACTTCTGAATGCTTCCTGTGCAATGCTCTCTTCCTGCCTCTCTCATGATACCATGTATATAACAAGTGTGGAATAAGATCGATTAACCAAGAGTATCATTTGATTCTGTTACAGATGCATTGTGAGAGGTTTATATGTATCCTGAGAATAATTGGAACCACACTTTTTGGAGTCTCTCTTCTCCTTGGAATCACAGCTGCTTATATCGTTGGCTACCAATTTATCCAAACGGATAATTACTATTTCTCTTTTGGACTGTACGGTGCCTTTTTAGCATCACACCTCATTATCCAAAGCCTGTTTGCTTTTTTGGAACACCGGAAAATGAAAAAATCCCTTGAAACCCCCATTAAATTGAACAAAACTGTTGCTCTCTGCATCGCTGCATATCAAGAAGATCCAGACTACTTAAGGAAATGTTTGCAATCTGTGAAAAGGCTAACCTACCCTGGGATTAAAGTCGTTATGGTCATAGATGGGAACTCGGATGATGATCTGTACATGATGGACATCTTCAGTGAAGTCATGGGCAGGGACAAATCAGCCACTTATATCTGGAAGAACAACTTCCATGAAAAGGGTCCTGGTGAGACAGATGAGTCACATAAAGAAAGCTCACAACATGTAACCCAGTTGGTCTTGTCCAACAAAAGTGTCTGCATCATGCAAAAATGGGGTGGAAAAAGAGAAGTCATGTACACGGCCTTCAGAGCGCTAGGACGAAGTGTGGATTATGTACAGGTAGGTCTCTAATTCCTGCCAGGGCAAACATACATTCAAATAAAGCGGCTTTTGTATCTCTCCACTCATATGCTATAGCCCATCCTTGTCCTTTCTGAACACAGTACTCCTTTCAGTTCATTTTTTAAAAAAAGCATGCCCCACTGAAAGCCCATTTTGAAAGACAGAAAAAAAATTTCTCTTAAAACTGTTAGACTGTCTATGAAAACGCTTAATTTGTGCCATGGTATTGGTGAGAAATCAAGACTATTTTGACAGGAGACCCTTCCTTCCCTTCTCTTTCCCTCCCTTACCTTCTCTGTCCCCTTGGTTCTGCCAAGTCAAATCCAACGTCATTTCCCACACTCTTAAAAAATCTCCAGCTCTGTAAGAAAATAGTGTCTGCCTGAGTAGAAGGGTCTCAAGAAAATCTGCAGGGCTGAAGGGAAAACTATAAAATGGTTTGCACACAGGCTGGTAAAAGGGGGAACTTTAGCCAAAATTGTGACAATGATTTTGATTTAAAAGAGCAAGCAATTCAAAGTTAAGAGTAAGAAAGGAAAGGAAAATGTAAGAAAAAAAAGAGTTAGAGCAAAACCAAAGTAATGTTTATTTCATTCCCCAAACACCATTACCTCACTCACTCCAGCTTGACCTTTGAAAGCATTTCTGATGATGTTTGCTCACATGAAAATTAGGCAGGCTATGTCTCCCCTTGGTTCTCAGACAGCTCACTATGATGTTTCTTCTGTCCCAGTTCTCATTGAGGATTTCTTCTTTAGGACACTAGTAGGTATCCAGTGAGTTTTCTCATTTTAATTTCCTGCAGATTCTTCAGTTAGATTTTGTATGTGATGATATCAAGAAGGGAGAAATACCTTAGTTTAAGAAAGCAACTGGAAAACTTTTCCTCTTCTCTTAATGGTGAAATCTTACTTTTCAGGAGACTCCTGTATTTTCAGAGGCCTTTATTGCCACAAAGTCATGCGCTCTGGGTCCTGGGATAATGAAATGGGAAAGAGCATTGGGGTTAGAATCATTTGACTAAGGTTCTAGTCACAGATATTCCTAGCTGTTGACTGAGCAAGTTCCCCTCCCTGAGCTTCAGTTTACTGGACAGAATAAAACAGTCTCACGAGTGGTTTGAGATCATTATGTCAAGTAATATATTCCCAGTGCTTAGCAGACTTTGTTCATGATATCATTGTTAACATAACTAAAGTATTTACTATTAGTGTTGTTATTTCTTATCATTTAGTTCATACTAAAAATTATAGTATCTGCCATTTGTCACCATAGAGTTAATTTCAGTTAATATTTCGAAGAGTTTGAGGCTTTCAGTGAGATTCATCTGCCTGGTAATCTCACTTCAAGGGAGTTGGCAGAGCCTTTCTTGCAAGTTTCTCCTCATTTCTCAATGGTAGAACTTTCACAATTAAGATTGTTTCAGTTACTCCAGGACATTTGGTATTGACATAGTGCAACTTTGGGCCTATACGAGAAGGTGACAGGATATTTTCAAAGAAAGACATGACAGAGGAGCTTACGATACAAAGAATGACGCTGTGTGGCTAAAGTGAGAAAACATCTGTTTGGAGATTTTGCCTTTAATTCCAGTGAAAACAAGTACATTTGTCAGTTCTAATTAAAACATCATTGTATTGGTTTCTTTCTTTCTCTTTTTCGTTACTTTCTTTCCCTTCCCTTTCCATTCTATTCCCTTCCTTTCTTTTCAATTCCTTTCCTTTCCCTTTCTTTCCTCTCCTTCTTTCTTTTTTTCTCTCCTCCCAAACCCCCTTGTCCCATCATTCATTCTTGTTTTGAGTTTTGTTTGTATCCTTGACAACTTTACGCTGTGCCTGTCCAGGAAAAACTAATACAAAATATTAAAGGTTAGAATAGGCTTTGTGTTCAAGCCCTAATCAGACTGGGGAACTTTCCTTCCTCCAGGCTGAAGCCTCCAGAAGACTGGCCCCAGCAGCTGCTGTTAACTAAGCCCCGAGTCCTCCTGGGACTCTCAGCCAGTTACAAGCACTCAAGCAAGGGTAGAAATCTTTCAGCATTTTGAAACTGGTAATTCCATCCTACCATCCCTCCCCAAATCCTGATATTTAACCATGCTTGACCTATAAAAATGGCAACATCTTAAGGCTTAAAACTAAACAGTGAACACTCATCTATGCTGACTAAGTCAGACTTCAGGAACTGTAAAGCAGAAGCCACAGAAAGACAGAAGAGGTAGAGGTATGGGGATGTTGGCTCTTAAGCACTGCTGGTGATTAAACTCAGTGTATAAGCTCATCATGGAAAGAAGGGAGCAAAGTTCAGGTGGTAACACAAGAGAAAATGGAGAACTGGGGAAGAAATTGTTGAGTTGCTTATATACTTGCTGCAGTGTACTGCATAATGTGGAGAGATATGGCCCAAAAGATTGGTTTCCAGTCACAGCTGGGTCCTTGGAGTTCATCAGCACTCTTTTCACTTGATTTTGGATGTCTTGCTTATTGCTCTCATGACCTATTATTTCATACCTGCCCCATGCTCCCAGCAGCCTGTCCAAACTCCTCCCTGCCTAACTGCTAACAGATGACCTGGCCTCCTATGAAGGAGAAAATCAGCAGTACTAGTTCTGAATGTGATTAAGACCATCCTTCTTTCTCTTCTGCTTGCACTGTTTCAATAGCACCTAATCTGACTTCTCCCTATGCTCCTGAAACCTCTAGATCTGATTCTTCTGGTCTGCTCAGGAGCAAGGCTCTATCACTTGCCACTTCTCCTGTATCTGTCTCAGCTTTCACCTGCAGTTTTCTCTACTGACCACTGTCCCAGTCATGTAGCCATTCAGATAACTAAACACTGACACAAAACAAGGAAAGTTCCAGTGCAGGAGAAACTAAAAGAGTGGTAGTAGATTTACCTGATGACACTGGTAGCCACTTTCAGAAATTTGTTGTTGTTGTTGTTGTTATTGTTGTTGTTGTTAGGTGCTGTCAAGTCAGGTCCACCTTATAGAGATCCTATGTACAAGAGAATGAAATACTCTCTGATTCTGTGCGAGGCACACCATCTTTTTATGTTTAAGCCTATTGTTGTAGATACTGTGTCAGTCTATCTAGTTGAGGGTCTTCCTTTTCTCGTTGACCTGCCTCTCTTTGAAACACGATGTCTTTCTCAAGGGATTAGTCCCTCCTGAAAATATGTCCAAAATACATAAGATGCAGTCTAGCCATCCTTGCTTCCAAGGAGGACTCTGATTGCATTTCTTCTAGGATATATCTAGAAAGGAAACTTTCAAAACAAGTGTGGTGGCACATGGCTGGAGTCTCAATAGTCACAAGGCTGAGGTGGGAGGATTGTGAGTTTGAGGTAGGTCTAGGCTACATAGTAAGATAGAAAAAAAAAAAAGGTAGGGTTAGGGGGTGATTTTCATACTGGATCCAGAAATAGGAACCAATCCAAAGGAACATGTTTAGTACTTTATCTATTAATTTTAGGCAGGTGTTCTCTCTGAAGATGTGAGGGGAGCCAGACATCACGGTATACTTCTGTGATCCCAGTACTTGATAAGTTGAGATAGGAGGATCATGAGCTCAATGCCAGCCTGGACTGCATGATGAGACCCTGTCTTAAGGAAAATAATCCAATTTTTGTAGTGATTTCCTAGAATATTTCTAATTACCTCTCTAGTCGTGCCACCCTGGCATCTGATCCCATCAGATCTTGGAAGCTAAGCAGGATTGGGCCTGGTTAGCTCTTAGATGGGAGACTGCCTGGGAATACCAGGTCCTATAGGCTTGAGAGAAGGACCTAGCAGCCCAGTCTCAAAACAATTAGCCATTGAAAACCCTATGAATAGCAGAGAAGCACTGACAATAGTATCAGGCATGGCACAGTGTTGGGTAGTGTTTTGTCTCTTGTACATATGGTTGCTATGAGTCAGACCTGACTCAATGGCACCTAACAATTCAGAGAAATAGAAGATAGAAAAAAAGAAGTACCAAAGTGAAAAAATAAGACGAAAGGAATATATGACAAAAAAGGAGAATGAGAAATATTTTTAAAATGCAGAATCATTTATTTTCTAGAGAAATGTTTAAAAAATGGTCATATTCTGACTGACTGGATATGGCTTTAAGATAGGGCAAAAGTTTTTGGCTTTGATTTTTCCAAAAGACACCATGAGCAATATTCAAATTATCTGGAATGAACACATTTCTGACGACTTAATGCTTTCCAGTGTATATTCTTCTGTTTTACCTCTATTTTAAAAGCCATTTAGAATTATATTTACTTTTTCATATCATTTTATATCATGTTATTGGAAGATAAATTTTGACATCTAGATTGTATGTTTTATTCATATTTCTTATCATTGAACATACATGTTACAGTTTAAGTGGTCACCAGTTTATAACAAAGGAAAAAAAGTAAAAAAAAACAATATTCCCTGATGTGTATGTTAAAGATTTCCCAAGTGGAAAATGTACAGTAAGTACAAACGTTATTATCATTATTATTATTATTTTTTTTTGTGTGTGTGTGTGTGTGTGTGTGGTACTAGGGGTTGAACCCAGGGCCTTGCGCTTGCATGCTTTGCAAGGGCTGGACCACTGAGCTGCACCCCCCAGCCCATCTTTTTACTTTTGTGAGACAGGGTCTTGCTAAATTACACAGACTGCCTCTGGTCTCGAACTTGCGATCCTCCTGCCTCCACCTCCTGAGCTGCTGGGATTACAGGCGTTCGCTACCACACCCAGCTTAAACATTCTTTTCTTTTTTTCTGTTTTCTGAAATTATTGCTTCCTCCATCTGCCAATATGAACATTTTCTAAAAGGAAGTATTATAGGAGACAATTTTACTCTTAAATTAATCTGGTAGCGTCATACATATCATAAATTCTTTGAGTAGGAAAAATAAGGCTGTATAACTCATAATAATACCATTGACCCTCATTATTCATGGATTCTGTATTTGCAAATTTACTTGTTCATAAAAATTACATCTAACCCCCAAATCAATACTTGCAATGCTTTGGTGGTCGTTTGAATACATAAACACAGTAGTAAAAATTTTGAGTCACCCAATGCCCATGTTTCAGCTGAGGTAAGACTAGGTAATACTTTGCCTCTTCAGCTTTTCTACTATAAATAATTACCCTCTTATAGCTCCCAAGTGTACTGATAAAGTTCTCTCTAGTGCTTTTAGGAAAAGAAGGCTGTGATATGCCTTATGGAAATGAATTTCTTTCAGGTGTGAGTTATTGCACTGTTGAGCTCAATGATAATGAATGGCCAATTGTTGTTGTTAGGTGCCATTGACTTGGTATCCAACTCATAGCAACCCTGCGTACAGCAGGCAAAACACTGTCGTCAGTGCTTCTCCCCTGTTCATAGGGTTTTCAATGGAGGACTGATTTTTGGGAATGGTTTGCTGGGTCTGTCCCCCAAGCCTACAGCACCTGGTGTTCCCAGGCGGTCTCCCATCCAAGTACTAACCAGGCCCGACCCTGCTTAGCTTCTAAGATCTGACGGGATGGGATGTCACAGGGCTATGGCTGCAGTCATAAATGGCCAATATATATCAATTAAGATATATTTAAATAGAAGCACACATAAAGTTATGTATGAACAATAGACAAACATCTTGCAAACAAGGGCTCAGAGGAACCTAACCTTGTGTTTTTGCTAGAAGCAAATTTTTGGTGACCTCTGCTTCGGTGTTCATGACAATTTTATAGAACATAACTACCATAAGTAATAATAACCAAGTGTAAATATCATTTGCCCAGTTCCTGTCCTGTGTAGAAATCTTAAGCAATTGAAGTGTTTTTGAGGGTGACTGTTGAGAATATTGTTTCTTTGCATCATTTATTTTGGAGGAGATGCTTTAGAGGGTCCTCAAATGGGAATGAAGAAATTTGATTGCTAGAACCAGCTCTATTGTTTGCTGAATCTGGCTCCACCTCAGTCATCAAGTAAGCTGGTACAACACGTGATCTCTAAGATCCCTCCCAGCTCAGCACTCAGCTCATGACCATTTAACTCCTCTGAACTCTGATTCTTTCTACCAAACTATTTAAGCTCTGTGAGAGTGAGATCAAAACAAAACAATTAGTTTGCTAGAATTTTCTTTTCGTGTATCTGTTGCTATCTTGTTTCTCATTTTCACCTTTAATTTTCCCTTTCCCCCAAAGTTGAGTTCTTGCAGACAAACTCGGATTTAAGGGCCACTGTTATGGGCTTTCCTGGTCCCTTTCTTTAGGATGAGAATTCCAAACATTTGGAGTAAGGGGGTTTGCTGGTCTAAGCCTTTGAGGTGAAAACATTTGGTGTCCCACTTTCCCAGCTGGCTTGTCACCTTTGCTTTGTACCTTCTATAACTTTCATTTGTGTTGACGCTTTCCTAGAAAAGAGAGGAAACAATGATTCTTCTTTTCTCACCTTAATGCTTAGAAGAGATTATAGGTTGAATGAAGACAGAAATTATAACAATTTGGATAATTCATTCTAACAAAGAATGTTTGTTTATACCTTTCTTCCTGCTTTTAAGAAAAAAAAAGTAACAAACTGCACAGGTGCCTATAAATGTAAAGGCTTTTTGTTGGGTAGATTTGAGATCCAGTATCATAAATCCAATTACTTTAAGAGAAAAAAATCATTCTCCCTTTCCTCAATCCCTTTCCCAAAAGAAAAGTTATCTTTTCCCCCCGGGTGCATATTTTTCTGTTGCAGTTGTTTTACTCATTATTTTCAAAAAGTTTTCATAGCTCTTAAGTTTTTTAGATTTTATTAATTTGTTGTTGTTGTTGTTAGGTGCTGTCAAGTTAGATCCGACTGATAGTGACCCTGTGTACAAAAGAACAAAACACTCCCTGACACTGTGCCTTGTCTGGCACTATTATCAATGCTTGTCTGCTATTCAGTTGGTTAATTTGGGGTTTGTAAACTGAACTCTGCTTACTCCTAAATTTCATATATCTGAATCCAAATGAATGGAAAATGAAGCTTTTTTAAAAATAAGGCACCAAGCAGTACTGATGAAATCATAGAAATTTGTGGTAATATAATTAACGATCACACACTATGAACTTTATTTATGTATTTACTCATTTATTAGTGCTGGGGATCAAACCTAGGACTTTGTACATGCCAAGCAAGTGCTCTACCACTGAGCTGTATCTCTAGCCCCAGCTATGAGTCTTTGACTGACGTTTTTGGTTAGATGAGAAAGTTTAAGTTGTACTCAGTGTTCTATTTCTGTGAAGGATATATTTGTCCTCATTTTTTGCTTTCCCCCATGTCTTACATATATATGCTCCTATAAAAATTACCTGTCATGTACTTTTTCACGGGACAATGCTATTCTCAGGGTCTATATTTGAAAAATAGGTTTGAGCTGGGTGCTATGGCACACACCTATAATCCCAGAGAGGGAAGACTGAGGCAGGAGGATCACAGTTTCAAGGCCAGAGGCAGCCTATGTCAAAATAGGAGATCCTGTGTCAAAATAAAAAGGAAAGGAGTGAAGTACTGCTGGGGGTATGTCTCAGTACTGAGCACACCTAGCATGTGTGAGGCCCTGGGTTCAACTCATGAGTACTGAGATAAAAAAAGTTTGTCTTCCACATTTATATACTTCCAAAACCAAAGATCCTTTTCCTGTTTTAAGCAGCATCATCTTCTCCAAGCTCAAAGTCAATGAAGAGATGCCCAATCAAGAAGTCACAAACACTTCTCTGAGGTTCAGTTGGTCTCAGGTCCACCTTTGGTCACATGTTATTGTTGTTAGGTACCATCAAGTTAGTGTCTGACTCACAGCGACCCTATGTACAACAAGTGAAACACTTGTGTCAGTGTTTCTCTGCTATTCATAGGATTTTCAATGGCTGATTGTTTTTTGGGAGTGGGTTGCTGGGTCTGTCTCCCAAGCCTACAGCACCTGGTGTTCCCAGGCGGTCTTCCATCCAAGTACTAACCAAGTCCAACCCTGCTTAGCTTCTGAGATCTGATGAGATTGGATGCCACAGTGGTACAGCTGCAGGCCCTTTGTCACATAGTGAGCTTTTATACATTATACTCCAATGATACATCCAGATCATGAATGAATCATGATCAGCTGTAAACTACTGTTATTTCTTTTCACTAATTATTGTTGTTGTTAGGTGCTGTTGAGTCCAACTCACAGCCACATTATGTACAACAGAATGAAATACTACCTGAAACTGTGCCATTCCTTGTACTATGTCAGTATTTCTCTGCTATTCGTTGGGTTCCTAATGACTGATTGTTTTGGGATTGTTTTGAGGGTGGTCTGCTAGGTCCTTCTTTCATTTTTGCATTGCTGAGGATTGAACCTGGGGCCTCGGAGAGCACAGAACAGCACTCTACCAACTGAACTAAACCCTGGCCCTACAAACTTATGAGATGCATAATGCTTCTCTATATGTTCTCACCTGAGGAATGGTAGGTTTAGATGAGGTGAGCAATACAAGTTAAGAAGCTAGTCCAAGTTTACATAGCTGGTAAATGTTTGAGTGGGAGCCATATCTATTTGACTGTATGCCCTTGGATAGTGGGTTTTTTTCCCCCCTTTCAACAGTGTGTTTATTCTGGTATACTATTAGGAGTTCAGGGAGAGTGGCACCATCTTATATTTCCTAATAAGTAATACTTATGAACTTTTTATCATTCTAGCCCTTCCCTCCTTTCATTGGAGACATTGGTTGGGATCTGGTAGAAGAATTTTCCTTTACTTTGTGGTTACGTTGTGGCAGGGACCAAGAGCAAATTCTACACACTCTAGAAATAATCTCACTGGGTCAAGGTTAAGATGGGTCAAGGTTAAGACGAAGGGCCAACATTAAGATGAAGGGTCAAGGTTAAGAAAGGTTTGAGCCAATAGTATTAGAAGGGATCTTGATTTATTTTCAACCTGTTTCTTCATTGAAAACAGCCAGAGCAATGGAGATTTCCTCTTGCTGTATTGGCTCTCAGTGCCCTCTGAGGTAGAATGAGACCTAGAGAGGGAGAAACATCAGTCAAGCTGGAAAGACGTTTTTTAAAAAATGAAAATGAAACGGAGGGACTGGCATTTTAGATTTGGTTTTTAAGGGAGTAGGGAGGTAGGTCAGTGGTACTCTTGGCTTGTAGAATTTGTAAATCATTGGGAAGAACAGTATTTCTAGAGGACATTTTTATTTATGTTGTTGGGAGGTAGACTGAAGATCAGCGAGATAATTTGGAATGGGCAGAGATGCTGTAGATGACTCCAGATGAATTCCTATTTGTTTATGTGATGAGAGATTCTCTATATGTAATAATCCTATGTCCCTCTTAGTGATTCTCTCTAATGAGCCACCTATATAGGGAAATGATTATTGTGAACCTTTAGGGCTGGGTACACTTAAGAAGTATAAAAATTTAACAATTATTACTTTACACTAATGGCATATTTCTCTATAGCATTTTGTAGCTCACAAGGTACTTTTATATGCAATGTTTCATTAATGTACCATCACAGTGGTAAATGGCTAGTTCAGGGTCCTTGTTCTGGTGGCATTGAGTCCTTGTCTGACTCATAGCTATCCTAAGTAAAACAGGAGAAACACTTGTTATGCTTCTCAGCTATTCATAGGGTTTTCAATGGCTGATTGTTCTTTTGGGAGTGGGTTGCAGGGTCCTTTTGCTAAGCCTGGAGCACCTGGTGTTCCCAGGTGATCTCCCATCCAAGTACTAACCAGGCCCAACCCTGCTTAGATTCCAAGATCTGATGGGATCAGATGCCACAGTGGTATGGCTTCAGGGTTCAAGGTCATAGAACCAGTAAATTTCAAGACTCAAGATTCTAGGCTTATTGATATCATGGGTACTTGTTCCTAAAATAGACAATTTCTTGACTGAAGAAAATCTACATAATAGTTTATTAACAATTTTTTTGCCTTATGCAGTTATTGCTTTTTATAACAGATGGAGAGGGAGGCAACTTTAAAAAAAGCTACTACAGTTAAAATTGAAACTTAAAACATTTATCTCAATGTTACTATTTTTGTGTGTGTGTGAAAGCAGAACCCTTTGTGAGTAGTTATTTTGAACCCAGCATTGGCAAACTTTGCTTGTAAAAGGGTAGAGAGGAAATATTAGATCCTGTAGCTGCTCATCTTTGCTACTGTAGTAGGAAAGGTATCTCAGGAAATATGAGAATGAATGGGCACAGGTGGATTCCAATAAATTTTATTCATGGGTAGTGAAATTTGAATTTTATGTAATTCACATGTATCACACAATATTTCTCTTTTGATTTTTTTCAACTATTTATAAATATAAAAGCATTCTTAGGCCCTAGGCTCTATCAAAACAAGTGTCAGGCTGGACTTTACCGATAGGCCTTAGTTTTAGACACGGAAGAAAAAGAAGAGTGTTGACTTTACTGGAATTGTAAAGTGAGAAGAGGAACGGACAGACAGTCCTTAGTTGAGTCTGTAGTTAAAACTGAGGTGGTTAATTCTTCCCAATAATATCCCCTTGTGTTGACGTTTTTTTCCTCACTTTACTCAAAAGTTGTGATTTTGATTCATTTCCGTATCTCCTAGTGAGAAATCTTGTAACTAGTGGTCACGTGATTTCAACAAATCATAGTGACCTCTTCAGTGTGGCCAAAAAAGAGTTTTGATTGACTCTGTTTCTTATCTGCAAATAATGTCCTATAATTTTTTGTTATGTGAGGTTCAGCTCTGTATGAACTCGTGAGCGTTTCCCCCAGATTATATAGCCCAGGGCTAAATAGTCAACATTCATGAAATCGTATACTGGTTATTAATTGGTGAGACAACTAGAAATCCTGTCCTGCTATATGGATTTTAGGGAGTAAAGTTGCATTCTTCACATCCTTAGAAGTACATATTCTTTGTGTCCCTGAATGCATATGCTTTTACACACTGGGAAAGACTGGCTTTCTAACTGACATTCAATCACTAAACAGAATCCAGAAATTGAAATTCTTCAAACCTCCTAAATCCCACGATAACATATCCATTCCCTTGAGATTTCTGAGAGCTTTTTCTCTGACACAGCCAAACTCCCCATGCGAACAGTTTCTCCCAGAGGACTTCTGGCAGTTTGCTGTTTGAAAATGGGAGGGGCAGGGACCATTTAAATACGTTGAACCTCAGGAGTTTGGTTCAAGTTTAGTCATTTCAAAGTGGCAGTTCTTCTGGCTTGCTTGTGCTCAGAAGCAGGCAGAGTTATTTGTACATTAAGTCTGGATTGCTCGCTTCCTGTTGTTTTTACTCTTATTTTAGCTGTCTGGTTTTACCTTCCTGGCTTGAATCAATAGAGGTGGGTGTGGCCATGAACTGGGCATGCTGGGTTCTAAAGGTGGGTTGGACATGTGCCTTCACCTTTCTCTACCCTTATTACAGGCCTCCTGCCCAGCTTGTCGCCACATACAAACCTCTGATAGTCAAGGCATGGGAGAGGCAAAACATTGCTTTCAAATGACTTTGTGTACGTTCCTGAGTTTGAGATGTTTGGATTTAAAACTGAGTGGTAGTGAAATCCTGTTTTCTAGAATGAAAACCTATGCCTATCTTCTGCCTATGTTTTCGCCTTAAAATAAATGAGATTCTGCCTGACCTAAATACAATGCCAGAAAACAATAAATAGGGTTTTAGTTACAAAATGAGTGCTTCTAAAGAAATAAAATTAAAATTCTTAAAAATCCAGAGCTTAACCATCAAATTGCTAAAATTAGTTAAATCTAGAGATGTGTTAAGTTTGGGTCTGTATGAGAGATTGTTTTTAAGCATAGCAATTAGCATTTCTCGAGCTTACTTAAGGTGATTTACACCTGGTTTTAAACCCCAATGGCTGGAGGAACACTTAATACTCTAGAATAAAACTGTGGTGTTCTGAATGTCATGTTAGTTCCCTTCATGATGCATTGTCATTTGCTAATCCCAGGTCACCTAGGTCTCTTGCTTCAGAGCTATGCATTTGCCTGGAGTACAATCTTCTCTTTTTATTCACCATATTAAAATGGGAGGAAAATCCCTGTTAACTATGTCTTCCTTTCAATGGAATTATTTTATGCTTTAGTCCTAAGGGACAAATTACTAAAAAGCCCTATCAAAGGTCACTGACAAGAAAGACATCTAGGGTGACCAACCATCTCAGTTTGCCAGGCCTGAGGTGTTAATCCGGGGCATGAAACTTCCACTGACAAAATTTGGAACATCCCTGGTAAGCTGGGACAAGATAGTTACCCTATAAATCATATCCAGCACATCATTTTAGCTATTCTATCTAGCAGTGTCATTAACTTAAATATTGAGCCTGCAGAAAAATAAACAACTTGTATTGACTGTGATGTCACATCCCCTCTATAATTACTTGCTTACTGCGGTCTTGTGACAATAAAGCTTAAGGCATATTGTCTATGCCTAACTTTGACTGGATGCATTCATAGTTCTTTCTTTTCTTTCACTCATTTTCTCCTTTCTTCTTTGCAGGTGTGTGATTCAGATACCATGCTTGATCCTGCCTCATCTGTGGAGATGGTGAAAGTTTTAGAGGAAGACCCCATGGTTGGAGGTGTAGGGGGAGATGTCCAGGTGAAAATGATTTCAGTTTTTGCATGACACCCCTTCTTTTTCAGTACTGGGGGTTTGAACCCAGGGCTTCATATATGCTTTTCCAGTGCTCTACCATTGAGCTGCACCTCCAGCCCAATTTTTACTTTTTATTTCGAGAGGGTCTCCCTAAGTTACACAGGCTGCCTCTGGCTTTGAACTTGTGATCCCCCTGCCTCTGCCTCCTGAGTTGCTGTGATAAGAGTTATGTACCACCATGCCCACCTTGCATGAGACAGTTTAATAGCATGTTTAGTCACTGATTAATTGAATATGTATATTTTGCATACCAGCTCTGTGCCAGGTATTATTCTGGTACTGGAGACACGTGGAAATCTGCCTTGGATCCATTTCACACTGTTTTTCTATCTAAGTTGAAATAGTTCATGATTTCCTTGTTTAGACTTGGAGTATCACTTATGTGTGTAGTGGCTGATAGGTTATATACAACATAATATAAATGTATAATGATTTCCATCATGTATCCTTGAATCAAAGCTGAATATTCAAGTTCTACTAAAATCTGGTGTTGAATAGAGTTCATTTAGTTACAAGAGTAAAGAAATACAAGTATGGTAAGGAATAGATTAAATATACTTCTGTATTTAAAAAGCTGGCTAACATGTGGTTAGTTAAAATACAAGTTGGAAAACAAAGGGAGAAGAAAGAAAGAGCAACTCAAATTTATACTAGTAACAAAAGCAAAGAACAATAAGTGGGTTTTCCAATATGACCCATCATTTGCTATTATTGCAGAAAAATTAATGAAACAAGTATTAATTAAGGTCACTTGAAGCTTGTGGAAAAGAAAATGAATATATAAAAACGTGAAGAGTAAGAGTCCTTTGAAAACACAAAGTTAGATTTTAGCAAAAGATGAACCGTACATGGAAAATTAACCTTAAAGTTTAGATTTTTGTCTTGCTGTGTAATTCATTTTGTATATGCATGTTAATAGTGAAGGGGAAGAAATTGCATTAAGAAAAACAAAGAAATAGCCTGCTGATCAAAAGGAAACATGCAAAATTTGGATGAAACCTGAGTAAAAGTGAGACAGAGGAGAGAATTTAGAAATACTGCCAAGAAAAAGTTTGTAATTTTTCTGTCAGGAGGCTAGAGAAAACTCTTTCATCACTGGCATTACAAAAAAGTGTAGAGAACAGAGAAGGAGAATTAACAGCTAAGAGTTGGCTAAGTTGGAAATTAACTAGAACAGGAAGGACTAGGACTTAAAAAACTTCAAATTTCATAAAGTAGGAAAGAGCATCTGGGAGAATAATTTAGGGACTGAGGAGTAAAGTTTTAAAAATCTCAATGTTATAGCATGACAAAAAATATGTGGCAAGGAAATAGACAAGAATAATGAAGTAGAAAAGAAAATATTCACCATCAAACCAAATATTCACCACCAACACATACCCCTAACCAATCAAATTAATCTAGTAATATAGAGGAGTGGTTATTAGGTGCCCTAAAGTCAGGTCCAAGAGTGGGGTGCCATGTATTTCTCCCATTTTGGGGGTGATGGGGATCAAACTCAGGGCCTCAGAGAGCACAGAGCAGCACTCTACCAACTGAGCTAAACCATAGCCCCCAACATAGAGTTGGAGAAAACAAAATATAACCATGCCCAAAAGAGGAAGGAAACCAAAATAGAAGGATAAAATGACAAATCTCATGTTAGGTAGTAATCTCAGGATGGTTTGGGTTTTCTTGGCCTTTTTGACTAAAACTTATCTTTATTTATCTATTTTTTTTTCTTCTTGCAGATTTTAAACAAGTACGATTCCTGGATCTCCTTCCTCAGCAGTGTGCGATATTGGATGGCTTTTAATATAGAAAGAGCCTGCCAATCTTATTTTGGGTGTGTCCAGTGCATTAGCGGTCCACTGGGAATGTACAGAAACTCCTTGCTTCATGAGTTTGTGGAAGACTGGTACAATCAGGAATTCATGGGCAACCAATGTAGTTTTGGTGATGACAGGCATCTAACCAATCGGGTGCTGAGTCTGGGCTATGCAACAAAATACACAGCTCGATCCAAGTGCCTTACTGAAACACCTATAGAATATCTCAGATGGTTAAACCAGCAGACCCGTTGGAGCAAGTCCTACTTCCGGGAGTGGCTGTACAATGCAATGTGGTTTCACAAGCATCACTTGTGGATGACCTACGAAGCGGTTATCACTGGATTCTTTCCCTTCTTTCTCATTGCCACAGTCATCCAGCTCTTTTACCGGGGTAAAATTTGGAACATCCTTCTCTTCTTGTTAACTGTCCAGCTAGTAGGTCTCATAAAATCATCTTTTGCCAGCTGCCTTAGAGGAAATATCGTCATGGTCTTTATGTCTCTCTACTCAGTGTTATACATGTCAAGTTTACTTCCTGCCAAGATGTTTGCAATCGCAACAATAAACAAAGCTGGGTGGGGCACATCTGGAAGGAAAACCATCGTTGTTAATTTCATAGGACTCATTCCAGTGTCAGTTTGGTTTACAATCCTCCTGGGTGGTGTGATTTTCACCATTTACAAGGAATCTAAAAAGCCATTTTCAGAATCCAAACAGACAGTTCTAATTGTTGGAACCTTGCTCTATGCATGCTATTGGGTCATGCTTTTGACTCTGTATGTGGTTCTCATCAATAAGTGTGGCAGGAGGAAGAAGGGACAACAGTACGACATGGTGCTTGACGTATGATCCTGCATGGTCTGATGTTTGCAGTTGCACACGCAGACACACACACCACCTTCGTTCCTCTAGGGGCTGCACAGTATTGTGGCATCAGACAGTGCCACTAAAGGAGACATATCACTGCTGCTGGGACTTGAACAAAGACATTTTATGGGTTTATTTTGATTCTGCCAAAGTAAAACAATACATCGACAAGAAGAAACTCAGATTGGACCTGTTATTTCTATGAAAATGGGATGATGGATTCTTTGTTTATGCACTTTTTCCTTACTGTGCATCCGCCTGACAGTGTTTGCCCTATATACCTCACTAGCCATGCTTTATGTGGGTTATCATGGAAGAAAAGGCTTTTGGAAACTCAAGGAAAAGTTCTTTCAACTTATACAACCTAACTTATGGACTGTTTTGATAGCTAATTTTTTTTTTAGGAAAGATTTTCTCTTTAATTCTACCAAATGAAATGCCAAAGGAAATCTTAAAGGCCGTTGGCTGTGCTGTATTTTGATATAATTGTACTGTGTTTTTAAATTTTGTATGCCAATTTTTAAAACAAATTTTGCATAAACTATATTTTACTTCTGTGCCAAAATACACTTCTTTTTTTATAATAAAATAGATTCTGAAAAAAATTCATACTTAAAAAAAACCTGCCCAAAATGTGAAGCTTGGTTGACTGATATTCATGATAGAAAGAATAAAATGTTTCTCTCTCTCTTTTATAATTGAATAGTTTATTTCTGTGAAAAAAATATTTAAACTTTTGATATTTTAACTTTTTGTTTTCATTTACTTTAGAAAAGGCCATACTTTGGGAGTAAACATACATGTTTATGTGTGTTCAAAAAAATCATTAAAAATCAAGGCCAAAGGGGTAGAAAAGTGCAATTTTTTCACAAGATTTTAAAAAAAAGGGAATAATCCTTGAAAGAAAATACTAAGCATCCAGCACTGGAGAAAACATGAATATCAAAGATGAATAATCTTTTGAGGTTCTGGCAGTATTTTCCCAGGCCAATGGAAATGGAAAGTCAAAAAATTATCTGTATAATTTAAACAAATACAATGCAGTTCATCAAAGGCTTTGTTCTGTGGCCCAAATTCAGTATTAGCTTGCCAGTTCACATTGCATGTTAGTGATGTTTACATGAGTGAAACTGATACATTATAATAAATACAAAACATAGATTCAAAATTAGCAGATTTAAATTCCAATTGTCCTATTTTACTTTCGGGCAAGGGTATTTTTCTGAATTATACAGATAATGACTTCATCTTTGTTCTTACTCTCCATAAAAGTATCTACACAGTAGAAAAGACATCAAGCCTTAATAGATACATCAAGAATTGGCACACATAAAGTTATGAACAACATACTCTGAACTTGCCTGATTTAGTCATTATGGGGCCTCAATTATCTAGTTTAACTTCTTACCTGATCAGTCATGTCTTATAGCTGGTGCTGTGTAGACCTGTGTTAAATCTAAGACAAGAATCCACGAATAGCTGAATAAAAAACATTGTAGTGAAGCAGAGACATGTAAAGAAGTGTCAGACAATGTGCTTCCTGCCTTTCTGCTTCCTTGTTATGCAGACATCTATGTGACATCTGTTCTAAGAAAAAGCTGCACATTCTACCTTCTCAGTACAAAAAGTACCTTCGCATTCTGAAACTCCGACTCTCCTTGATTGGGGAGCTCCTTGGAAACAAACACATCATGCCAATAAAATGAGACTAAAACTTGAGTTTGCCTTTTTAACTATTTATGTTCTAAGTTAAGCTTTGATAACATTTAAATGTCAAATTCTCTCCTTCTTATAAAAAGTTGAATTAATTGCCTGTATTTATTTTAGCAATTATTCAATGTTTTTCCAGTATAGGATGTATAGTATAATTGAGTTTTTTTGTAAATAAAATATTTTTGATAAGAGTATTGTCTTTTTTTATAAGGGAAGGGGGAGCTTTGTTTTCCTGATTAGTGTGGTGTGAATGTAAGGATGGGATATAGAGAAAAAAAATCATCATAGTCATTCAGTGGTAATTATATTAGGTAATAACCTCCAAAATTGATGTGGTTTGGAAATCTGGAAAACCTAAGAAAGAGACGACAGAGAGACTGTTAACAACCATGACATTTATCTCTGATCTTTTTCTTCCACTTCTCTAAAAAACTGCACAACTTAAGACAAAAAATTTATTACAGTAATTTGCCATAGCAGGAAAAATCACAGATATGAACAAAAATTATAAGCAAGTTTATATTTTATGGCATTATTTACAAATAATAACAACCCCCCAAAACAACCTAAAATTGAATAATAAGGGTGCTGATTAAATGAGTTGTGGTATATCCAAACAACAGAACATTGTTACTCATCAAACACAACGTTCTCATAAAATATATGAGGATGTTGGAGAAGTGTCACACTTAAAAAAATACGTAGCCATTTTGTAAAGTAACATCCCAGTTTTGTAAAGACAAAAACATTTAAATTGGGTTATCTCAAATACTGGGAATATGACCAATTTATGTTCTGTGTACATTTTTGTACTCTCCAAATACCATAAACCTGTAGCAGTACCATTGTGGCATCCAATCCTGCCAGATCTTGGAAGCTAAGCAGGGCCGGGCCTGGTTAGTACTTGGATGGAAGACCTGGGAACACCAGGTGCTATAGGCTTGGGAGAAGGACTTGGCAACCCATTTCCCCCAAAAAACAATCAGCCATTGAAAACCCTATGAATAGCGGAGAAGCACTAACAATAGTGTTTCGTCTATTGTACATAGAGTCACTATGAGTTGGACACTGATTCAAGGACACCTAACAACAACAAAATACCATAAACATATATTGCTTTCATAATTATAAAAGGAATAATAAATAATAATAAACTTTGTTTTTTTATTAAGGTGGGTTAGGATATCTAATAGCATTTCCTGGTTAGGAACACTAATTGTTAATTATCCCATTCTACCACTTTTCCCTCCCTTCCTCTCTCCCTCCCTCCCTAGAAGATTAACTCATCTTATTCCCCAATTCTTATTATTTGGTTTCTAAGAATCCTTCATTACTTTGGTAGTTACACTATAAACTAGAGCCATTGAGCATTATTGCCTTAGTAGGCAAATGAAATATTTATGATTCTAGTCCTAATAGTTCATTGTTCAAGGCACTTGACATTGTATTAGGAGATAGCAATCTTTCAATATAAAGAGACAGTATATGTTTCTTTGCTGGCTCTGTGACCTGTCATACTCATCCTTAACTCTTGAATCTGAGCACAAAAGCCTTCATAGCCATTATGTAAATGAATGTCTGGCCATGGTCCAGTAACACTTTATTCCTGAACACCAAAATTTGAATTTTATATAATTTCCATATTATAAAATATTCTTATGATATTTTTCAAATATTAAAAACAAACATAAAGATCTTCTTAGTTCACTAGCATTGCCATAGCAGTTAAAGAGTCAACTTTTTCCTGGAAGCTGTAAGTGACCTCTGCCTTGGGGGAAGTGTTGATTTGTTTGTACCATGAAATACATTAACACCTAATTTTTCAGCATATATCATATGTTCATTATTGTCAGGAGTATGTTTTTATAGATCAACTATTTCAGTTCCCTATCAATCCCAAATCTACATCCATACCACCCTTGTATCAGATCTCAGAAGCTAAGCAGGGTTGGGCCTGGTTAGTACTTGGATGGGAGACCACCTGAGAGTACCAGGTGCTGTAGGCTTAGGAGATGGACCTGACAACTCACTCCCAAAACAATGAGCCATTTTAAATCTTATGAATATCAGAGAAGCACTGACAATAGTGATAGGCATGGCACAGTATCTTGTAGTGTTTCATCAATTATATATACAGGGTCACTGTAAGTTGGACCCGACTCACTAGCACCTAACAACAACAACATCAGCCCCAAGGAGTTCCAGTATTGCTACTTTACAGGTAAGGAAGAGGAGGGTGTAAGAAATTTCTTAACTTAAGATCTTAAAACAAGTGTTTTGTAGTGGCTAGATTTTATGTTCATGGATTCTGACATCAAGATTTTCTCTTAAATGAATGCTACTCACTATATTCACTGCCCAGCAGCAGGAGCTGGGAATTTGTTGGAAATGCAAATGTGTGGACCTACCCTACACACACTGAGCCAAGATTTATGGAATCTAATAACATTTCCTGTGACAGGTGTTTAGTAAGATAGGTGACTTTCACACACCATTAAAGTTGGAGAAGCATTGCCCTATCTAGGATATTACATTGTTCCCCTCATACTGAGTATTATTTCTGAGATAGCTGTCCATTCAAATATTTGTGTTGTCCTATTGAAGTTTGTCATTTTTAGTATCATTTATGGGTGTTGGCAGATATCTAGTTTTAATTAAGTTTATTAAGTATCATTTATGAGCAAGAAACAAAGAGCTGTACATTATGTCTATACTCAAAGAGTTTATAGCTGAAAAAGAGGGCTATGATAACTACACAAAGATTTGATGCAGAACAAAATAATACAGGATTAAGTAGTAGCAAAGGGGTATAAAAAAAGGAATGTACGTGTAAGATTAACTCTTTAAAGTCTGGCTTTAAGATAGTGTGGTATTTAGGTTTATTCTTAAAAGGTGGGCAAATGTGGATAGGACCTAAGGAGTTTCCACTGGAAGAAATAATATTTTTAAAGTGATTGAGGTATGATTTTTAAAAGTTGTCCTTTAAATATACTTTACAGGCTTAACTAAATTTGGTGATACATGCCTGTAATCTTAGCATTTGGGAGACTGAGACAGGATGATCACAAGCCAGCCTGGGTTGCATAGTGAAATCCTGTTGAAAGAAAAAGAAGGAAGGAAGGAAGGAAGGAAGGAAGTCAGGAAGGAAGGAAGGAAGGACGGACGGACGGACGGACGGAAGGAAGGAAGGAAGGAAGGAAGGAATGGAGGGAGATAAGTGTGGGTTGCATTTAACCGTGAAGTATAAAATAATTGCTGTTGGGTGCCATCAAGTTGGATCTGACTCATAGCAACCCTATGTGCAACAGAACAAAACACCACCCAATACTGTGCCATGCACACAATCTTTTTAAGCTTGCACCCATTGTTGCAGTCATTAAGTTTCTTCTCATTTGGAGATGTGCCATATCAGCAAAAGGAAGTCCCAGGGTCTTTACTTCATTCTCCTCATGAAGGTCAATTCTACTTAGAGGAAGCAATTCTTCCCCAGTCCTTTCTTGAATGCCTTCCTGCCTGGGGGACTCATTTCCTGGCACTATATTTGACAGTGTTTCTCTGGTATTCATAGGGTTTTCAGTGGCAAATTGTTTTGGCAGTGGGTTTCCAGGTCTTTCTCCCTAGTCTTAGTCTGGAAGCTCAGCTGAAATCTGTCCACTATGGGTGGCCCTGCTGGTATCTGAAATACTGGTGGTATAGCTCTCAGCATCTCATTAACATGCAAGCCTTCACAGCATGACAGGCTGACAGACACGTGGGGGATGAAATAATTAGAGAAAGTGAATTTGAAAGTGGATAATAGAAGACCATAACCTAACTGGAAGAAATACTAGGATACAAACTGGTTCTGATAGATTATGGTAAATTTTTACCATCCCAGTGTGCTTCCTATTCCATTTATTATTGTTGTTGTTGTTGCTGTTGTTAGGTGCTTGTCCAGTCAGGTCCAACTCATAGTGACCCTATGTACAACAGAACAAAAGACTCCCCCAAAGACACTGTGCCGTGCTTAGCACTATTGTCAGTACTTCTCTGCTATACATAGGGTTTTTAATGGCTGATTGTTGGGAGTGGGCTGATGGGTCCTTCTCCCAAGCCTATAGTTCCCGGTATTCCCAGGCAGTCTGTCATCCAAGTACTAATCAGGACCTATCCTACTTAGCTTACTCCATATCTTCCATTAACTAATGGCATCACCTTGTACCCCTTACCTAAGCTCTATTTTCAAGTTTTTTTCTTTTCCCTCCCTTCCTCTCTCCCTCCCTCCCTTCTCTCCCTCCTTCCTTCCTCCCTCCCTTCCTACCTTCCTCCCTCCCTCTTTCCTTTCCTTTTCTCTTTTCTTTCTTCCTTCTTTCCTCTCTCTCTCTCTCTCTCTCTCTCTCTCTTTCTTTTCTTTCTCTCATCTTCTTGCTTTCCTTCCTTCCCAGTACTAGGTTACCTTGGGCATGCTAGGCAAGTTCTACATCACTGAGCTGTTTCTCCATCCTCTTGTAGGCTGGGTCACTAAAGCCAAAATTATCTAAATATAAAGGTTTAACTTCACCTGATTATCAACAAGATAAAATCACCAAACCATAAAGGAAGCTTTGAAGAGTCATGACTAGCTATCATACTTTCTCCTGCATGCCTTGCCTCCTGCTGTTTAATAGTCACTAAATGAGGTATTTTGTTTCTTCTTGTATACACTTCCCTTTGCCTTTATCTTTGCTTGCATTTTTCTCTTACCATAAAATTGATTTCCACCTCTCCAATCCCTGTATGTATGTGTCAGAATTCTTCTATTTCCTTCATTTTACTTCCTTCCCCAAATCAACTTAAAGGGATTTCTCTCCTTATTGCCTTTGTTGTTGTTGTTAGGTGCCGTCGAGTCAAGTCCGACTCATAGCGACCCTATGTAGAGCAGATCGAAACACTTGCCGATTCTGTGCCAGGCAAACCATCTTATTTATGTTTAAGCCCATTGTTGCAGACACTGTGTCAATCCATCTGGTGGAGGGTTTTCCTCTTTTGTGTTGACCTGCCACTCTCCCAAACATGATGTCTTTCTTCAGGGATTGATCTCTCCTGACTACATGTCCGAAATATGTAAGACGCAGTCTGGCCATTCTTGCTTCCAAGGAGCACTCTGGTTGCACTTCTTCTAGGACAGATTTGTTGGTTCTTTTGGCAGTCCATGGTATATTCAATAGACGTGTCCAGCACCACAATTCAAAAGCATCAATTCTTTTTCTGTCTCTCTTGTTCAATGTCCCCCTTTCACAACCATATGATGCCACTGAAAATACCATGGCATGAGTCAGACGCACCTTCGTCTTCAATGTGACATCTTTGCTTTTCAATACTCTAGAGATCTTTTGCCACAGCTTTTCCTAGAGCAATGCATCTTTTGATTTCTTGACTGCTGCTTCCGTGGGTGTTGATTATATAGCCAAGCAAAGCAAAATCTTGGACAACCTCAATCTTTTCCCCATTTATTTTGAAGTTGCGTGCTGACCCAGTTGTAAGGATTTTTGTTTTGTTGATGTTTAGTCGTAACCCATATTGAATGCAATGATCTTTGATCTTCATTAGTAAATGTTTTAAATCCTCTTCATTTTCAGCAAGCAAAGTGGTGTCATCTGCATAGCGCAGGTTGTTAATGAGTCTTCCTCCAGTCTTGATGCCACGTTCTTCCTCATAAAGTCCAGCTTCTTGGATAATTTGCTCAGCGTATAAATTGAAGAGATAGGGTGAAAGTATACAGCCCTGATGCACACCTTTCTCAACTTTAAACCACTCAGTATTTCCTTGTTCTATTTGAACACTCCTGAAGCAATCCCAAAATAATCAGTCATTGAAAACCCTATGAATAGCAGAGAAGCACTGACATAGTGCCAGCCATGGCACTACAGTGTCAGGTAGTGTTTCATCTGTTGTACATAGGGTCTCTATGAGTCGGACCCAACTCGACAGCACACAACAACAACAATGCGGTAAGGAAATCTATGAGTAGGGGCTGTTGTTTAGCTTTGAGAAAGGTCAAGTTGTAGAGTTCTTTAGAATTCCTATAATGATGATGCATAGACCTCTCATAACAATTATGTTTTCTAACTTACTTATTAAATGCTACATGAACATAGCTAACTGCAACTTGTCACTTAAGACTGAGACAGTGTCATTTCTCCAGAATTCTTCCCTGACTTTCCTCATCCCACCCATGTCCTAGCACCTTACACTTCTTAGCTATCTTCCTTCCACATTTGATGTTGTGGCTCTTCCATATATAATATTGTGCTACCATCATCTTGTGCTAGATTCTGATCTTCCCAACACTAGCATAGATCCTTTCAAAGAGCAGAAGCTTAATAAATGTGAGTAGAGTGATGTTAAATGTTATTACAGGGAAAAAATATGTACAATTGATCCGTATAAATACAGATCACCACTTTGTATGATTTTGTTCATTTCTTCACTAATTTGACTTTCAACAAATATTTGTCTAGGTATTTATTATATTCTAGCTTTGTAATTGGAAAAGGAATAAATAAGTGTTCCAAGAGGTGAAAGATTATCCATGCAATAAAAGAGTTCTATTCTTAGGCATTTAAGAAACAGGGAATATGTCTGATTTCTCTATTGCAGAGATTCTGAAAGAACTTTAAGGTATTAATGAGTTTTCTAGATCTACAAGCAAGGCCTATCATACATATGAAAAGCTCCCTGCTCAAATGACTATGGTACTATCTCCATAGGGATGTTTTTTAACACCTGGGTTGACAGTATTCTGCAGAACTACAATTCAGGTCACAATGGTACATAATTCCTGACATCACAGGTTAGATTTGTTTTCACTTTAGATCTAGAAACACCACTCAGAGTTTAACCTCCATGTTGCTTGAGTAATCAGCCACAGGCATGGAGACCATGAATGTAAAGGGGAGAAGCCTTCTGGTTACTTTGCTTAGCCTCTGAGCTGGCTCTTCAAATGTGGAGTTTGGTTTATCTATCTGCTGTGAGAAAGCACTCCACATTGTTCCTTAGGCAAACCTAAGAGACTTGTTTTAGTTCTGCTATTGAGGGCATCAGGCTGGGATTTAGCTCAGTGGGTAGAGCGCTGTGCTGCAGTCTCTGAGGCCCCGAGTTCAACTCCCAGCACCACAAAAATGGGAGAAGGGCCTGGCAATCCACTCCCAAGGCAATCCCGAAATAGTCAGCCATTGATAAACCCTATGAGGGTCGCTATGAGTCGGATACGGACTCGACAGCACCTAACAACAACAACAACATTGAGGGCATCAAGAAGTTTAATTCTTGTATTTCAGGAAAATGTACAATCAGTAAGTTAGAGCACTGGAAGGGGGAAAAGCATAATTGCTTTACAAACTAAAGGAAAGGTTATGTTTGATTCTCTATCTTGGATTGGCTGATTGTTGAGCAGCAAAATCTAATATAGTCATTGTTCATCAAATCTTCATAGAATTACAGGGCACACGTTTATTCTCAGAATGAACAAAGGCACTGGTATTCATAGGAGTAAACATTTTACCTCTTCAGACAACACATGATTTATCTCTCTCAAAACAAACAAACAAAAAAACAAACAAAAGAAAACATTAATCAAAGTTGAGTGGCTATTTCCTGAAGCTATTAGAATCAGAGGAGAAAGGAAAATTAATGTCATTTATTCCAACTGGCTTGCCTCAAACTTTTATTGAAATTAGGAAAAGTTGTAAAGAAAGACGTAGAGAATGTTCCTTATCTCAAATGCCTTAACTGAGATCCAGATGATTTTATCTACTAGCTCAAGTTTTCAAATCTAGTCACAAACCATGGGGTGAGGGTTTGGGCCTCTTTTACTGAGATAAGAGCTTTAGGCCTGCTTTATACTGCAGAAAGCTTCAAATCTGCAATATCTGGGCAGCTTCTCCACTCTTAAATCTGACATATTGAGGCTATGTTTAAAAATCTATTTCCTTTGAAAGGAGTTGTGAATTATAGGCTCTCAGGCTTATAAGTCTTTGATATTTAGATTTTGAATGTAAAGCTACCCTGGGTAGTCTAACACAATACCTTAAGTTTTCAGCTTCATTAAGAAATATCATAACTCATCAAAAATGGATTCTAAAGTTCTTTCCCAAAGCCAAATTGCTCGCCATGTTTCCCATTTGGGAAGTGGACAAGGCCAGACAAGTTCGCAGTTCTGAGTCATTGCATACTTACTTGGGCTTTGGTTTCAGACTGACTTGTATTCAGGGCACTGCTCTGCTCTTATCAGCCGTATAAATTTGAGAAACTTTTACTGCTTCTTCAAGCGTCAGTTTCCCTATCTGAATAGTAAAGGGAATGACAGTCCATTCGAAGTGATTATGTAATCAAGATATATGAAAAATGCCTAGGGATAAAATCTTCTTTCCCCTCCCTTTCTTGTAAATAATCAACTTAGTGGTCTTCCTTCCTATAATTACTTTACTTAACAAAACACTGTGCAGAGGACAGAGAAAAGTTATTCAAATACTAAGGAATTTTACCTCTTCAAAATTCATTTTAATTTACCCATTTATTGGCTTTTTTTCTAGCCTTAAGATTTGCTTTAACAATAGGTGGCCACCTTTGCCTCAGATATGGAACTGGTGAATTCTACTTTTTAATTAATTAAAAAAATTTAAATTGGCTGTAATAATTGTACATATGAATGAGATAAAGTATGGTATCTCAATAAATGCATCTCATGTGCACTGATCAAATCAGGGTAATTAATGTTTCAATCTTTTTTTTTTTTTTTTTGTGGTACTGAGGGTTGAACCAGGGCCTTGCACTTGCATGCTTTGCAAGTGCTGTACCACTGAAATGTACCCCCAGCCCATTTTTTTACTTTTTGAGACAGGATCTCATTAAATTACACAGACTGCCTCTGGTCTCAAATGTACCATCCTCCTGCCTCTGCTTCCCAAGTTGCTGGGATTACAGGCATGCACCATCATGCCTGGCCTTTTGGTCATTTCTTTATACTTGGAGTCTTTGAGCTCCTCTGTTCTAGATCTTCATAAAATATATAATAGGCTATTCTGAGCTATCTAAATAAATGTCTACTATGTGCTAGTGTCTAGAAGAAGAACAATGAACTCAATACAGATGATTTTGCATCTCACAAAATAAATGTTTTAAAATGTCTAAAATACTTGCTGAAATAGTAGAAAGAACATGACATAGGTATTTGATGGACTTGAGGTCTGGTTTTACTTCACTGGGCTCTGATTCTCAGTAGAGACTACAATTTCTTCATTTTTAAAAGTATACAGACTACAAACCTTACAAGAATAATATTGAGATTATAATAATAATAATAATAATAATAATAATAATAATAGAAGGAAAAGGCAATTAGAAATTCAGAAAAAAAATCTCTTTCAATTTGAGTTACTGTTCTTAGTTCTGAGTATTAGGGAAGATTCAGATTTTTACCGTGACAGAGGTTATTTAGGACCCGGAGTCCTCCTGAACACTTCTCTTAATCTTTACTGGTACTATCATAGGCCAAGCTACCAGCATCTTGTGCTTATTGTCAGAGACATCCATCCTGTCCTTCCACTCTTGTTCTGTATTTCTCCAAGAAACAGCCAATGGGAGAGAATTCCCTCACCTGCTCAGAAGTCTTTCAGCGTCTTATCTCAGTATTCCACATTCCATAGGCCCAACAGGATCTGCTTCTCTGCCTGTTGAATTTCTTCTTTTCCTTACTACACACTGCACACTGGCATCTTTTCCTATTTCCTAGCCAAGAAAAGCTAGTTTCCACTTCAGGGCCATTAAGAATTGCTATTTATTTTGCCTAAGACTCTCTTCTCTAAGAAGTTGTCATGGCTGATTTCTTCTTGTCATACAGATCACCTTCTTAGAGGGTCCTTTGCTGACCACACCATCTGAAGTCACATCCTATCTCCCAATCACTTTCCACCATATCATTCAGTTACTTTTCTCAAAACATTTACCATTATTGGACATTGGTGTATTTATTTTCTTACTTGATTATTGTCTCTCTTGGTACCTAGAAAATAAAATTTAGAGAACAAGGATATAGTCTATACCTCAGAGCCTACAACAGTGATTGATATGTGGAAATTACTGAATGAATATGGTTGAAAACACGAAGACATACAATAAGGGTGCCAAATATCCCCAGCTTTTTATAAATCTTGACCAAAGTTGAAGCCTAACACAAACCACAGATACCAAGGTTTCAAGAATGGCTCACTTGTTATTGTAATGAAAGAAAATAAAACTTTTATCCCTCTCTGCTAGTCATTCTTATGAGTCATGAATTTATCCCTACAAAGTGAGATCCAAGCAAATACTTACAAATGTATGGTTTGTTTATGTATAGACTATGGAATTGGGGATTTGTTCCTTTCTTTAAAAATAAAATCACTCAATCCTGTATCAATGTGTATTTAAACTCTCAAACTAGGATTTTTAACTTTTCAACTCTCTTTGATATCTAGCAACATTTTTCCACCTCTGAGTATATGTATATGATAATGTAAAAACACTAATTTTTTATGTACCGGTGAGTGCAGTTATTGTTCGTCCATTTTTTACCCCCACTTGGGACAAGTCCCACTTCATATTGCCAAGCATTGGGTGGTGATTTGGAAATAGTAAAAACTTTCATTAAGTAGTTTTTTTGGCAGGAGAAACACAGTGATTAGGGAGCACAAAGATTGCTGAGAACTTGCAGTGACCTTCCAGGAGGTTGCCTTGTTGCCATGATACTGTTAAGTGGCCAACTTCCAAACCATTCAAAACATCACTTCTGGGCATATAGAGCTGATATCTCACTTTATGGATAGAAGCCCACCCTGAACAAAGTCTGACTAAAAAAATGCTACCTTGGGAGTGATGCTATCTGGCAAGGCACAAATCTAATGATGCCATAAGTATTTCCCATCTTTCCTCCCCATGATTGAGTCATTTCCTTCATAGACATGATAAGGAGCAGTCTGCAGAACTATAACTGGGTGAGAATGCAAGCATAAAGGTTGAACTATTCCTCCAGAGTTGATCTAATCCTGCTGGGCTTCTGGAGTCAAATAAATATGGGCCTTAACAGCCATGGCCTGAGGCCTTCTTCCATTCTACCACTGTGTATGAGAACATATTACGGACCAACTTTTTCACTCAAAACCACTGATAAAATAAATTGTTATTATTATTTTCTGTGTAAACTAAGTTGGTAGAGTGAAGAGAGGCTTAGATTTGCAGTAAATATTAAGTAGTAGATAATCACTCTAACTCAACCAGTTTCTAATCATGGGGTTTGGGATAACTAATCTTTTAATTTTGTTGTTAGACTGTCTGTGTGGTATCCAATCCCATCAGATCTTGGAAGGTAAGCAAGGTTGGGCCTGGTTAGTACTTGGATGGGAGACCACCTGGGAACATCAGGTGCTGTAGGCTTGGAACATGGACCTGGCAACCCATTCCCAAAAATACATCCGCCATTGAAAACCCTATGAACAGCAGAGAAGCACTGACAATACTGTTTCACCTATTGTATGCAGGATACCGACTTAATGGCACCTAACAACAACAACAACAATCTTTTAAAGCTCGATCAACTTGTCTCATTATGCTACAAGGCCCAGGTGAAAAATCAGCCTCCTCTGTGAAGCCTTTCTGGTAATCAGTGATGCTATCCTTTATTTCCAAGTGACACTTCTACTTTCCAGGAATGATGCATTTAGTACATTATATTTAATTATTTAAAAGTGTCTCTATTCTACTCCCTGATAGATTGTGATCTTTTCAAGGAGGGCTATGTAGAATTCATGTTTAGAAACATATTCTACCAACATAAAATGCTTCTTAGCCAGGCACGGCGGTGGGCATCTGTAATCCCAGTGACTCAGGAAGTGGAGGCAGAAGGATCCCAAGTTCAAGGCCAAAGGTAGCAAGACCCTGTCTTAAAAGTAAAAAAGATGAGGGGTGGTTGGAGGCGTAGCTCAGTGGTAGGGCACTTGCACAGTATATGAAAGGTCCTGCGTTCAACAACCTAATACCACAGACACAACACTAAATGCTTCTTAACTGAGGGAAAAATATATCTCCTGATAAAATGAGTGAATAGGTAATCTTGTCATCTGTGATTCAGCAAGAATACAAACCCTTCTTTAAGTTAATAACAAGTAAATATCCATTGATTGCCTACCAAATGGCAAGAAGTTTTGAACATGTGATTTAATTTACCCCAAACAAGTCTACATGTTAAGTATTAATAGCCCCATTTGACAGGGGAGGGAACTGACACTCTGAAAAATAAGATTTCCCTGAAGTCCTTTAACACATAAAGGAAGTATTTGAAATAAAGCCGTTCTCTTCAACTCTGATGTACTGGCACAAATTAAATCATATTTCAACAAAGTTTTGCAGGGTTTTAAAACAATGGAGTCAATTTATGTCACTTTTTGATTATCAGAAAACAGATACCTATATATCTAATAATATTCAGCCTAGAGAATCTAAAAGACTTGATTCATCTAAGATTGGGGTGGTTAAAAGCAAATCTTTGGGCTAAAGATGTGGATTAGAGTCCCAACTCTGCCATTTATAAGATGTGAGAACCTAGGCAAGTTATATATACTCAGTAAGACTAAATTTCCTCTAAATAAAACATTTCTTGAATGCAACAGAGCAACACTAGCTAAGGAGAGCATGGAATGTATTGAAGGTACTCATGAGCAAATACCAGAGAAGCAGGCAAAGAAAATGGTAGAACATATTATCTGTGGGAGTTAAAGAAGTATTCTTGCTGTTAATTCTAATCTTTATCAGGTCAACTTTCCACAGGAATAGGTTTCAACCATGTTTCTGTTTTTGTACTGTCCTGCACTCAAGATCCAAATTCTCACAAGGGAAAATCTGATTGGTCCAGCTTAGGACACATGCCTAACTTTTGGCTAAGGGAGGGCAGAACTCTTCAATAGCAACTGTCATCAGTTCTGAACACAGTAAAGAGGAGGTCATTCGCAAAACATCATAGGAATGGTCTTACAAAAAAAACCCTTCAAAACAATAAACATCTATGGAATTTTCTTATAGGGTTGATATGAAGATTAAATATACTTTTACAAATCATGACAGTGTTGGGCTTACAGAAAACATTTGTGAATGTCATTATTTTTAGTATTTCCCATAGAGGCATCTTGTACCTTAGAGAAATAATATAGTGTACTAGTTGGAGCACAGCACCTAGATTTGAAACTTGGTTGTTCCACCAATCAGATGTGTTATCTTCTCTGCCCCACTTTCTACATTTATAAAAACAAACTCATAAAAGCATGAATCCCAAGAATTATGAAAGTTATTTGATTTTTGTGTAAATTCAAAACATAATAGTTTAACATAATAACAATTTATTATTTCTTATAATTCAAAATTCTCTGCTGGTCTCAGCTGGTTGATACTTCCATTTCACATACTGTCTCTATAGACTGAAAAATTCAAGGTGGCTTCTTCATCCACATATCTACTAGCCAGAATTTCTGAAACAAGTGTGGTTAAGACTTGATCACAGTGACTCCTAATCCAGGCCTTCCTTATCACCATCATTTCTCTTGTTCCTCTTCGCATGCTCTTTCCAATAGGGTAGCCAAACCTCATTACATGGTAGCTTTGAGTGTCACTCAGGGAGGAATGGGAAATTTTAATAGAGAATGTCCCAGTGCACAAGTAATTACCAAGCCTTCCTTTGCTTACCTCATGTTTGCTAAAGTCTGATTGGCCAGATCAACTCTCATAATCAAGTTCAGAATCAATGTGGAAGGACTTCGTACAGGATGTACATGGTTCAAGGCATATAGTTGACAGGGATATTCAATAGTCTACCACCATGACTAGGGCCTGCAGCTGTACCACTGTGGCATCTGATCCCATCAGATCTTGGAAGCTAAGCAGGGCTGGGCCTGGTTAGTACTTGGATGGGAGATGGTCTGAGAACATATGTGGGGCACACGCCTCCCCGTCCGTCCCGGATGTTCGCACATAGATATTAAACACAATTCACTTGGGACACTCGAGTGAGGGGCTTGGACTCCTGCCGCCTTCGGGACGCTGGCGGAGATGGGAGAAAGGAAAAGCCTTGGGCACTTTTGCCTTCCAGGGACAAACACCCGTATTGGTGGTCTTGGTGGTCACAAGGAGACAGTTCTTGCTTTGTCAGTGACCAGACAGAGAGCAGGTTCTTTCCTTGTTGATGGTTGAGGTGGGAGAGTGTTCTTTCCTCACTGAAGGTCCGTCGAGAGAGTGGGAAAGCTGTGTCCTCATCAGTGGTCCAGGCGAGAACGGGGTGTTTCTTTGTTGATAGTCGAAGATCCTGGCCAAAAGGGATGAAGTTGTTTCCTTGGTGGTCAAAGGTCCGGGCCAAAAGGGGAAAGGTCTTACTTAGCCAATGGTCTGGGTGAAAAAGGATCGAGCTGCTGCAGTGCAGCTCCTTATATAGCTCGCCCATGGAATGGCCTGAGCCAATCAGCTTTGAGTCCAATTGTCCAATCAGGTTTGGAGGATTTGTGAAGGGTTTTGTACAAATGTTCAACCAAGTTACCTTCATTTTCCCTAGATTTAGCTGTTTTCCCAGTTTTGGGGTTTTTGCCAATTTCCTCCCAATTTCTCCCTACAAACACCAGGTGCTGTAGGCTTGAAAGAAGGACCCAGAAACCCACTCCCAAAAAACAATGAGCCATTGAAAACCCTATGACTAGCAGAGAAGCACCAACAATAGCACTTCATCTGTTGTACACAGGGTCGCTATGAGTTGGACACCGACTATACAACACCTAACAACCACCACCACTACCATGACTTAATGATATAAAACATGTAAAACATTTAAACAGTGTCCACTAAATATTAGTCAATAGTCAAATTCTTCAGTTTATAAAAAAAATCAAAAGTAAATAAATAAATAAATGTTCATTTTCATTGTTAGATATTTCAAGCAAAATTTCAGTCAAGTCTTGATCACAGTGATTTGTTGGCTAGGTTTTCCTATTGACTTCCCACTTACATTGTTCTGACTTGCCAGTTAAGAAGGGATTCACATGTTTTCAACACTAGAATTTAAATGGCAAGAAAAGAAAAGAATTTTAAAAAGACTTGTTACTTCAACAATTTCATTTCCATAAAAAGACAATCTGCAGGGCCTACACATTTTCTTTCTTTAATGTGCTTTAGGTCTGTTCAAACACTTCAATAACTACACTACGCCTTAAGATTTTACTTTACAAAGAACTAGGAAGACATTTTTTAGTGTAAAAAGTGTTAAGAGTAGGGATTTGCAATTACTAAGTTGGATAATGGGAAAACCTCAGTGAGGAGCCTGAATGAAGGCTAGAAATTCATCCTAATTGGGGAGGATGACAAATGTGGAAAGTTTTATCTCCTGTTGAGTTGATCTGAGTTGTGTTTATTTAGTATTACCCATTTACCATGTTTTTTCAAATATTACTATTTTCAATGTCAGATGTCTTGCTATTATTTTGGACTGTCATTAGCTACTAAATTTAGTCTCTTTTGAATGTCTGGCTCACAGTAGTACTCCATGAACATTATGTTTCTTCCATATCTGCAACCCAACATATTATCAGTTTTCCTTTGGGTTCAAGTTTGAGGAAACAAAACAGAAGAATTTATATAAAGACACTGAGGAAGAGAGTGTGATTGGCTTATCTCAGCTTAGTATACCTCTTTATCCAAGTAGATATAGCCAAGGAAGCAAGGTGACCATGGAGAGAACAGAATCTAAGGGACAGGGAGGATGATCGGAGAATTGAATGTATGTTGTTGTTGTTGTCAGGTGCCATTGAGTCTGTATCCGACTCATAGTGACCCTACATACAACAGGGGAAACACTATTGTTAGTGCTTCTCTGCTATTCATAGGGCTTTCAATGACCGGTTATTTTTTGGGAGTGGGTTGTCGGGTCCTTCTCCTAAGCCTACAGCACCTGGTGTTCCCAGGCAGTCTCCCATCGAAGTACTAACCAGGCTCAACCCTGCTTATCTTTGGAGATGTGATGGGATCAGATACCACAGTGGTACGGCTGCATGTATATCAATCACATATCGATCACATATATTGGCCTAGACTCTGTGAGTAGACACACTAGTGGATAAAAACAAGTCTGGTGAAACAGCGTGAATATAACAGTTGGAAAGCCAGCTCCTTTCACCCTCTACTAACTCTACTCCTTTGAGTACTCCCAGTCCTTACAATTTTGTCCAAATTCTGTCCTTCTAGAAGGGGGTGGATACTGCTCCTTTTGAAAGGCATGCCCTTGGAGTACCTCTCTTTGCAGGACATGCCCTTGGAATACCTCCTTTTGCAGGAATACCTTGGAGAACCTCTGATACTATGCCTGAGATTCTGCTGAGGCTGCCAACTTAACATTCCTTCTGATTGGTTTGCTTCCTGTACCCCCCCATTCCACTGTTCATTGTAGGGGCCCTTTCCACCTGGGCTTCTGTCATTCCATTTTAATAACCCAAGGGTATACATGACAACTCAGGAAGATTTCAAATGCATTATGCAACATCATCCAAGACTGAGTGCTTTTTTTCTTTGTTAATTCTTCCTAAAATCCAGAGACAAGAACTTGTAACATTTCTGAATATTTATACGATGTCTTACCTTCAGTTCTCCCAGGAAACACATCTTGAGTTAGAGATCTTTTTGCTTGTTTGTCTGCAGATGTTTTAATAGGAAGTGCTTCTAGGAAAAATATCTGTAAGCTAATGAGGGAAGCAGTAATAGGTAGAGGAAAATGTTGGGATAAGATGCATTTGCAAGTAGATCTAGTTCTGGTTAAGATGGCAGATCGACAGCTGACACACTGTGACCCGGAAAAACAAAGTCAGGGTCAAGATGTAAGTGACTCTATTTTGAGTAGAGAAACCCAGAAGAGCTGCCATATCCACCAGGTAATGGCCTGTCCTATCACGGCCCACCCAAAAGCCAAGAAATTACCCAGTCTGAAGAGAAGAGTAAATTTGGCCACAGCAGGGTGCCACTACAGAGGAGCTCTCTCCCAAGCTGGGACAGCGCCCAGTCATAAGGAACTGAAGGGAGGCCGCTGACACCCAAAAGCGAAGGGGAAATCCTTGGCCGACTGCGTCCACTCCCCTGATTCCACTCTGTGGACTTCAAGCACTGCACGCAGGAAACTGAAACTCCAGCGTCAAAGCGTGGGGACAGGTTCCTGGGCTAAGACACGGCACCTCAGGCTTCCAGCCGCTTCAGTGGGAGGCCAGTCTGAAGTCACTCGGGTTAGCTGTGAACAGCACCACGCTGGCACGAGAAAGGGAAGCTGGTGGCGGGCAGGTGCCTGCTAAGGGCAAACTTTGCTTCTACCAACCCCACTAGAGTGGCTGACTCAGGGCAGCAGCCCAGGAAGGGCACCAGAGTTGGGAAACTGGCAAATCACGAGGTCTTTGCGCTACCAGAGCTATGGGCTGGGAATTGAGTGATGGTGATCTCGGGTTACTGGAGAAGGGAGACAAACAAGCAAACAAACAAACCAAAAAGGAAAACCTGACTACCCACGCTTGTTTCTTTGTGAAAGAAGAAACTGCTAGGCCCCATAGTAGCCCCAAGAAACTAGACCAAGGCGTTTTCTTGCAGGGTGAAGGGAAGGTGTCCTGCTTGCTGTTTGCAAAATTGAACCTAGCTGTGCTTTGGGGCTGGAGTGCGTGCGCAAACCTGGTGAATTGACTGCGGCTGTGGAGAAAGGTCTGAGCGCCCAGCAGTGCAGAGGAACCGATCCTCCGATCCTCCGTTGGGGCCCAGGGAGGTGAAGCATCCAGGATCACTGTAGAACGGGACTTAACTTGAAAATGCTCGGATAAACACCCGGGTGGCCTCCTAATACACCCAAAGGAGTGGATGACGGTCAGATACCCCTACCTGCACAGACCCCTCATGCTTCTCACCCACAGCGTGGGCTCACGTTGGCATGGTTGACAACACAGGCCTGGCCAGCTTGCCTGGGTATGAGATTGGGAAGCGATGCCGTCCCCAATGGCATGGCCTCTGTTAGAACAACTTCTGGAGCCTGGGTGGCACAATGGACAGGGGATGTGATGCTCCACGGGAAAGAGGGCTCAAAGCGGAATCATTTCACAGGTGGTAGAGGAAACCCACTCTGAGAACTGATCTGTAACTGCTTGGAGGAGTTAAGAGTGCACCTTCTGTTTGACAACACCCTGAGGAGAGGCAGGACTCACAAGGGTGACTGACACCTAGACTGAACCAATCAGAGCTGGTTGTTCTGTTTTATTTTCCCCCCTCCTTTTTCCTTTCTTTTATATGTTTGTGAGCTTTGCGGGGTTTGATTTTTTGGTTTTGATTGTTTTGTTTTTGTGTTGCTTTGATTTCTCCTTTGCTTTATTCCTCAGAAACTTTTATCTTCCTCTCCTCTGTTAGGCTTTATTACCATTTTTCATCCTTTTTTTACCTGTCATAGTTTTGAACTGTTATTCTTTCTAGGTTACTTCAGTTAATCAATACTAATCTATCAATACTTTCCAAACTTACTTATCAAAAACAAAACAGGACATCTACCACCTATCCTTGCATTTGCTATATCTCCTGAAATGTTTTTACAACCATACATGTACATTACATATTAGGGATAAATACATTTTAGGGATAAATACATTAGGGATAAATACATTAGGGATAAATAATTTTGCCCACTCTTTTCACACTTATAATTGGACATCCCCCTTCAATGAAACACTGCATATGGGAGAGATAAGGCAGCTCCAAATATAAGATCAAAAGAGTGAATAATAAACAATAAACATGCAAAGAAATTAAGAAAACAACAAGTTAAATAGGAATTAAAAAATAGAAGCAAACACCAAAATGATACAGAATAATATGTTGCTCTCAATAATTACTCTCAATGTAAATGATATTAACTCACCACTTAAGAGACATAGACTGGCCAGTTGGATTAGAAAGCATAAACTTTCAATATGCAGCATTAAAGAGACTCATTTCATCCATAAAGACCAGGTTGTTGTTGCTGTTGGTAGGTGGTGTTCAGTCTGGTCCAGCTCATAGTGACCCTCATAGACTTCCAATGGATGATTGTTTCAAGTTTGTTCTGGGAGTGGACTGCCATATCCTCCCATTTTTGTGGTATTGGGGATCAAACTTGGGTCCTCAGAAACTGTGGAGCAGCACTCTACCAACTGAGCTAAAAACTGAGCTCCATAAAGACCATAAAAAGCTAAAATTAAAGGTTGGAAAACAATACACCAAGCAAGAGAGAGCCAAAAATAAATAAATAAATAAATAAATAAATAAATAAATAAATAAATCTGTATAGGAACCTCACAAAAAGAGTACACCACAACCAGAAAGCATATCTCTTTCCTCCTGAAGTCCCACTAAGGTACCACAGAACCCTTGTCTTTATTATTCATCTAGCAAGAGAAAAATATTTAAGGGGATCAGATCCATTTCAAGAGAGTGGGGAAAATGGATGAATTTGTTGCTGAAAGGCAATACATCATTGTTGTTAGGTGCCATTGACCCATCCATAGTGACTCTCAGGGTTTTCAATGGCTGATTGTTTTGGGATTGTTTTGAGAGCAGGCTGTCATGTCCTTTTCCTGTTTTTGTGGTGTTAGGGATTGAACCTAGGGCCTCAGAGAGCACAGACAGAGTGACACTCTATCAACTGAGCTAAGCTCCAGCCCCAACAAATCATTAGCCAGGGCAATGTCAAATTGAGGCACATCAATATTTAGGTGTCGTTGTTGTTGTTAGGTGCTGTTGAATCGAGTCAGACTCAGTGACTCTCACAGGGTTTTCAATGGCTAATTGTTTTGGGATTCCTTTGGGATTTAGGTGTTAACATTGTTTAAAATTGGGCTGGGATTGAGCTCAGTGGGTAGAGTGCTGCGCTGCTCTGAGGCCCCGAGTTCAATTCCCAGCACTGCAAAAATGGGAGAAGGGCCTGGCAATCCACTCCCAAGGCAATCCTGAAGCACTCAGCCATTGAAAACCCTATGAGGGTCGCTATTTGTCGGATACCTACTCGACGGCACCTAACAACAACAACAACAACATTGTTTAAAATTGGCAGTGAAAACTAGGGAAGGAAAAGAAGAGATAAAAAGGGAAATGAAGAAAAGGGAAACATAGGTGCAATTGAAGCAAGGGAATTGGGAGCAAGGATAAGAGACAGGTGGTGATGTTTGTTTTATAAGTAACATTGCTTGTCATTGCTATTGAGCAAGATTTCATGATAAAACTCCAAAATACTCTTCTTTCCTGATATTGTATATAATGTTGTTGCTCTATTATACGTATGCTGGGATTTAGCTCAGTTGGTAGAGTGCTGAGCTGCAGTCTCTGAGGTCCCAAGTTCCATTCCCAGCACCGCAAAAATGGGAGAAGGACCTGGCAATCCACTCCTGAGGCAATCACGAAACAGTCAGCCATTGAAAACCCTATGAGGGTCATTATGAGTCAGATACTGACTCAACGGCACCTAACAACAACAACAATAACATTATACATATATTTTTCAAAGCAATTTTCCTGATACGTTAGAAGTTAAAAATCCTTATGACATTTTTGATCATTAGTTGGAAATCAGAAGGATTCCTTGTATTTTTTTTTTTTTACTTATAATAGTTCTTCTGTGAGGTTGAGGATGCTCCTTTGTAGGACAGAAACACTAAAATATCAATCACAAAAATACAGTTTCAGATTCAAAAAAAATACTGGGCATCTGGAGTCTAACACTCACATTTAAGGACAAAACCTAAAACTCAGACAATAAAAGGGGCTCACAAAGGATATGTTTCAAATGATAGGATATTTTGAGGCATAGGATATTTTGTAATCATTCTCCAGTTATATGGAAAATTTGAGGAAGAATAGATCAAATGAATAAGGTAACCCATAAAACCCTTTTTTCATACACACGAGTCTTCTCAAACCAACTCTCATGGGTGCCAGGCTGTTTTATAGGCCTGAGGCACGATTTGTGCACCCTAAAGATGAATTGCATGTTGAGGGTCAGAATTCCAAAGCAGCACATAAAAATCAATACAAAGCCAGATCTCTGAATAAAGAGCCAAACCAGGTGGTCCCAGCCCAGGAGCTGTGGAAAGGGAGCTAGAGAAAGTGAAAGAGACATGATCCAAGGAATAGGGTAATGGTATCTGACAACTCCTGCAGACAGGACTTTCATTTGTTCAGAGCTCACAGCTTAGATGAAGGGGGTTTCTTAACAATACCTAACTCACTGACTTCATTGTTGGAATAAAAATAAAGCCACAAATTAAAAAAAAAAATCAAGGAACCAAATGCAACCTACACAGCTTTCTGGAAGCTTAGCAGAGGACACAACATTCTGGGACGCCTAATTAAGTACCCTGAGCTCCTTTCAACAAAGAGCAGGGTCCCTGGCAATTGTTCCCCACTGTAAAGCTTGTACTCAAATTTTAGGCTCCCCCAGGGCTTTACCACGATGGTTTCCATTTAGGCCTGGCTAGGCCCCCCAAGTAGAAGCCTTGGAGGTTGCTTCTGAATCAATTCTGTCATGCAACACTCATGGTGCCAGTTTTGAAGGGAAAAAAAACAAAACAAGAAACACTCCTGAAGCCCACAAAAGCTTGGCATAAGCCTATGCACATAATAAAAAACAAGAAAGAGGAAAACAGCTTGTGTTTATTATTATAGAGTCATTGCTTTTTTTTTATCATCAGAACTTCAATGTCAAAACTCAGTTATAGCTGTTAATAAATGCATCTGAGAGATAACTGTGAGGTGAGTACCTGGGCTGGATTATGTGACTTGCTGCTTGTCACAGCTTTCCATTTCAACACCCAGGGTAATTACTCAGGCAGGGTAACCCAACCACTGACAATCTCCGGAAAGAGAAATTGGAGTCCCAGTTCAGTTCAGCAACTTAAACCACCTGGGTGTCCAACTTCTTCCCACACTCAGAACAGGCTATTCACCAAACCCAAGAGGAAAGAGAAGGCAAAATGGAATTATTTTCTTCCCTTTAAAGTTCCATCTGAGCCCGGGGCTTCAAACAGCAAGTGAGAGATTCCCATATCTCTGTTTTTGACCTTTTCTACAACACAATCTCCAGGATATGAAGGGTTTTAAATCAGTGTCTCCACCCCGTTTAGAGAGTGTCTTAGAAGTCTTGTGACAGCTGTTACTACAATTCACTCCAGGCCATAGGGACATCCTGTGAGTCCCTATCATCTGTGTCATTCCGCTGGTCCAGAGACTTAGATGGCATTATACCAGCTCTTCAATGGCAGACAGGTTTAGTGATTAAACTCTATTTAATCACTGTGAGCAGGATAGAGGTTTTGAATGCAAGCTGTAGGAATCAGATCACCTATGGTTACATTTCAGTTCCCCTGGACCTCAAAAATGGGAGAAGGAGGTGTGAGTCTACTTCCAAAACAATCAGCCTTTGCAAATTCTATGAAGGTTGCTGTGAGTCAGATCCGACTTGATGGCACCTAATAACAACAACAACCTTAATCTAGTCAGTTCACTGCCTAGTTTGTCTCTTCATCTAATAAACAGAGATGGAATTCTTACCCTATGGGATGTACTAGAAGCACTATATGCCTTCAAATCTAATTCTCACACTATTCCTATGAAATGGGTAATTTTATAATTATCACTTTTATTTTATTGAGAGTAATAGAACACAAAGTGATTAAATAACATGCCCCAGGTGAGAGAACCAGCACACTGTGCAGTGGAACAAGGAATGAACCCCAGGGAATTAGCTCTAGTGACTAGGCACTAGAGCCATACAGGGTCTAACCACTGTGCTAAGATGCTTCTCCCACTTATTATTTCTCTGATTTGGCTAGGAAAAAATATTACCTGCATGAAAGAGTTATAGTGATGCTTAAGTGAGCCCTAAATGAAAAATTTTTAGCACAGTGACTCGATCACAGCAACTATTTGATAGACTCTGAAGGTGATCATTTATGATGAGACAGATGACAATGTGACAGCTATGAGAATGTGATAATGGCAACAATGAAGACATCTGAGAAAACTTCATCTGTCCTTCTCAAACATTATGTCACCTTCTTGAGGACAGAAACCTGAGAAAATAGCGCATATCATCACTTTGAGCCAATGGTAGTAGAGTAAAGCTCCATCCTCTTTAAAAATGAAGGCCTATTTAGAGCCCCAGGTCCCTGGCCCATGGGGACAGTGTGAAGAAAAGAACGAAAGAGAGAGAGAGAGAGAGAGAGAGAGAGAAAGAGAGAGAGAGAGGAAGGAAGGAAGGAAGGGAGGGAGAAAGAAAGAAGGAAATAAAGAAGAAAGAATAGGAAAGAAGGAAAGAAAGAAAAGGAAAATAAAAAGAAAAGAGTCAAAATAAGACTATATATGCCCTTCCCACAAATCTGCCCTTAACTTCAGGCTCTGTACCAGGTAATTCTTAGGACAAACTTCTTGTTGTTTTTGTTAGGTGCCATCGAGTTGTATCCGACTCATAGCCACCCTTCTAGGGTTTTCAATGGCTTTTTGTTTTGGGATTGCCTCGGGAGTGGGTTGCCACGTCCTTCTCCCGTTTTTGTGGTGCTGGTAATCGAACTCGGGACCTCAGAGACTGCAGAGCAGCACTCTACCAACTGAGCTAAATCCCAACCCTACCACAAACTTGTAGGTAAGTATAATTTTAAAATTTTACAAACTAAGAACCTGAGCATGAAAGAAGCTAAGAGAACAGCTGATGAACCATAGCCAAAGGATTCCTGAGCCAAAGTTTAATCCAGGTCCAGGGGGCCATGCTACTTCAGTAGTGCTAGGAACTGTTTGTGGAAAATAATTGAAATAAACTGCAGAGTACCCGAATCATACCCATGTCCTGGCAGCATTGTTTCATCTGAAAGATATTTATTGGTCGTCTCATAAATACAAGGCCTGGGCCACCTGAAGGCCTCCCCAGTCCCTGCAGAGCAGGCATTTAGAGAGTTGGTAAAGGCAGGGCTCCAGAGCTGCTACAGCAGGGGGCAGCTGTCCAGGAAGACATTAAACAAGGACATAGACTCATTCCAAACAGTTGGGACTCTATCGTTTTTAAATACCCCTCAACTCCTCTTTAGTTCTCTGAAGGTAAAAATAGCTCAGTTGCCAAGAAACCTGTAAGTTTTGACAAGTTCCTCTGACAAAACAAATGCACAAATTTGTTATTAAATTGAACTCTCAATGGCTCTTCAAGGCTTCAAGTTATATTTGTACAATCTAAGGTGGTTACATCATAAAATCATTAAAAATGTTTTGATATCTGGATAATAAAAATGAAGAGGCAAACATACTGATCACAAAAATTCAGGGACCAAACACCATCCTTATCAATCCCATCTGAGAGCAGTGACCTCTCTTACTCCTCTAGAGACTGTTATCCAATATGAGAACATTATTTTTAGGCAAAAGCTGTCAGTATTTCTGGGTAGCAAGATCCAAGGCACACATTTCACAGACAGAAATAATTTTACAATTTCAGGCCTTTATGGGTGGATTTGTGTCGCTCTAAAACACAGGGTGAAGTCTCGAGGTCCTAATCCTGTACCTCAGAATGCATACCTTATTTAGAAATAGGGTCCTTGAAGATGCACTTAAGATGAGGAAATATCAAAGTAGATGAGCCCTTAATCCAATGTAACTTGTGTTCTGATGAGAAGATGCAAGGGACGTAGGGAAAAGATGGCATGTGACGGTAGAGGCAGAGATTGCAGCTACAAGCCAAGGAATACCAAGGATTGCAGCAACTACGGAAAGCTAGGGGCCAGGGAGTATTTGCCCCTAAATCTGCCAGAAGGCACACTTCTGCCAACTGTATTTTCCCCTAAATCTACCAACTGTGATTTCATACTTCTGGTTTCTAAAACTGTGAAGAGTAATTTTTTGTATTGTTTTAAGCCACATAGGTTTTCTTTGTTATATCATCTCTATGAAACTGATACATATGTCTTTCTGAGAATTAACATAACTCAATTTAAGATAGAGAAAAATATCTCTGGGTTAGCAATTATACATCACTTTATTAATTTGATTAATTCACCTGAGGTGTTTATCTTGTATCCTCAGTGCCTAACAAGTGTCATGAATGAACAAATGAATAAACCAATGAATGAACACAGGCACTTAAGGTGTTAAGTGCCTGTGTTCATTTATTGTTTCACTGTGTTTGAATGCCCACACACCTATTTCCAACCATCAAAACCAAACTGCTTTTGAAGGCACAGCTCAAATCCCTGCCCCTCATCCTCCAAGAGACCTCTTCAGATCCTTCCATTCACATTTTGTAACTTTTTCAGGACCTTATTTTGTCTCCTCAAGTAGAGAGACTGCTTTAATAACCACTGGGTTCTCCAAACTGTGGTTTGTTTGAAATAAGTGTTCAAGTGCTTAGTAAATGTCCATTAGATTGAATTCAACTCATTAGATTTACATGTAAGAGATAAATCTATAAAAATTTTAGAAGATAACATAGAAGAAGATCTTTCCAATGTACAGCTTGGTGACGAGGTCTTAGACGTGATGCAAAAATTACTATTAATAAAAGGAAAAAGTGATAAATTGAATTTCATCAAAAGTAAATTTTTGTTCTACAAAAGCAACCTTATTAGATGACAAAACAAACTATAAACTAAGAGAATATATTTGCAAACCACATGTCTGACAAAGGATTTGTATCTGGACTGTATAAAAAAACTCAATATTCAACAGTAAGAAAACAACTAGTCCAATTAGAAATGAGCAAAGGACACGAACAGATGAGAGATTTCCCTAAAAAATATATTCAGACAGGATATTAGTGCCTGAAAGTTGCTCAACAATGCTTGCCATGAAGGAAATAAGAGTTGAAGGCATGATAAAAAGTCACTATGTACCTGTAAGAAAAGCTAAAATAAAACAATGGTAATACCACATGCTGGTGAAGACACAGCAAGTGGGCCTCTCATACATAGCTGATGAGACTATAAACTGGTACAGCCACTTTAGAAAACTTTGATAGTTTCTTTAAAAAAAATCAAACATGTACTTATACAATTCAGCCATTGCACTTCTGGACATATAAAGAAATGAAAAACTCATGTCCACACAAAAACTTGTACATGAATGCTTACAACAGACTTATTTGTAATAACCCCAAAATGGAAACAACCCAAACTGACCTTCAAAAGATGATGGTATATCCATACTATGGAGTAGTATTCGGCATTAAAAAAAAAAAAAAAAAGAATCTGCCAGGCACCATGCTGCAGTCCTATAAATCCCAGCTACTTGGGAGACTAAGGTAGGAAGATTGCAAGTTCAAGACCAAAGGCTACCTGCACAGCTTAGAGAGACCCTCTAAAAATAAAAACTAATAAAAGAAGCTGAGGGCATGGCTTAGTGGTAAACGACTTGTCTGGTATGCATGGGTTCCTGGGTTCAATCCTGTGGTATTGATAAAAAGAGAAAAGAAATGAATCACTGATATCCACAACTTGGAAGAACTCAGAATTATGCTGAGTAAGAAAAAGCATTCTCAAAAGGTCATATAATATATAATTCCTTTTATATAACATTCTCTAAATAACCAAATTTAGAGATAAAGAACAGTAGTGCTTGTCAGGAGTCACAGGGGTAAGGGTGGGTAGTGGGTGTGAATTGAAAGGGATAGCTTAAAGAGGTTTTTGTGGGTATGGAATAGTTCAGTATCTTAATTTCAGGGATCTTACATATATCTACACATGTGATAAATATAACAAAGAACTACATATACCTATCTACTCATGCCAATTTCTTTTGTTTTCTTACCTAACCATTGTTCTGTAAGATGTATCCATAGGGAAATTGAGCGAGATGTAGATGCGACCTGTGTGTGGTATCTTTTCAACTTTCTGTGAACCTACACTTATTTAAAAATAAAAAGGAAACAAATGAATACCAAAAATAATGGGCTGCATTTCATACAATTTCTGAACTCCATGTATTGTCATTCTGTGTTCTTACAATCACAGAAACCTCCCTGGTTTAGCACCTCTTTTTCCTCAACTTCCCCTTAGAATGTTCAGGTCCACTCTTCACAGTGTTTGACAAATGACCAAGTTCATGCCGCAGACACAGTGGTACAGCTTTTCTCAAGTCAGAATTGCCTGGAGGGGATATTGAAACAGAGATTATAGGTCCCAGCGTTAGCCTGATTTAGGAAGACTTGAAGAGGCCCACAGTTTACCTTTCCAATAGGCCATCCAGTGAGGCAGATGGGAACAGCACTTAGGACACTGACATCATTTTGACCATGAGGTTGATAGTTAGGATGGAATCTAGTCTCCACTCTGTGTGATATTCATCAAGACACATAACTTCTCTGAGCCTTGGTTTCTTAAAAGTCAGGTACCCAGCTCATAGGATTTTTATCAAAGAAGTGAGATCATGCATACTACTGAAATAAGCACTGGTAATGCTCAATGCATTGCCATTCATTATTATTGTTGTCATTATTAGCTTATTTTTCCAATGTACAGCTTGGTGACGAGGTCTTAGCACATGGAAGGTCAGTTAGTGTATAAAAATCTTAGCATATTCCAAAGCCACAACTTCATTACAGTTGTCCCCGTCTGAACTAGGTAAATGTTCTTTCAAATGTGTGTGTGTAACATACTTTGGGAAGTAGTGCTAGTAATAAGACAGAGACCATTCTTTTAAATGCATGAATTAATTTTCCAGTCCACACAAGTAGCCTGAAAGTCTGTGTAGATCTATTCTTCTCTGGGATTAGTTGACAAAGTGAAGAATTAGAGAGGGGCACAGAAAAGTGAAGTGAGGGCTAAGAATCTAGAGATAGCCAGGAACAGGCAAGTCTGAGAGTCAGACCTCCTAACTCTCAACACAGTTGTTGTTAGTTGCCTTCAAGTCAGGTCCAACTCATAGTGACCCTCATAGGGCTTTCAACAGCTGATTGTTTCTGGACCTCCTCGGGAGTTGATTGTCACGTCCTTCTCCCATCTCAACACAGAGTCCCTTTCAAACACCAGGCAATCACTTCTGTAACTGACTTAAGAATCCTGACTCATTTATATATCTCAACAAACTTGGTGTTCATACCACTGCCCCCCCATCACTGAATCCTAGTTCAGAAACTACTTATTCATTCAGCTCTATTTTGTATTATGATACTGCCTCAAAAATCCACAGAGGAAACATGAATCTGAGGAAATTTCTAGATGATTATTTCTGGGTATAGTGTGTGACTTTACAGTACCACATGCTATTTTATAAAAACAATTCCCTAGACAAAACTTTTGCAATGGACCATAAATCAGGAGTTTTTCTAGGTCTGGCTCTATATTAAAAGGCTCTCTGACTCTGAAAAAGAACGTCTCCTTTTGGTCTTCAAATTTCTTATCTATTAGAATAGCACATTTGACTAGCTTGTTTCTAGTCTGCAAAGACTAGGACTCTAAGTCTGATTTTACTAAAGAGATTTTTTATAAAGGTTAATTCTTCAAGGTTTCCCTTACCTTATTAATTAATAGCAGCAATGAGGAGCCAAAGAAAAATAGTAGATTTAAATCTATTTTATATTTAAATTCTGGTCCTGCCAATTACTGGCAATGTAATGTCATTCAATTGACATACTTTCTATGAACTTTTGTTTCTTCCTCTTTGAAATGGACATAATAATAACTCATTGTTTTGTTACCATGATTATTGTTGCTGTTGTTAGGTGCCATCGAGTTGAATCTGACTCATAGTGACACTCACAGGGTTTTCAATGGCTGATTGTTTTGGGATTGCTTCAGGAGTGGATTGCTGTGTCCTTCTCCCATTTGTGTAGTGCTGGAGATCAAACCCAGGGCCTCAGAGAGGTCAGAGCAGCAGTCTACTGAGCTAAACCCCAGCCTCTGTTACCATGATTAATACACACACACACACACACACACACACACACACACACACACACACATATACACTATATATATATATGCATATACATATATAGTATACATATGTAGTATGTATACTATACATACCACAATATTATATAGTTACTGGTATAAGTAGTATTTTCCAATCCTTATATATTATCTCTTCTCATTTGCCCTACCTCTTTCCTTTTCTTCTTTCTGCCCTACATATTGGCTATGAGAATTACCTCTTGTGTATATTACCTGGATATATATGTTTTCTGAGTGCTAAGAGAATGTGGCACTATTCATTCACTTAACAAATATTTAGCTAGAAACTAGAATGGCTGGCAAAATATTTGGATCAATGGGATATTGTCCTTCTTTTCCCTAGTCCAAGCTCCTTAGTAGAATTCATTCTTGAATTATCTGTGTATTCTTCCTCATATTTGCATGTAGTATAGCAATTTCCTAGCATCTGAAAAGCCAACTCAATCATCATGAAAATGATAGAAACTATTTGAGTTTTCAAAGCAATTTTATATTCATTATCTCATTTGATCCTCCAAATAATAACCCTATAATTGTGCATCTAATATTATTTGCTCTATTTTGCAATTAATAAGAAGGAAGTTCAAAGAAGTCAGACCTCTTAAACTTTAGCTATGTGTATGGATTTATTTATTTAGCCAAATTAGTTCATTTCAGTTGCAGACACAGACTAGCTAGTCACCAAAACCACTTTCTCTTCTTCCTGGATACACAGAGAGACAACGTTTCTCACCTTCCCTTGCCATTAGTTGTGATCACAAATTTGGGATCTGGGAAAAGGAATGTGAATGGAAACATATGGCACTTCTGAATCTGATTTTAAAGATCTTCCTATATCCTTTATGCATCATAAATTTGGGGATTGCTTGTTACACTAGCTAACATAATGTTTGCCCTTATAAATATTTCCTATAACTCCTTTATCTCTGTCTCTCCTTTCCCCCAAAATATCTGGTACCCTTTCCTTATTTCCTTAGGATGATTTTTTTCCCCTTGAAAACTGCAGTCATTCTATCAAGGATGACATAATTGGAGCACTATGTGCCCCCAAATGTCTCTTAGAGCACCCCATCTCTAACTACAGAAGCATCATCAGATAGTCTGAGTCATAGCTTTGAGATTCTATCCAAATCATACTGTGATACCATGAGAATTTAGTAAATTCCTACTGATTAATTGAAAGTTATGAGTTTAGTAGTCAAAATTTCAAATACCTGATCTTTTCCTGGCTGTTTATTAATTTGCAATGATTTATTGAGTATCTAACATGATTCTGGCATTATTGTAGAGACTAAGACCAAAGTAAATATATTATTCCCTTATCGTCTCTTCAGTGTTGGAGTCTGGTGACTTTTCCTACCCTGGGACTTTCTTTTTAGAGTTGGCTGCTTTTTATGAATTGTCAAATGATGTCTATGTGGTTTGTTGAATAGTTTAGGCCTTAAATCCAGGCAATGTGAAGTTCAAGGCCTGGCTCCCTCTCATGGATTGAATGTAAAGTGCCTCACAAAGCTCAGCTGATGGCACTGTCCATGGGGTTTATGAAACTTTTGGAGGTGGAAATATTGCTTTGTGGAAGTAGCTCCCTGGAGGTGGGCCTTTGGAGGTTTTAACCCCAGATCCACAGTCCTGGTTGCTCTCTGTTCCCAGTCTGCCATGATGTTAGGTCATCTACCATAGGCCCTGTTGCCATTGCAAGGCCTACCCGGCTTCCATTATGGACCGGATTCTCTAACTGTGAGCTCACAATAAATCTCTTTCCCCATCAGTTTGTTTGCGTTGGTTTTTCTGCTACAGCAACAACAGCTTACTAATACACTCCCTCATTTGCCTTCTTTGTAACATGTGATATCATTCTTATTATCTCTGTACTACTAGTTCTGTCACTATAGAACATGTATAACTTATAACACTGTCATAATGATGAAATAAATTCACATGCATAAAGTGCCTAATCATATATACATGTTGCTGTTGTTAGGTGCTGGTGAGTCAGGTCCAATCCATAGTGACCCTGTGTACAACAGAAGGAAACATTCCCCGACACTGTGCCATGCCCAGCACTGTGTCAGTACTTCTTTGCTATTTATAGGGTTTTCAATGGCTGAGTGCTTCGGGATTTTTACAAGAGTGGATTGTCAGGTCCCATTTTTGTGGTGCTGGGGATCAAACCCAGGGTCTCAGAGAGTGCTGAGTGTCACTCTATCAACTGAACTAAACACCAGCCTGCATCTATCATCTATCTATCTATCTATCTATCTATCTATCTATCTATCTATCTACACACACACACACACACACACACACACACACACACACACGCACACACACAGTCTCATATGTGTAGAAAATTCGAATTTCCCCTCCTTGTTGCTCCATCAGTTTAGAGGCTACCTTTCCAGTGGAACATATGACCAGGTGGAAGGAGGTCTGAGGTACAGTAGGTGACAAGCCCTCAGTAACTCTCTGTTGTATTTAAGAATCCCCCAAGTTGCTGAGTTGAGACCTTTACAGAAAGAATGTGGATGCAGAGAGTTTGTGTGATCTCTTCATTCCAGAGGAAGACAGAAGAAAACTGTTGATTCTAGATGTGAGAGGTTGGGGAAAATAGACATTATCCCTAATTTTTTGTATCCCTTTCTGATTTACATGGTCCTTTATCCTTAAAGGGCAAATTAATAAGAGTTTAGGCTTGCTTTGTCCCTGTGTCAGGAGGATTATGGATTATGCAGTGTGTTAAATGTCCATACTTATAAATGAAGCAATTTTAGGGAATGTGAAAGCACAGTGCTCAGACTCTAAGAAGCCTTGCACCAAGCCAGACTTGGGGAGATGCAGCTAAACAGCTGCACGTGTGAGAGGGATTAGCAATTTCACTTGACTGCCAGCCCAACATGACTCACCAGGGTGTTGAGACTGCCAAGATGATAATTTGATCGGGTCTGAATTAACAGGACTGCTGTGTCCAGACCAAAGGGAGGGATACTCCTGCTGTCTCAGGATGAATCAGACCACACCTAACATCGATGCAGCCCTTGTTTACCTCCAGGACCCCATCTCTTCATTGTGTTCTGTACAAAGAGGAGTTTACTGTGTTACAGGAATGACCATCATGTATTTGTGTTAGAAAACTTTATTCTTTACCTTTTCTCTGCTGTAGAATCTACCACATACATTATGCGGTTTTAGCTGTGGGTGTTTACATCTTTGAGAGCAGTGAAGGTGTCTTGCTTCTTTGTATGTCTGATAGTATAAATGGAGTGGAAATTTTCTGGTTCTATCTTTCCTAAGGCAATGGATCAGCTTCTAGACTAATGTCAACATTATGAAAATTGGGCATATAGCCAACAAACCTGAATTCAAATCCTATTTAAACTGTTACGAACAAGAAAAATTAGGCTCTTGCTTCTCTAATGCTCAGTCCTATATTTGGGGGTTAGAGTGCTTTTCTTCACACTTCTCTCTAACCCCAAACTCCCTGACATAATCCCATAGATATACCTTCCTTATCTCTTCCTCTCTCTATTTTTTAACAAGATAGTAAGCATTGTATCCTGGGAGTTACATCTCCACAGTAATTTTGGAAGTCATGTAATTAAGGAACAGAGCAATACAGAGATAGGAAAAGCCTGATCTGTACTAAGAGAAAGAACTGGGAAATTTAGGCAAAAAGTGATAAAGAATCAGACCCTAGGGATTAGAGAAAATCACTTTTAAATTCAGCAGAGTTAAAGCAGATGAATGCATGCCTGAAAATGGGATGAATATAAACCATATCTAACTATCCTCCCTCTCCTCCCTTCCTGTTCCAGCTATTAATCTGAACAAAGGATTGAACTAGCAGCCAAATGGGCAGTGAGAGAAGCCAAGGGTAATTTTCACAGAGATTTGTTGGCAAATACTGTGTCTGGCTAGATCTCTCTATCTTTCAAAATTAGTAAAAGCAAAACAAAACAAAACAATCATCCCACCGTCAGAAAATATGGGGCCAATAAATATGTGGAAAGAGAAAAGGTGTATTATTCTGAAGAGCCTCAGGAAAAACTTACTTTTCAGATATATTTTATATAGGCAACAAAGGAAAATTTAACAAATGATTTTTAATTTTCATTAGTGTGTATTAATTGTACAAAATAATGAGTTGCACTATGACATTTCATATGTGTATATAATGTTCTTTCTTCATATTCACCTACCTCTTACTCTGTCTGTCCCCCTTTCTCCTCTCACTGCTCCCCCTCTCTTCCCAAATAGTCTACCTTGTACATAAAATCTTAATATAGGGTAAGAGATTTTTATAAAATGGTAGCAAATATTCTAAGGAGATAATATCTGAGAGACAGGAATAACAGAATGAGAAAAAAGCAAACAAACAGTTAAAAAGGACATGATATTAAATATGCCAAGGAAATAAAGAATGCTACATTGAAATATAATTGAAATAATAGATATTAAAATAAACCTTGAGGAAGTTTATTTGGTTAGAGAATTCTAATCAGGATAAGTCACTGATGATGAGGACAAAAGTGGGAACATCTCATAGAAGGAACAAAAAAGTCACACACACAAAAAGAGACAAAAATGATAAGGGAAAGATTATGACTACACAGCAAGCATACAACTAGCTTACAAAGGACAGATATACAGACTGAGGTAGCAGAATAATATCACAAGAGTTGAAATAATCAATAATATAACTAAAGAAAAAATTCTTTCCTGACAAAGGACCTGAATAAGCAGTTTGAAAGAGGTCATCACACTCTGAGAGAAACTAATTTAAAAAGTTCCTGGCAAAACTAGACATGGTGGCTCATGCCAGTAAGCTCAGCACGCAGGAAGCAGAGGCAGGAGGATTGCCACAAGATTGAGATCAGTCTGGTCTACATTGGAAATTCCAGGCCCTCCTAAAGAAATGTTTCTCACGTTACATGTATGTATATCCTGAATAAGATTTTGTTTCAAGGATATAGAAAAATCATATTGTAAAAATATTAAACAGCCCATTAAACACTAGATTGTGGCAAGACTTCTCAGAAAACCCAAATTGTTACACATCTATGGAGATCTTGTACCTGTAGTACATCCCTAGTATAAGTAGGATTTGATTTTTGAGGGCCATTCTTTCAAAAAGATGAAGATTGTTTCAAGCAATACTTAGGACACCATCTTTTCATATTTTCAAGAAGTAATTTCATATTTCTTCATTTAAATTATAAATTGGCCATAATTCTAGACTCATGATTCTAAGTTATGTACCTTCACATATGACTTTTGTGAGTAAAAATCTGCTTGATTAAAGTGTGTTTACTTGTAACTTTCTGGGTGATGGATTGCCTATATCTGTGTAGTGGAGTTACTAAAGTGAATAACAAAAGAAAAATGAAAAACACCAAAACTCTGTCATGTTGATTGATTATACATGCTTGGAAGGGTAACGAGAAACAAAAAAGAAGTCTGTTGAGAAACTTTACAGAAAATGAAGAAGTTGGTAGCTAGGTAGGGTACTTGAGAAAAGTAGAGAAAATTTGAATTTCCTACTGTGAAGAATGGGAGAGGACTTAGCTAGAGACATCTAGTAGGCCCTTGGAAACATTTTTGAGTTTTCTGATTGGGTAAAATCCACTTATTATAGGTCCAACAGTACCACATGCCTACTTTAAGAATATTTACATGTATTCTCTCTCTTTCTGTCTCTCTGTCTCTGTCTCTCTGTCTCTCTGTCTCTCTCTCTGTCTCTCTCTGTCTCTCTCTCTCTCTCTCTCTCTCTCTCTCTCTCTCTCTCTCTCTCTCTATATATATATATATATATATATATATATATATATATAGTTGTTGTTGTTAGGTGCCGTCGAGTCGGTATCCGACTCATAGCGACCCTCATAGGGTTTTCAATGGCTGACTGTTTCAGGATTGCCTTGGGAGTGGATTGCCAGGCCCTTCTCCCATTTTTGCGGTGCTGGGAATTGAACTCGGGACCTCAGAGACTGCAGCACAGCGCTCTACCAACTGAGCTAAATCCCAGCCCATATATATATATATATATATATATATATATATATATATATATATATTATATATATATATATTTAATTATTGTCTGTGTATCCCACTCACTACACTGTGTGTCACATATAGTGTGAGCCAGGCACATAGAATAGCTTTAGAACTTATAAGCCATAAATAAGTGACTGAATGGTTGAACCCAGAGTCACCAAGCAATGTGAAATCCAATAATAGATTTCACAGTTTGAAAAATTAAAACTTTTGAATTGTTTTCTTGCTTATGTATCACATTTGCCTTCCTCCTGTAAACAAACAGAAAACTGAACAAGATAGATGAGACAATTATTTTTAGATGGTAAAGACAAGATGTCTTCAGCTGTACCACCCTGGCATCTGATCCCCTCAGATCTCAGAAGCTAAGCAGGGTCAGGCCTGATTTGTCCTTGGATGGGAGACTGCCTGGGAACACCAGGTGCTGTAGGCTAGAGAGAAAGACCTGGCAGCCCATTCCCCCAAAACAATCAGCCATTGAAAACCCTATGAATAGCAGAGAAGCACTAACAATAGTGCTGGGCAGGGCACAGTGTCAGGGAGGGTTTTGTCTGTTGGACATAGGGTCACTATGAGTCAGACCTGGCTTGACAGCACCTAAGAACAACAGATAATTGGTAGTTGGGAAACAGGACAACAGGACAACAGTCAATTCCTTTAACTTTCAGATCATTGTTGCATTGGACACATGTTTAAATATAAATTAAACACAGAGTTTTAAACTTTCCCATAAAGAAAATTCAGCCCTGTAGGCTTGATTGATGAATTAATTCAACTGTTTTGTTATGGTTGAGATCTTAAGTGTGCCCCAAAGACCCATATGCTAAGGGCTTGGTCTCCAGCCTGTGACACTATTGGAAGGGGATAAAACCTTCAGGAAGTGGGAAATAGTAAAGGGAAGTTAGGTTATTGGGTAAGGCCCTTGAAGGGGATCTTAGGAGTCCAGCCTTACCTCTCTCTCTCTCTCCTTTCCTTCTCTCTCTCTCTCTCTCTCTCTCTCTCTCTTCCACTCCCCTTCTCTGCTGCCAAACAATGGAGCCATCCCACCATGGACTGAGACCTCTGAAATCATAAGTCAAAGTAAATAAACCCTTCCTCCCTTGAGGTTGATTTTTCTCAGGTATTTTGTCATAGCAACAGAAAGCTAAAACTTTTATTTCAGAATGGGAGTGGTCTGAACCCAGGGTCTTGCATATATTTTGCAAGTGCTCTACTGCTTAGTTGTACCGTGAGCCTCTTTAATTTTTTTTTTTAACTCTTGGGGTAGGGTCTTGCAAAGTTACACAGGCTGCCTCAAACTTGCAATCACCCTGCCTCTGCCTCCTGAGATGCTAGGATTACAGACATGTACCATAATGTACTTTTAAAGAAGAAGTAGTATCTATCCCTATAAACTTTTTAAGAATATAGATTGTAAGAACATTTCCCAGCTCCTTTTATGAGTTTATCATTTCACTGATATCCCAAAGATACTATGTGAAGACCAAAAAACAAAACAACACAAAACCCTTACAGACTCATATTCCACATAAATATAAACATAAATATTTACAAAATGATAGGTAATCAAGTTCACCAATATATTAAAGAAATATATCTTGTCTATGTGAATGTACTTTAGAAACATCAAGCTAGTTTAGCAGTTGAAATACAGCAAATGTAATACTAAAGAAAAAAGGGAGAAAATTATATAATAGAGGAAGAAGTATTTCCAAATTCATGACAAAATATCTTAGCAAACTAGAAACTGAGAGAAATTTCCTCAAAGCCAAAAATAGCACATATAATAATCCCATGTTATTTAATTGTGGAAAAATGAATTTCACCCTTTAACTAGGAAAAAGTTTATTGGCTATCAACACTTCTACTAAACATTGTACTAGATGTTCTAACCAGTGCAAGAGAAAGAGGAGGAGTGAGAGTTATTCATAAAATGAAAAAAGATGGAAAATTGTCATATTTGTGGATAACAGGATTGTATAAAATGAACAGCTTAAGAAATCTATAAAATTGTTGCTATAATAATAAATTCAGCACATTTTAGAATATGTGGTAATATAGAAAAAATAATTATATTTCTATATACTGTTGTTGGATTCTGTCAACTTACATCTAATCATAGAGACTGTGTAACTGAATAAAACATTATCCAACACTTTGCCACACACACGCAATCTTTTGTGTTCGAGCATGTATTGCTACCACTATATTCTTATCATTTTGAGTTCTGCCATAGTACCAAAAGGAGATCTCAGGGGCTTTACTCCATTCTTGTCATTAAGGTCAACTTTACTTTGAGGAAGCAACTCTTCCTTGGTTGTTACTTGAATGCCTTCCAACTGGGGAGGCACTGTCACTACAGTTGACAGTGTTTCTCTGCTATTCATAGAGTTTACAATGGCTGTTTTGAGAGTGGGCTGCTGGGTCCTTCTCCCTAGTCTGTCTTAGTCTGGAAAAGCTGAAACCTGTCCAGCATGGGTGGCCCTACTGGTTATCTGAGATACTGGTAGCATAGTTTTTAGCACCACAGCAGCATGCAAGCCCCCAAGCACAAGCTGCCAGACACTTGAGGATTCCACTCTACTAGAAATGAGCAAATTTTTAAAAAAGTTAAAGCCACAAAATAGGGATAATTTTAATAAAATATGTATTTTAAGATCCACTTAAATCCTTAAAACTTAAAATGTTGAAGGAAAATTTAAAAGCCCCAAATAAATAGTGATACACTATAGTCATAGATTGGAAGGTTCAATATTAATGTTAATTCTCTCCAGATTGAGCTGCAAATTCAATATAATCTTGGTAGCAATCACAGTACAATTTTTTCTTTTTCTCTTTGATTTTGCCACATTAGGCAAACTTATTCTAAATGTTCATGGAAATGCAAAGGTGATATGAGGAAGAACTAAGCTGGAAAAATTCATTACTTGTTTCAATATATCTACAGTAATGAGGAAAATGTGTTAATGGTGAAAAGGTACATACGTAGACCAATGGGATACAACAGAGACTTCAGAAATACACCTAAATAGTCATATCATCAATTGGCTTTTGACAAAAATGCTAAGGGACCTCATAAGGCAAAGGATAATAATTTTGATAAATGGTGCTAGAACAACTAAATATCCACATGGAACGTTAAATTGTGATCTTTATTTCATATCATGTAAAAATTAGCTTCAAAATGATCATAAACCTAAATGTATAAATCCATGAACTTTTTAGAAGAAAGTATAAGAGAAAATATTTGTGAGCTGAGGATAGAAAAAATTTCTTAGATGAAAACCACTAAAGAGTGAAAACCACTAAAAATGAGAAATCTGGCAAAATTTTAAACTTCTGTTGTTATTTAAATACTTTGAAGAAAATAAATATGCAAACCACTAACTTGGAGAAAATATTCACAATGATTGATCTTATAAAAGACCTTGGACAAAAATATAAAGGGTTAAAATTAAAGATTGACAAAAATAAGTGTTGGTGATGATAAAGAGCAAAAGGAGCCTTCACTACCAGTGGGAATGTAGAATGATAAAACAACTTTGGAACAATTTTTGGCAATTTCTTTTAATGTTAAACATATATTTGCTATGTAATTCAACAATACCCTCCCTATGAATTTACTCAAGAAAAGTGAAGACATATGTGCACACAAAGTCTTATATTGTTGTTGTGTGCCACAGGAATATTCATTTCAGCTTTATTTGTAATAGGCCCAGAAAGGAAACAATGCAGGTACTATTGAAGCTGTTAATAGGTAGGCACTGCTGATGAAGTAGCATGGATGTACCATAAAAGCATTATCTTAGGTAGTGAAAGAAGACATAAAGAAAAGATTACCTAGTATATGTTGTAATTAGCATCCCTGGTGACTTCCTTTGTTTCCTGTTTTCTGGTATGCACAATTGTGTGTATTTTCTTCTGCTTGAGGGTGGGCTGGACCCAGAGGCTTGCTTTTAATAAGTAAAATATGGCAAAAGTAATCTCATACTTTAAAGGTGATGCTTGTCATGCTTTTAGAGGCTTGTATGTTGCTGTAATGTTGAAAGATATCCTACAGGTATTTTAGATACTAGCAGGGTCACCCTTGGTGGGTAGGTTTCAGTGAGCTTCCAGACTAAGGTAGACTAGGGAGAAGGACCCAGCAGCCCACTCCTGAAACAACTAATCATTGAAAACCTTACGAACAGTAGAGAAGCACTGTCAGATATAGTGACAGAAAGTGAGCTCCCCAGGTTGTAAGGCACTTAAGAAATGACTGGGGAAGAGTAGCCTCCTCAAAGTAGAGTTAACCTTAATAACAGGAATAGAGTTAAGCCCCTGGGACCTCCTTTTGCTGAGATAGTACAACTCAAAGTGAGAAGAAAGTGGCTACAACAATGGGCTCAATCATAAAAAAGATTGTGTGCATAGCACAGTGTTTCGTTCTGTTTTAAATAGGGTTGCTCTGAGTCAGACCTGACTCCATGACACCTAACAACAAGGAACATCTGTGATTAGGTTCCAGAGAACTATTGCTTCTATCTTGTTGGCACTCTTTGGCTTTTCTTACAAGTTTGCTCTTATGAAGCAGTCTAGAGAGACTCATGTGAGAGTGATCCTACAGCTAATCAGTAACAAGAAACTAGGGCCCTCAGTACAACAAACCTTGAGGTCCAGACCAACAACTGGAGTCCAGTGTTATTAAGAAACCCTGAAGCAGAAGACCTAGCTAAGTTATGCCCAGGTTCATAACCCACGGAAACTATAAGATGACTGTGTCTTCTTTTAAACTGCTAAATTGGTTATATCACTATGAAGTCAGGAAATAAAAAGGAATTTAATATCTTGAAGCAGGGAGCTATTGTAACACATGAAAATAAAAAGGATGAACTAGAGATACAAAATAATGGATGGATCTTAGAATCTTTAAGCTCAAAGATAGAAACAGAGGACTAAAACATACTATGATTTCATATTTGATTCTAACATCCTTGATTCTATTTATATGAAATTCTAGAAAAGGCAAACCTAATCTAGAGTGAAAGAAAGCAAAACCAGTTGTCCCTGGGGATGGGAATAGAGGAGAATTGACAGCAATGTGGTGCTGAAAAAAAATTGTGGTGATGGAAATGTTCTATATCTTAATTGAGGTGATGGTTACATGAGTTTATGTGATTGTCAAAGCTCACTAATCTGTATATGTTTGAGGGGAACATTTTATTGAAAGTAAGCTACGTAACTTCTACTTTCTAACACATCCTAAATAAAATTGAAGCATAAAATAGTAATGGGGAATGTTCAGTCAAATTAGCGCCAGAGTTAATGTCAGATCTGATTCACATGATTTAATTTATCTTTGTTTGACTACATGATTGCATGTGGGTTAGGGAGTTATAGTTGATTTTTAAAATAGTTGATTGATTTTTCTAAAACACTGCAGTGACAATTTATATCTTTTGTAATGAGAAATATTGTTTAAAATAGCCAATCAAAAAACAATCAAAAAGTTATGTACAGAAAAAAACAGAAAAATATGTATGTCTTAAAACTTTGTCCATTTCACTTAATTTTTCTATAAATCATATATATTACATTTGTACTAGGGGAAAATAAGCTTTTAAAATGTAATTCATTTTTCTATGATGCATTATATCCTAAAAATTAGGGAAGTATTAATTTCTAAGCCTTGTATTCTGATTTCAGACTCATATACCACAATTTAAATTGTGTTTTACTTCCTAGTTTTGATGAAAATTCATATACCTCTTTGTCCAGGTAGTAAAATAAGTTCCTGAGTTATTTAAGAAAGCCTGTCACTCATGGTTATGATTGACCTTCAATGTGAAGAGATGAGGGATGCAAAAAGAAAACTAGACTATAAATATAGGTCAATACCTCTGAGCCAGGTTCCAAATGTTCCTTGCTTCTTCTTATAACATCTGCATCTCTTTTTACACTGACTCTGGATTCAGGCTATTATCAAAAGTATATGCAGTTGTATTTAACTCTTCGGGCAATACAAATATGTGGAAGGCAAAAGAATTTTCATTTCACTTGGGGAAATAAAATGCAGAATACTAAAAGAAAAGTTTTAGAGTTTTAGCAGACTCAAAGCACAGACAAATTTTTCAAAGCAAGAAGAGAGAATGGTGGGCTGAAATGCTCAGAGGAGGCTTCTGTGAACAAGATACAATCTTGAGTGAAGGTAGGACTCACATGATAGAAAGGGAAAGACATTTTTGTCAGCAGCCATAAATTATGGGAGCCAATGATGGGAGTAGATTTTCTTTTCCTCTTTTTCTTTTCTTTTCTTTTCTTTTCTTTTTTTCTTTAATTTCTGAAACAAAGTTACTGAGTTTATTAATCATGGATACAAAATAGTACACACTTTAGATTTAAGCATGGGCGTTCAGAAAGAATTATTGTTGCTGTTGTTAGGTACCATTGAGTTGAGTCCGACTCATAGTGACCCTCATAGGGTTTTCAATGGCTGACTGTTTTGAGATTGCCTTGGGAGTGGGTTGCCATGTCCTTCTCCCATTTTGCGGTGCTGGGAATCAAACTTGGGGCCTCAGAGACTGCAGAGCAGTACTTTACCAACTGAGTTAAATCCCAGCCCAGCAGAAAGAATTAGAGATGTTTAAAAGAGTAATGGTACATGTCTGAGACATGGAGATTGAGAGTGGGGGGAGAATATGAATGAATATCACTTAAGCAAAGAATCATAGCACACATTCAAGTCATGGATGTGGGCTTCTCAAGAGAGATGAGCCAGGTTATCTTTCTTTTTTCTTTTGCTTTAGAAGTCATAGTTGCTTAAACTTTCATTAAACTCTTCCTCATCAGAAATTCTCCATTCACTGTTGTTCTAGTATTTCCTTGGCCCTCTGACCAATCTGTCTCTAGTCCTACAGTTTGCCTGAAGTTTCATCATGTCATTACCATCTAATTGCCTCTGGGCACCCATTAAGCTATTTGATTTGACACCATTTGACTTCATTGAGTAGCATAGTGGGACATTTATAATACTAGAGGAATCATTACACTATGTGATAATTGTTAATCTTGTCTTTTCTTCTTTTTTCCATAAGAACATTAGGTCTCCTACTTAAAAGACTTTGGCTGTGCTTAGTACAAAGTAACAACCTAGGAGCGAGGAAGAGGTAGCCTCCTCTAACTGATGTACCTAGTTTTTGGGAGGCTTTGTTCAAATCTCCTACATTCTCTTCAAGGGTATAATATAAGTTGGTCAGAATGAGACTCTGTAAAACTGCTTTAAACACAGCATTAGAATGTCACCACTGAAGATGTGTTGGAAGTGAAGAAGGAAGACTTGAAATTCTTCATCTTTTTAGAGTTACCTTAGCAGGCAAAATTTTGTGGTGAATGTGGTAGATAATAAAAACAGATGATTGAGTTTCTGAGAATGATTGACGTCTCAACTGAACTTCCTAGATGTGTGTGTGTATGTGTGTGTGTGTGTGTGTGGTCAATGGAAGGAGACTGACATTAGGATTGTGCAATTAACAAAGGGCACCAAATATGTTTTCTTATATTGCTTTTTTGGAGATGGAAACAGATAACACAAAACAAAACAAGCAGAACAAGGCAACCACCATAACAACTACAACAAAAAATAACTCTCTGTGATTTAGCAAAAAAAGACACACAACAAAGATCGAGACATTCAGTACCTATTCCACGCAGTATCCATACAATGACCTTTCATGTCTATATCAAAACAATGAGAACCAATATTGGACCAAAGATTATAAGAATCAGAGAAAAAATATAGCAGTATCAATCAACTAATAAAAACATGAATTGAACACTTATTATGTCCTAGGATATTTGTTAGATGCTAAAGTTGTACCTGAAGCTGGAGTTTAGCTCAGGTGGTAGAGTGTTGCTCTGCAATCTCTCAGGACTAAGATTCGATCCCAAGCACGGCAAAAACACAAGGATGTGGTAATCCACTCCCAAAGCAATCCCAAAACAATCAGCGATTGAAAACCCTTTAAAGGTCTCTATAAGTCAGACTCAACTCAATGGCACCTAACAACAAAAACAACAACAACAAAAAAACCCACAAAGTTATACCTATGAAAAAGAATGTTGGCCTTGAAAAACTCTAAAATCTTCTTTTCCCTCTAAAATTCTTTGGGAACCCAGAACCTTCTTTAGGATGGCTTTTCTGAATTGAGTTTCTTAAAACATTAAACGGAATATAAATATGTCACCACCTGAAGCCCTCCTCGAGAAAAATCTAAGTTGGGCTAGTTCCCTGGTGGAGGAAGACTAGACATTTGGCTTTGAACGATGTATTGGAAGTATTGGTAATGGAAAAATAAATATACTCAAGAATTCAGTCATCAGGAGGCTTTGTGAGGTGGTTACCACCAGCTGCTTGTGGAAAAAATTTAGGAAAGATCAATAGTTCTACATCATACAAGAAAAGTAAAGGCAGTGCTTCATTATTAATGGGACAAGTTCTTGTCACCATAAAGAGCTCGGAGGACACGACTTTTTGTTTTTTTCATTACCTTTCTTAAAATCTTAAGTTCCAACTTTGAATACAAGATTTTCTTTTCTGTCCTATCACATAAACGTATATTATGGTTCAAAGGTAAAGAGTTCTAACAAAAATCAACCAAACAAAAATAACTTCACCAATAAGATCCAGTTAACACACACTCTGTCTTTGTTTCTGTCTCTGTCTCTGTCTTTCTCTCTGTCTCTCTGTCTCTGTCTCTGTCTCTGTCTCTGTGTGTGTGTGTGTGTGTACATTTTGACAAAGACGCTTAGAGACTAAGAGGGTTCTATAAAAGACACACAACAGCAATCTGCCTCAGGTTTAAAATAATCTCCTATGGCATGCTGCATCTTGATGCCTCCTAATAGAAATAGCTCCTACCAGCTGTTTCTTTCCACTCCATCAGCCCTAAATGAGTAAATATGAGACAAACGGCTGTTTAGTCATCTTGTTGGCATCTACATTCTGCATTGGTCTCCCTCAGTTAGAAAAATATTTGGTGTATCCCTGTTCAACCTGCTGCACTCCTATTTGCAGTCAGAAAACACAGTCCTCTTTCTTAAAATATCTTGAAATGAGTAATGCAGAGAGGCCAGGAATACTGTGGGCCAAGGGTTAATACAAACTCCAGCTCTTGTCCACTGTGCACTTAGTTTTCTTCCTTGGCACTTCATCCATGGAAAGCAATGGCCTTCCTAGCAACCCCTACCTGCCAGCAAAACTGCAACCTACAGGGCACGTGTTTCATTTTACAGAACCCGGGGGAATTCAGTGTAACTTGGCCTGGGCTCTGCTTCATGGTAGTGAGAAGGTTCCAGACACTTCTCCACATACTCCTCTTTGAAGTTGACAGCCTGTCCAGAAGAAAGCGTATGGCATTTACAGTCTCTGCCGACACTTCCAGTCGTAGATAAAATAAATAAACCTCATGTGGGCACTTTCTTTCCTCCTTATCTTCTGCCAGCAGCGGCTATTTAGTGTGGCTCCCATGCGTGGCTGCGTGAGGCCATGGAAAATCTCCTTGTCTGGCTGGAAGAGGGGATGGTTGTTTACATTCTGATGGAAGACAGGATAGGATCATTAAAATAAACTCTCTGGCTTCCTTCCTTTCTTTATCTACTGAGAGTAAAGTGGCTTCGCACAAAGGGCTCTTCGTGTAGGCTGCACTGTTTGGTAGATGGTCTGTCATTTTGAATTGATTCTTTCCTCTAAAATAGAGTACAGCAAGCGCTCTTTTTCTTCTTTTACACTTTTTAGGATAGACTCTCCAAACTCACATAACTAATAAGAAAAATAGTCCCTTGTTACTAAAGCTGCGGTAGTTACTGAGGGATTCAGTTCCTACTGGATTTTTAAAAATTATAATAATAATAGTTATTATTCTTTTCAGTGTTTGGAGATTGACTCATAGCGTTCCACCACTGAGCTACATCACTAGCCCTATCTTTATTTTTTACCTTGACTCAGGGTCTCTCTAAGTTACACAGGCTGTCTCTGGCCTTGAACTCGTGATCCTCCTGCCTCTGCTTCCTTAGTCACTGGGACTACAGGTATGACCCGTGGCACTTGGATCTTGAATTATTGTTTTTATAAAAGCATAAACTCCAATGATAGTTTCAATCTCATGAATCCTATATATCTTATGAAAAATGTTAGAAAGATTATAACAACACAGTAAAACACTATTTTTCAAGTTAAGAAGTAAAATAATACCTCCCACCACTGCCAAATCCTAACCTGTGAACCACACTTGGGCAATTATAAGTTATATGTGTGTATGTGTGTACACATGCATGCTTATGTGTGTGTGCTTATGTAATGCACGTGATTATGTGTGTATTATCAGTGATTGGTTTGAGAAGAGAGGAAAGGGCTGCTGAGAAAAAGGAGGGGTATCCTTTCAACTGGGTGAGGTTTGGCTCAGTTGGTAGTGTGTCACTCCGCACTCCGAGAGGCCCTCAGTTTGATCCCCAGTGCCACAAAAACAGAAGGATGTGGCAATCCATTCCTGAAGCAATCCTGAAACAATCAACCATTGAAAACTCTAGGAGGATCACTATGAGTTGGACACGACTTGATGGCACCTAACAACAACATGCTTTCAATACGTTTAGAATGAGTTGCAAGGAATCTGTTGACTGCTATAACAGCTCTGCAGCTATTATGATAATGACTAGGCCTGGAGATGTTATGAATTATGCGACTTCATCCTGTTGTTCTGAGTAAGTCCTTCTCCTCCTATCTCTGAGAGTTGGTTTAGCTGCTCCCAATCACAAGGACCTGCCATTGGTTCCATGCTGGGAATCACTGGAGTGAGAGCTTTCTTACCCTGTGGGACTGAGAATAATCTAGCAAATGGCTGAAGTATTTCATCTGTTCCTACAAAGTTACAGGCTTCCATGAATCTTTTAGCATATTAGTTCAATTGAAAGTGAAAAATAAAAGAGTAATTGATGATGTGTGGACCTCAGTAAGCCAATGTTCAAGATAGTTATTGAGTAATTCCAACATACATACAATTGTGCTAAATATGCTTAACATATTATATATAATCTTTGTATTTTCATAGGCAATCAGATTTTTATGTAATACATATATGTATATGTTTTTCATTACATTCACACTATATAGACACACATGGAATAATCAGAGAAAAAAGTGATTGAAAAAGGGTGTCCTTTATGCCTTCCTCAACTCTGTTGAATAATCTTCATGAACTCTTTTCCCATTGCAGTTCCATCCTGCTGAGCAAGCAGCCCTACTCTACCAGCCAAGTGTACTAAAAGTGTACTTTGTTATTTTAATTCAGTAGTTAGATTCCCTGGCCCCTGGGAGCTCATCTAAGGGTTGCTTGCCTGAATTCATAAAGCTGGGTTGCTGCCTCAGGCCCCATTTCATTCATACACTAACACACGTCCTTTTTCTCTTTCCTGTTTTCATATGGAATTTCAGCTGTTGCTGAGACCACCTCAGTGAACCATGTCTTTCATTGACACGATTCCCCATGAAGGTCAATGCTGTGCCCAGCCTATTCCTTCCTCCCATGATTCTGCTGTGATTGGAATAATACCCAGAACCTATGGTAGATTAGCCTGTCTCTCCAGGTGTATTCTTCTCTTCCACATGTACCTTCCTGCATAGTGACAGCCATTCTTGCCTAAGCCAAGACCACCACACTCACCAGGAAAGTACCTTTGGACTGCTGGCCAAGCCCTTTGCTGTTTTTGTAGTTTCCCATTCTGACTTATTCTAGCATCTTCTTCTTTGCCCTTGCCTGAGCCTGGGAAGCCATAAATTTTAGAGGATTTTTGAGAAGGCAGTGATCAGGAAAGGAGGAGGTGCTATGGAGGACTTAAGAATTGAATTAGGCCTTCACAAATGAGTGGGTTGGCTTCATTTACTCTGATCTTTGTTCTGTACCCTCCCTCACTTTGAAGCTTCATCCTTTTCCTATATTCTAGGTGGTCCCTCTTAGTAACCACTTGAGATATTTATTTATTTATTATTGTCATGCCTTCATCTCCACTCTAATCTTTAGTGTTCTCTCTAAATAGTCTTGGTTATAGAGAGATGGTTTTGCTTTGTTTCATATTATAATTCCAAAAACATATATATATATATATATATATATATATATATATATATATTAGAATTTTCTAAATTTGGAGATTCTGTATTATTATAAGTTGTCAATTTTCAGTTTTTAAGTATTTTTTTCCAATAACCTATTTTTTTTTGTAGGACAGAGAAGTTGAACCTGGGGCCTCATGTATGCTTTTTGCAAGCCCTAAGTCACTAGTCCATACCCTCAGCCCATTTTTTTACTTTGTACTTTGAGGCAGGGTCTTACTAAGTTAGGCAGGCTGCCTCTGGTCTCAAATTTGTAATCCTCCTGCCTCTGCCTCCCAAATTGCCAGAACTAAAGGCTTGAGCTACCATGCCCAGCTAATAACCTATTTTTTGTTAGGACAATTTCTAAGTATAAGCCAAGACTTACCCATTTAGAATGCAAACCATTTAGATATTTGGAATATTAAGGTCTGTTTTAATATGGGTTTGCAAATTATTTATTTGAAATGGAATGAGTGGTTTGCTGGCAAATGTTTTACAATTCATTTGTAGCATTTGCCCATATCCATAAATGTAAATACTCCCGCTGTGGCCAAATTCAAGCTACCAATGTGCCTTCACTAAACACACAGTTGGGAAGAAGTGACAGATGGTATAGCATTATGTACTATATCCACCATACAGATACAACAAATGTAAATGACCTCAGGGCATAGATATTAATGAAATATAATAAAATCATCAGGAAGTCATGAGTTTCAGTCATAGATTAACTTTATTTTTTAGTATGATATATTTAATTATGTTAATATAATTTATGTTTAATAATGAGCATGTCAAAACAACTGTGTATCAGTCATCATTCTCCATATAAACAAGAGTAATATAATGTATATGTATGTATGTATATATGTATATTAATTTGTTGGATTGGCTTATAAAATGGGGACAGGGTAGTTACACAACCATGCCTGCAGAGAGACCAGTAACCAATCAATCCAAGAGCTGGAAATCTGAAGAGTCTCCTCTTGAGGCCAAAGCCTAGGAGTACCCTGGCAAGTCTGGTATTGAATTTGGGTGGAAGCTGATTAAAACTGTAGTCTGGTGTCGGCTGGCAGTGGCAATTAGAGGCACATGCTTTGCTTCCTGCACCAGAAGAGTTTTGAGCCTGTCTGCAGCATATGCCACCTTCTCCTATTCACTTCCTCCTTTTAGAGCCCCACCCACAGGATTGTGCCAGATCACCCTCAGGACGAGTGTCTTTCTCTAAGTTACTATCAGACCTGTCAGTCGTCTCTGGAAATGCTCTCACAAACTAGTACAGAGATGTGCTTCACTAAACCCAGGAATCTCTCAATCTAGTTAAAGCTAGGTATTGAAAACCTCTCAATCTATTTAAAGTCAGGTATTGAAAACCCTATGAATAGCAGAGAAGCACAACAATAGTGTTTTATCTGTTGTACATAGGGTCTCTATGAGTTGGACACCAACTCCCCGGCACCTAACAGCAACAACAACAACAAAGACTCTTTGTCAGTCAGGTTTGTTGGCAGGTATTTAAACAATCACAGAGGACATTTTCAGTTAAAAAGAAAAAGAAACAGAAATGTCTATATTTTAGGCAGCCAGTTGCACTTAACATGAATATTTTTGTTGTCATTGTTAGCTTCTGAGATCTTATGGGATCAGACACCACAGTGGTATGTCTGCAGACTGAATATTTTTACTTCATGCTAATTTTCCCAGGCATAAATACAAACAGAACATATGAAGAAAATGAGAACTCTTCCTTGGGAAACTGTTAAAATCAGTGCATTCTGTACTTGTCGTAATGTCTTGATATGAAATGTTTTCTCTATGGCTTTGATGAGGCCTCTAGGGCATCAGTCTTTTGCTCTTATTTCCCAAGTTATTCCTATACCTATTCCCAGAATAACTCATCAAGGATGTTCCTGTTGTTCAGAATAGAAAGAGGAAAAATAGACACATTACACTTGTTGGAAGATAGATGATTCCAGGCAGATAAGTAAAACTCTGTTCAGACCTGGTCTACACACATGCTGCTTACCTGATTTGCTCACTTGGGTCCAACAGTGTGTTGACTGCTAATGTAGAACCAGAGCTTTCTGATTCTAATGGCTAACTTTATTTTTATGTCACTGGAAATCTTATAAACAAATACTTAGTTTAAAAAATATAAATCTGTGTGTGTTTAAGTTATAAAAAACACACATGAATAACCATGGTAGGGTTTTGATATCAACCTCAACTTATAACTATTTTGGAGTATTGCCTTTAACTTGATCATTTTAGCAGGTATTGATGATCATTGCTTTCTTAGTTTTCTATCAGTACTGTAACAAATGACCACAAATTTAGTAGCTTAAACAATAAAAATGTATCTTCCAGTTTTGATGTTAGATGTCCAATAGTGGTCTCACTGGACTAAAATCAAGGTGTGATGAGAGCTACATCCCTTCTGAAGGCTAGAGGAGTATCTGCTTCCCTGCCTTTTCAAGCTTCTAGCCACCCACAGTCCTTGGCTAATGGTCTCCTTCCTCTCTTTCTCCAAAACCAGTGATGTTGATCTCTCTATGCCTTCTTTCCAGTTCAAGGATCCTTCTGATCCTTCTGATTATACTGGGCCCATCTGGGTGATATAGGTACTTGCATTGTTTAGAGGTCAGCTGGTTAGCAACCAAAATCTCATGTGCAGCCTTAATTTTCCTTTTCTATATAATCTAATGGGGCTGGGATTTAGCTCAGTTGGTAGAGCGCCACTCTCCAGTCTCTGAGGTTCCGAGTTCCATTCCCAGCACCACAAAACTGGGAGAAGGATGTGGCAACCCACTCCTGAGGCAATCCCAAAATAAGCCATTGAAAACTCTATAAGGGTCGCTATGAGTCGGACAGGACTCGATGGCACCTAACAACAACAACAACAACAACAAATGTAATCTAATGTATTCACATGCTCCGGGGATTAGAACATAGACATGTTTGGGGAAATTATTCTGCTTCCCACAATATTAGGTACATAAAATATGACTAAATAACTACACAGTTGGAAATTTTTCTATGAGAAATGAAAATTTTGTGTCCACATTTATCTGCAGATAAATCTTAGATCAGTTTTATTATGTAGCTAGAACTAAAGCAACTTAAACACTATTCAATCGTAAATGGTCAAACTGTGGTACTTCTGTACCATGTAATGCTACTCTTCCTATTATAGTGAGTGAACTAGTAATATCTCAATTGCATTATATTCACTTTGAAAAGCTGGTCTCTAAAGGTTACATGCTATGTCATCTTATTCATATAATATTCTTGTAATGACATAATTATAGATATGAAGAACAGATTAGGAGTTGCTAACGGGTTAGGGGAGAGAAGGAAGAAGATAGTAACTATGGTTATCAAAAAGTAGCCTTGGTTATCATTGTGATGGAAAAAGTGTGTGACTGTGTTGGAGGTCACATGAATCTACACAAGTGAAAAAATAAACACATGATCAAAAGTGAGTGCAAGTAAAACTAGTCACTTAATTCAGAATTAGGTTTAGGATTGTATTAATGTCAATTTCCTGGTTGCCTTATTGTATTATAGTTATGTATGGTGCTACTACCATTATTCAATACTTGTCTCCAGTACCATAATTCAAAAGCATCAATTCTTTTCCTGTCTCCCTTGTTCAATGTCCAGCTTTCACAACTATATGATGCGACTGAAAATACCATGGCATGAATCAAGTGCACTTTTGTCTTCAATGTGACATCTTTACTTTTCAATACTCTAAAGGGAGACAGGAGAAAAATTGATGCTTTTGAATTATGGTGCTGGAGACAACTAATGAATCTACCATGGACTGCCAAAAGAACCAAGAGATCTATCCTAGAAGTACAACAAAAGTGCTCCTTGGAAGCAAGAATGGCTAGATTGCATCTTACATATTTCGGACATATAGTCAGGAGAGAGACCAATTCCTGGAGAAAGACATCATGTTTGGGAGAGTGGCAGGTCAGTATTTTGAGCCACTGAGACTAGAGGTGTGTGCCATTACATCCAGTCTCACACTATATATTATTATATATACTATAAAATTTTTCTTGATTATATATGTTGTTGTTGTTAGGTGCCATCAAGTCGTATCCAACTCATAGCGACCCTCATAGGGTTTTCAATGGCAAATTGTTTCAGGATTGCCTTGGGAGTGGGTTGCCACGTCCCTCTCCCATTTTTGTGGTGCTGGGACTCGAACTCGGGACCTCAGAGACTGCAGAGCAGCGCTCTACCAACTGAGCTAAGTCCCAGCCTAGATTATATCTATCTATCTATCTATCTATCTATCTATCTATCTATCTATCTATATATGTTAAATTATATATATGTTGTATAATATCCATATTATATCTATTATATACATAAAAGTATACATATACAGTGTGTGTATATGTGTCTGCATGTGTGTCTATATATGCTAAAATATATTGTTTCTGGATTATTTCTAAAGTATGAATGTGTACCTCAAGGGTTAACAGCATAATTTTTTTTCCCCCAGATCTATTTCTCTCCATTTTAAACTTTTTAGTGTGGTGTTTTCTATTTCACACATAGTTGTTGTTGCTCATACTTACATAGAGAAATGAGAAAAAATTGTGAGGGTACCATTTGGATGGATTTTTATAAATTGAACACACTTACATAACCAGCCCCTAAATCAGCAACAGAAAATCATCAGCACCTCAGAAGCTCTCATTACCATTACTACCATGCCCCATAGGTAAGCTCTATCCTAACTAATTTTGTTTGCTTCTGAACTTTATATAAGTGAAATCACAATACATGTACTTTTCTGTTTGTGTCTTCCTCAACCTTATTTTGGTCAGTTTTCCTATGTTGCTTCACTTAGTTGCTGTTTGCTGGCATTAACATAGCATTCTGTCATTCCACTGTGCAAACATACACAGATTTATCCATTTTATTGTTGATGGTATTTGACTAGCTCCTATTTGAGGATAGTATAAGTTGTGCTGCTATTAACATTATTGTATGACTCTCTCAGTGAACATGTACTTCTGGGTTTATATATCTTGGAATGGAATTATTGGTTTTATGTTCATCTTTAGGAGATTAACATATATTTGCCTTTTTTAGGTGGGCTATATACCTTGGAATGGAATTAGTTGTATGTTTGTTTTCAACTTTCGTAAATATTACCACACAGCTTTTCAATGAGGTTGTAAGATTTTTACATTCCCATTGTTTCAGAGTTTCCTCACTCATACTTGGCTTGGTCTATACGCTTCATTATAGTCTTTTTAATTGATGTGTGGGGCAGTATTTTTGCATTTACTAGCCATATGCTTTCGGCTTTACCCTTCTATACCTGAGCTTTGTGTGTAAAAATGGATGAACATAAGAGCATTTATGTCATATAGTTAGCTTTAAGAATAAATGAAATAACCCATGCACAGTTTTTGGATCAGTACTGGGCACAGACCATTCAGTCACAAATATTTTATGCTACTCACTGTGGTCAGCTACAGCACTATCATTGTTATCTGGAATAGTAATTAAGCATTCAAGAGAGAGGCAGCAGCTTTGTAGACAGAGTGCCCGGCTTATGCAAAGGCAGAAAGGCAGGGGAAGAGCCTGCTATGCTTCACTCATGGACGTTTGATCACGATGTGAGTCAGAAATGCTTGAGTAGTAGCAAACTCCATTGTTCTCTTTCTTAAAGAGAGTTATTAAGTGTTCATTTCACTGAGTAGATTATGCATCTGAGATGAGAAGCAAATAGACAGCTATTTAAAATTGTATGTGTCATGGGTGTCTCCTCCATAAGAATGAAGTCAGGGCCCCGCCCTCACTGTGCAGAGGACAGACCTGCTCTCTGTTTGATCAGTGGGGCTTTTTCCTACCCCTTTTCAGATAAATGCATATTCTTAGGAAATCCATGGAAAGCCCCTGTCTTTGTAGATTAGCCTATTTCCATGTTCCCTAGGATAGAGGGTCTCCTGGGCTGCTTCTGCTGGAATGCAGAATCTGATGCCTGTCTTACTGGGTTTCACCCATGACTAGTAACTCAGTCTGTCTGCAGTAAGCAGGGGCTTCCCAGACCAAAGCCCGATTCGGCCCAGCTGGGCTGAGCAGTTTTCCAGCAAAGCTTGTGTTCTTCAGGGCAGCTTTCCCAAATTGTGGCTGCATGGGCTTTGCTTTTTTGAAACTTTCTTGTTTGTTTTATGTCTTGGCACTGTGCTTTTAAGACTAACGGACTCTCACACTCACTTCCTCTGCCTCCCTTCAGGGGATGGAAACTGAAGTTGCTGGCTTGTGAGTGCAAAGAGTGGAAGGTATCTCTGTCTGGAAGGGCTTCATGTGGGAAGATTGGGGGGCCAATGTTACAGCAAAACAGCTGCACAGATCTTTTCTTACTTTCAGGATGTTGTGACCAATAATTTGGCCTCATACCAACTGGCTGGCCTATTTCCGAGCATAGCGTGACACAGCTGTTTAAGGTTATTTCCCTGAAGCAAGAAAGAAATCCCCAACCTCAGGAAGAGAGGAAAGTGAGGATGAACTTGAGAAAGGGACCTCTCTATTCACCAGACTGGGACATTGGCGTTCTCAGTGTACATGGGCAGAGAGAAGGAGGTTGGGGGAGTAGTGCACTGGCTAATGTTGGTAGGACTAGGTTCCAACAACAGCACTTCTGCCAGTTACCTGGATGGTCTTGAGCAGCCATATCACCACTCCCAGCTTGTTTCTGCATCTGCAACATCAGTACAGTCTTGGCTTCATACAATTTGTGTGAAGCTTCAGTTAGATTTTATATATGAAGCACACAGCAGTGGCTGGCACAGAGTAGGAGTTCAACATCCAATGCCTGTTTATATTTTATGTTCTTTCTTCCCACCTTTTTCCTTTTGTCTGGCCAATGCATTTCCATTTTTGGTCCAACTTTTCCTTTTCCCATAATCCTTGTTTAGATGTCTCTTCTGATTCACCCAATGGCATTTATTATAAACATAATTGTATATTTGGTTAATTTATTTCAGTAAATGGATCCAGGAATATCTTGGCTATCCTTGTATCTGTATTGCTTATCACAATGCATGACACTGTTAGGTAGTATTTTGTTCTGTTGTACATAGGGTTGCTATGATTCATGCAACAGCAACATCAAATGTTAAGTGGTATTATTATTAGACACACAATATATCTCTTGAAGAAAAATCATACTCCCCATTGGCGGCAACCCTCTCCCTGTGGAAGCATTTAGCCAGCCTGGGTACAGCGTTTCAGGAGAACTTAGGATACAGTCTATATGTAATGCTCCTGGAGTTCTCTCCCTACATCCACCAGTCAATTGGTAGCCACTTCATCCCGATCATGACAACATTTGGTTGCCTGGTGATACGATCTTTCAATTCCATCAGTTATTGATGCATAACAGCTACCTGATATTCCATGTCTTCAAAAACAGTGCATAATTATAGCTTACACAAGTATAGCTTGGCTTGAGACTTGGTAATCTAGGCTGGGTTTGCTCATTTATATGGACATTTGATGGTGATCCTGCACTAGGAGGAGCCCATCTAGGAAACTATCTGGAGAATCTCTGGTCTGTGTTTCCCACCCTTCTTTTGGACTTGCAAGCTAGCCTGTGTATTTCATTCTTATTAAGATGGCATCAGTACAAGAAGACAAGCAGAGACAACAATGGTTTTGATGGGTAAAACCTAATTTTATTAGAAAATTTAACTTTGTACTGTCGATCAAAGCAAGTCACATGGCTAAATTTAGGACAGTTATGGACTGAATGTTTTGTCCTCTCAAAATTTATGTTTTAAAATCCTAACCCTCACTATGATAGTATTAGGAGGCGGATGTTTGGCAGGTAATTTAACTGTGAGTGTTGAACACTTATGAGTGGATTAGTGTCCTAGTAAGAAGAGGCATAAGAGCTTCCTTTATCTCTCTACTCTCTACCATGTGGGAATACAACAAGAAGATGGCCATCTGCATACCAGCAAGTGGGTGCTCACCAGATGCTGCATCTGCTAGGGTCTTGACCTCAGACTTCTCAGCCTCTAAAAACATGAGAAATAAATCTCTGTTATTTAAGCCACCCTATCAGTGGTATTCTGTATAGCTGCCTGAATTAAGATAGGAACCAACAATCAGTATCCTCTCCCTTAGTAAGAGAACTTCACTCATTTGGCAAGGATCACAATACAGGTAGTAGAACGTTATTGCTAGGTGCCATCAAATCAGGTCAAATGCATAGTGACCCTAGGTACAATAGAACGAAACACTACTTGATACTGTGCCATGTACATGATCTTTTTTATGTTTACGTTCATTGTTGCAGATACTGAGTCAACCCATCTAGTTGAGGGTCTTGCTTTTTTTTGTTTTTGACCCGCCACGCTCCCAAATATAATGCAGGGACTGGTCCTTCCTAACAACATGTCTAAAATGCCATCCTTGCTTACATGGAGCACTGTGGTTGTACTTCTTTTGTACTGACCTGTTAGTTCTTTTGGAACTCCGTGGTATATTCAATATTCATCTCCAGGACTATAATTTAAAGCATCTATTCTTCTCCTATCTCACTTTTTCACTGTCCAGCTTTCACAAGCATATAATATGACTGAAAATACCATGGCATGAGTCAGGCACACCTTAGTCTTCAATATGACATCTTTACTTTTCAACACTTTAAAGAGGTCTTTTGCAACAGCTTTCCCCAATGCAATGTGTCTTTTGATTTCTTAACTGCTGCTTCCACAGATGTTGATTTTAGAGTCACCTAAAGCAAAATCTTGGATAACCTCAATATTTTTTCTTTTATCATGTACTTGCTTATTGGGACCAATTAATTCATTCTACCACTCACACCATATCAAAGTCTTATCTTATGACAGAATCAGATAACTTATTCAAACTGAAATATTCGCTGCCAATATGTTTCCTATTCTGAAAGAAATGAGTCTCTGAGTTCTGCATGCTTAAAGAATTTTGTTATTGGGATATGGAGCTTCAAGTCTTTGGAAATATGTAATTAATCCCTAGATATTTTGTGGACACACAAAATGACCTCGATATTGAATAAAGTACTTCAGAGAACACATAAGGGAACACTTTATAGTTCATGATTGAAAGAAGTTGACAGATTTATTGTGGAAAGACAAGTAAAAAAGAAAAGCATTCATGAAATAGCAAATAATATAAGACACAACAGAAATAAGGGATGATTTTACAGCACTTGTGTGCAATGGTCTTTTCAATAGGTCTTGCCTAGATTTTATCTTTATTCCTTTCTACAAGATATGGAAAGTCTCTTTTGACTCTGAGACCTAGACATAATCTTTCTGAAGACAAATGCACCTGACCAGTACTCCTAAGAGCTGTTAAAGTCATCCAAAACAAGGAAAGTGTGAAAAACTGTCATGGACAAAAAGAATAAAAAGAGACATGAGAATCATATGTGGTAGAACATCATCAATGGGATGCTGGAGCAGAAAAAAAGATGCCAGTAAAAGCTTAGGAAATATGAATAAAAAGTTTAGGAAATCTGAATAAAACCTGGGCTTTCATTAATAATAATGTATCAATATCAGTTCAATAATTGCACCAAATGTGCCCAATATACATTGCATACTGGATGACGATGATAATAGGATAAACTGCTTTATTTTTCTGTGACTCTAAAATTGCTCTAAAAACAATTTTAATTAGACAAAAAATCTAAACCCTATAACCCTATAACCCTATAACTAGATAATAGAATTAGGAATTAAATAAAAAGAAAGCAGAGGCTCAAATGGCATCACTTGCAAATTCTGCCAAACACTTAAAGAATTAAAACCATTACTTCACAAACTCTTTCGAAAAGCAGGAAGATCATTTTCCAACTCATCCTATGAAGCCAGGATTACCTTCATACCGAAAACACATACCACATAAGAAAACTACAGACTGTAGGTCTTTTGAATATAGACAGAAAAATCTTCATTGTTCAAGCTAACAAATGATCTCTTCTCAGTCTTTGAATAATCTGTGGAAGTAGAACAATAATAGAACTTGTATAATGCCCTTAAGATCAGGAATGAATTATCTATATGTCTGAAAAAGTTGACTGTGTGTTTTCTTACCTTTTCCTTGGAGCCTTTTTGTGACTCCTTATTGCTTATAACATTTAAATTTCCTAACAGAAATCAGCATGTACCCAAGGACCTGATGCATATTACATAGGATGGGTGTTAGTTCCCTATTGTCATAACAAATTACCACAAAATCAGTGGTTTAAGACAATGCTAAATTTATTCCCTGTGGTTCTCAAGGACAGAAGTCTTAAATAAATGTTGATGGGCCTCATTCTTCCTGGACTATTCAGGATAGAATCCATTCTCTGGTCCTTTTCAGCCTCTGGAGGCTGCCTGCATTCCTTGGTTCATGGACCTCTTTTTCCCAACATTCTAACCTGTTGCTTCTGTGGGCACAACTCCTACTACTCACTTTGATGCTGTAGCTCCTCTCTCTGTCTCTGTCTCTCTCTCTCTCTTCCTTACTCCCCCTTTCTCTCTCCCTCTCCCTCTCCCTGTACAACAAACTTCGAGGAGCAATTCTTCCCCAGTTGTGTTTAGAGTGCCTTGCACTAAGGAGGCTCATTTTCCAGTACTATATCTGACAGTGTTTCTTTGCTCTTCATATGGTTTTCAATGGCTAATTTTTTGGGGAGTGGGCTTCCAGGTCCTGCTTCCTAGTCTGCCTTAGTCTGGAAGCTCAGCTGAAACCTGTCCACCATGAATGATCCTACTGATATCTATAATGTCATCACAGCAACAGGCAAGCCCCCACAGTACTGCAAATTGACAGACATGTGGGGGTCTAACTCACATCAATAATTTAAAGATTTAAAAAGAAAGTCATCCTTGTGGAGAAACCTATAATTATGAAATGGTTTCTTAACCACAGTCACTTTTCAAATATGTGTAAATGCCTTAATTGATTTTTTGGGGGTACTGACATTAATTGACATGATGTGCTGTTGTTGCTAGGTGCCCTCAAGTCAGGTCTGATTCATAGTGACCCTACGTACAATAGACAAAACACTATTGTCATGCTTGTCTGCTATTCATAGTGTTTTAAATGGCTGATTGGTTTTAGGAGTGGGTTGATGGGCCCTTCACTCAAGCCTACAGCACCAGGTGTTCCCAGGCTGTCTCCCATCCAAGTACTAATGAGGACCAATCCAGCTTAATTTCTGAGATCTGATGGGATTGGACACCACAGTGGTACAGGTAGAGTCTAGCTTAATGATGGACTAGAGTAAAACCTCCATTTGCTGACGTGGCAAGACTCAAAGTGAGGAGGTACAACTGTAACCATGCAGTAATAATCGGAATGTGGAATGTAAGTAGTATGAATTTAGGAAAATTAGAAATTGTTAAAAGGGAAATGGAGCTTATAACCATTGACATTCTAGGCATCAATGAGATAAAATGGGCTGTCAAGAGCCATTTTGAATCAGAGAGTCATGTGGTCTACTATACCTGGAATGACGATGTAAACAGAAATGGGGTTGCATTCACCATCAAAAAAGACATTGCAAGATTTGTCCTGAAGTACAATATTGTCAATGATAAAATAATATTAATACACCTACAAGGAAGACCAGTTAATATGAATATTATTCAAATTTATAAACTCACCACTAAGGCTGCAAATGAAGATAGGGAAGATTTTTACTAGCCTCTGCAACCTGAAATAGATAAAACATGTGATCAGGATGTACTAATAACTACTAGTAACTGAAATGCAAAAGTTGGAAACAAAGAAGCAGGCTCAGTAGTTGGAAAATATGGGCTTGGTGACAGAAACAATACTGGAAATCACATGATGGAATTTTGTCAGACCAATGACATTTTCATTGTGAATACATTTTTTCAGCAACATAAACAGTGACTATACACATAGAATTCACCAGATTGAATACACAAGAACCAAGTTGACTATATTTGTGGAAAGAGATGGAAAAGTTCCATATTAAATGTCAGAACAAGACCAGATGCTGATTATAGATCAGATGAACTGACCTATATTGTTCTATACTGATCTACAATTGATCTATACTGATCTATATTGATCTACACTGATCTACAGTTGATGAACTGCTCATATGTAGGTTCAAACTGAAACAGAAGAAAATTAGAACAAGTGTACAACATCAGCCAAGGTATGACCTTAAGTATATCTTACTTGAGTTCAAAGACCACCTCAAGAACAGGTTTGGTGAGTTAGACAATAACGATCAAAGACCAGAAGAGTTGTGGCATGACAATAAAGATATCATTCATGAGGAATGCAAAAGGTTATTTAAAAGATTTGAAAAAAAGAAAAGACCAGATTACATGTCAAAAGAGACTCTGAAACTTGCCCTTGAATGTTGAGGAGCTAAAATAAAAGGAGGACATGATGAAGTTAAAAAACTAAACAGAAGATTTCAAAGGGCAACTAGAGAAGACAAAATAAAATATTATTATGATATGTCCGAAGAGCTGGAGATAGAAAACCAGAAGGAAAGCATATGTTCTGCTTTGCTCAAGCTTAAGGAATTGAAGAAAAAAATTCAAGCCTTGAGTGGCAATGGTGAAAGATTCTACAGGGAAAATATTAAATGATGCAGAAAACATCAAAAGAAGGTGGAAGGAATACACTGAGTCATTATATGAAAAAAATTGGTGGATGACCAACCATTTTAAGAGGTTTCATATGGTCAGGAACCAATGATACTAAAGGACAAAGTGGAAGCTACCTTGAAGGCATTAGCAAAACACAAGACTCCAGGAACTGATGGAATACCAATAGAGATGCTTCAACAAACAGATGCAGCACTGGAGGTGCTAACTTGTTTATGCCAAGAGATTTGGAAAACAGTTACCTGGCTAACTGCCTGGAAAAGATCCATATTTGTGCCTATTCCCAAGAAAGGAGATCTAACTGAATGTGGAAACTATTGAATGATACATTCATATCACTTGCAAGTAAAATTTTGCCAAAGGTCATTCAAAAGTGACTGAAGCATTATTTAGACAGGGAACTTCCAGAAAAGCAAGCCAGATTCAGAAGAGGACATGAAACCAGGGACATCATTGCTGATGTCAGATAGATATTAGCTGAAAGCAGACAATGCCAGAAAGATGTCAATCTATGTTTTATGGATTATGCAAAGGCATATGACTGTGTGTATCATAACAAATTATGGATAACTTTGCAAATAATGGGAATACCTGAGGACTTAATTGTACTCATGAGGAACCTGTACATGGACCAGGAAGCAGTTATTTGAACAGAATGAGGAAAGATTGCCTGGCTTAAAGTTGAGAAAGGTGTGCATCTGGCCTGTATCCTTTTGTCATACCTCTTCAATCTTTATACTGAGCAAATAATCTGGGAAGCTGGACTTTATGAAGAATAACACAGCATCATGGAAGGAAGACTCTTTCACAACCTGCCTTATGCTGATTACACAACTGCTCACTGAAAATGAAGAGGATTTGAAATGTTTACTGATGAAAATCAAAGAATATAGCCTTCAGTATGGATTGTGCCTCAATATCAACCAAACAAAAATCCTTATAATTGGTTCAGTAAGCCATTTCATGATAAACGGAGAAAAGATTGAGTTGTCCAAGATTTTGCTTTACTTGGTTCTATAATCAACACCTATGGAAACAGTGGCCAAGAAATCAAAAGATGCATTGTATTGGGAAAAGCTATTGGAAAAGATGGCTTCAAAATGTTGAAAAGTAAAGATGTCACATTGAAGATGAAGGTTTGCCTGACTCATGCCATGATATTTTCAGTTGCATTATATAGTTGCGAATGCTGGACATTGAATAAGGGAGACAGGAGAAAAATTGATGCTTTTGAATTATGATGCTGGAGATGAATATTGAATGTATGATGGACTTCCCAAAGAACCAATAGATCTTTCCTAGAAGAAGTGCAACCAGAGTGCTCCTTGGAAGCAAGGATGGTTAGACTGTGTCTGACATATTTTGGACATGGTGTCAGGAGAGACCAATCCGTGGAGAAGAACATCATGTTTGGAAGAGTGGCAGGTCAATGAAAAAAAGCATGATCCTTAACTGAATGGATTGACACAGTGTCTGCAACAATAAACTTAAAAATAAATAGGATCCTGTGGATAGCACAGTGTGGGGGAATAATCCATTTTGTTGTACTTAGGGTCATTATGAGTCGTACCTAACAAGAAAAACAATGTTAGATTCCCACAGTACAATGAAAAACATTGTACTTGACATTCGCAGTATATCTTTTATTGTATTAACCTTGTCATATCTTTTAAATGGAGAATTCAAGCTCCCGAGAACTTAAATTGTATAGAGTTACATCCAGTTGGAAGTCCTATTACTGATTTATGAATAAATACACATAAATATTACTTTATGCACCAGGTGCAGTGGCACACACTTGTAATTCCAGCAACTCAGGAGGCGGAGGCAGGAGGATCGCCAAGTTGGAGACCAAAGGCAGTCTGCATAATTTAGCAAGACCCTGTTTCAAAATAAAAATAAAAATAAAAATAAATTACTTTAGATTTTCAGTACCACTTTGGTCATTTTGCCTAAAGTTACAGTTATATTTGTAAGTTTTCTTTATATCCCTTGAGTAGACAGAGACTGATTATCTGATCTACTCTTACCACTTGTGCTTAGAAATTGGTGCAGATTAGAAAATAAATGTTTACTGAGTGAATGAATGAGTGAATCTTGAATTGTATTTATAAAACTATATCTCCATGTTTTTACCCTCAGTAGTGAATATTTCATGAGTACCTAGTGGAATTACCAATTCACCAGAGCTTTCTTGGTTCTTTCTTGATTTTAGCACTGAAAGTCCCATATACTGAGGTACTCCTTCCCTATATGTCCTAGGCAAACTGAAACAACTAGTCACCCAAATCCTTAAGTATTCTGCCAGTATAAACTCAGAAACTCAAGTACCTTCAGAAACTGTCAGTTACCAAAAATAGAGGCAATCTGCCGAAGGGTGAACTGGAGACTTGCCAGAAGGCATTCAGATATGAGTAAGATTCATCAGTATGCTAAAAACTGTTAAATGTTTGGCATTACAGCCTATTTGACAACATTGGCCACAGTTAACTGAAGAAGGAGAAATAGTTCTATTTGCTATCAGGCCCTGATTTTTATTTACAGAAATCAAATGAGTACCAACTCTTTATTAAAGCTACCAATTACTCCTTTGAGATTACTAAATTGCTCAATACCTGAGTCGTTGTTTTATATATGTATGAAACTAAAATTTAAAAAGAATCTATTAGAGCTATACAAGTATAGAAGTTAAATTGGATATAAAACATAGAAATCTTCACATGGTATTCAAGCAGTCTACCATTGAACTACATCCCCAGCCCATGGGTTCTTTGAAACAGAATCTCACCATTAAGTTTAAGCTGGGCTTAAATTTGCAATATTCCTGCCTCTGCCTCCCACGTGTTGAGATTATAGGCATGGAACACCATATCAGGCATAATTTTTTATATTGTCAATAATATATATGGCACAATGTTGGATAGTGTTTCCTTCTGTTGTACATAGGGTCACTATGAGTCAGACCTGATTCAATGGCACCTGACAACAACAACAATAATAGATATATAGTATATGACATTAAATTGGAAGTTTGAAATATGCTTTTACTTGTAGTTATGTAAGCCTGAAGAATTATTTAGCATTTCTTGATTTGTCACAGATTTCTAATCAATAGTGTAAATGGGTTTGACGGTTAATTGCTTGGGGGTGTTACATTATCAGGATTTGATTACCATAGAGTGCTTTATGGAAGGCAGAATTGACATTAGTGATTAAATGCACAAGTTTATGAATCACTGAGACCTAGACTCAGATCCTGGCTCTGTTATTTAAAGATGTTGTAATGTTGGGCCAATTCTTTAACCTCTTCATGGCTAAATTTGCTTACTGATAAAAATGAGGATTTTGATTGTGCTTATGTCCTATGGTTGTTGACATGAAAAAGACCAAATAAGATAATCTATGTTCACAGATTTTCATTAAAAATGCAAATAAATATGTATGGCTACTATTAAAATTGCTATGACTAACATACACAAATGATCCAAATATACTTCAGTATTATTTTCAGTTTTGAAAGTAGAATGCTTCTTGGTTTTTAATTTTATCATTTCCCTCAATTTCCTCCAGTTTAAGTGGCATGAAAAGTTAACCCTTCCAGCTACAATGTTTTCAGTCTTTCCAGACTGTTTAGAAAACTCCCTGCTCCTGGAAATGTTTTCTTGTTCCTTCTTTACTCTGGAGCCTCAGTCTCTCCTGTGGTTAAGAAGTTTCATCACACAGACCCTTAGTTTCTTCTTTTCTGAGAAACTTCTTTTCTCTTCCATGTGGCAGAGTAAAGAGAAAGAAATGACTTCCTGTAAGTACGCTCAGCCTGACCCCCTTCCAGATCCCTTTTTCTCTTTTCTTCAAGCCCAAACACGCAACTCAATTGTGAATTAAAATTAAAGATTACACATTAAATTGTAAATGCTGCCATATTTGCTGGTAATGGAACTAACAGGCTTGTCATTAAATTACATGTGGACCTGCTTCTAATTTTTTAAAATGTGTTTTCCTTTTCCCAGAGCTGATGTTTTAAAGCATTTTAAACTAAATTTAATTCATCATTTAAATAACAGAAGGGTGATTTACGTGTGTGTGTGTGTGTGTGTGTGTGTGTGTGTGTGTGTGTGTGTACATTAATGTGTTTGGGGCATTTCCTACAATCCAGGCAGGTAGATATCTTTTGAGACAGTATTTTAATTTTTAAATTTTTTTCTTAATTACTTAAGTAGTTCCAGCTGTTGAAGACTCAGAGAAGCAGAGAAACCTTCCCATTTTAGGTGTCCTTCAAACAAAGTTTGTTAATGGATCAAATTTATCTTACCTTCTACAGGTGATTGTGTGGTGGACAAGTCTGTCCCAATTAAACTATTTGCACTACAATTAACTCATAATGAGAGAACAGAGAGAGTTGTACTATGCAAGTGTTCTTGTGCCATGTAAAGGTCCAATGGTGGTGTGTGGACTGAAGTTTCTCAGCACTGGGAATAAAGGCAGTAGGTGGGAAATTGTACAAGACAGATTATCACAGGACATATGGAAGTCAGGAGTGACAAGTTCAAAAGAATTCTCTCATAGTGATCCACATCATCATTGCATTACAAGTGTCATTTCAGGGCAAGGTTGTGAAACGACACTTGGTGTTATTAATGTTAATTGAACTGTTAGTGATTTTTTGGCCTTGTTTTTATTTAATTTGTAAATTAATTCTTTTCAGTCATAAAAGAGCTGATAAGCTAGAAAATATGCACCGAGTTTTATAGGTATATATCTTTATGTAATATAATAAACATAACTTAAATCAACATTGAGGAGTCCAAACATTTTATTCTTTTATATATCTAATAATGCTAGTTTGAGAAACTCTGGTGTAAAAGGTCAGTGAAAGGACTAAAAAGGGAAATATTTATGGATGAACATAAAGCAGTGATTAAGGACAAGAGCTTCGGTATAGGTCATACTTGAATTTGACTTCCCCTTCTACACTAAATAATCATTGGATTTTATTTTTTGAAACCTTTATCTTTTTCTAATTAAAATGGGAATAACAGAAGTCATAGACTCACAGTTTTGCTGTGATGATTCAGTGAGACAGCCCCTATAAAGCCCTTCACCCCTTAAGAGGCAGTGTGGAGGTGAGAGGCAACATGGAATAGTATTGTGTGGAAGGTGGACTCTGGCTCAGATCCTGACAATGCTGCTTGCCCATGGTGTGGTAGGTTACTTCACTTCCTTTCTCCTCACTTTTTTCATCTGAAAAGTGAGGATAATAATAGTGCTAACTTCCAAAGTTTGTTGTAAGGAAAATTGAGTTAATTCAAAGGACACAGCATTGCGGTAGCAAGCATATCATAAGCATTTCCCACTACCATCATCACAGTGTTTGATACTTCAATAAAGATAAGCTGATTTTAAGGTAGTGCTTAAGCTTAATTTTGGAACCATATCAAAGATCTACTCCATTTAAAAAGATTATGACTAAAGTCTTAGGAAGCAGTGATCATCCAGGCTGGAAAGTTAGATCTTGAGGGCAGTTTATCCTGAATCTGTAGGCGATGGAAGTGCAGATATGGTTGACAGGCAGGAGGTGGGCCAGGAGACATTGGGAAGGTATGAATTAGGGGTGAAGTGTGAGATAGAAAGTGTAATCTGGAATGAAAAATGGTATTCTACAGGAGTTTCAGCACGCACTATTCTTTTTTTAGTCTTTGCAGTGCTGTGGAGGGAAACTGCTAGGCAAGCACTCTACCACTGAGCTGCACAAACCAGCTCCAGAAGCAGCTTCAGATTTGCCTATACTGAAGCCTTCTGGAAGAGAAGTCACCTTAGAAAAAAATCAGGGAAATCAGGTTTTAGGGGGAAAAACTCTGAGTGTCGGACCCTTTGGATGCAGGGTTATGTAAATATTTTTGGAGAATAGAATACTAGGAAAAACAATTGAAAAAGACCATTCTATAGAGAACTTTGATAGTGACTTGCCCATGCCTTGGTAATCATTCAAAAAGAAAGCAGCCCCTGCAAGCAAGAACTGTGTATGGCTTGGAACTCTGAGGACTTCAAACTATGATGATACCCATATCGAGAGTCAAAGGCAACACATCCCTTTGAGAGGGACCACAGGGCGGAAAAAAAAGAAAGAAAGAAAGAAAGAAAGAAAGAAAGAAAGAAAGAAAGAAAGAAAGACAGACTCTATGATTAGCAGAGAAGCACTGTCAAATATGGTGCCAGAAAATGAGCCCCCCAGTCTGGAAGACATTTAAAAGATGACTGGGGAATAGTTGCCTCCTCAAAATAGAGTCAACTTTAATTACAGGAATGGAGTAAAGCCCCTGTGACCTCCTTTTGCTGATATGGCACAACTCAAAATGAGAAGAAACAGTGGCTGCGACATGGGGCTCAAACAAAATGATTGTGTGCATGGCACAGTGCTGGATAGTGTTTTGTTCTGTTGTACATAAGGGCACCATGAATCACACCTGACTTGATGGCACCTAACAATAGCAATCATATCAAATTCATTCCTGAGACTACCTGAGCTACCCCAGGAGTTACAAAATAATCAGTATAGACTTTCCTGGGGGTTGATCTGCTTTGCAAGAGAGGCTGAAGGAAAGATAACTCTCAGAAATTATTTCCAGTAATGAAAGGTAAGTGAATGCTAAATGAATGAAATGAAACAGCGAATGAGTCTGGATTGAGAAAGAATGTTACAATTCCACTTGGTCTTCTGAATGAAAAAAGCAGTATAAGTTTTCCAGGGAAGCCCTGTGATTAGATTAGTCTTTCATTTAAAAGACAGAGTCTGTTTTAGTGATTACTGATCCTCCAGATCCTTCAGAGGCAGTGAAACGATGAATAGCTATATCACTGCATTTTATAGGCAGACTGTGGGCTCGGTTATAAGATATAATTTTTCATTTCTCAAAATCAGAGATTAGCCAGACACAGTGGCTCATGCCTGTAATCTCTACAATTTAGGAGATGGAGGCAGGAGGATCATGAGTTTGAGGTCAGGGTCAACCTGCATAACTTAGCGAGGTCCTGACTCAAAATTTAAAAAAATAAAATTAAAAAAACAATGGGATAGGGGTGAAACCTAGTGG